>SJYV01005424.1:575643-732831 GCA_006410875.1 Neotragus pygmaeus | reverse complement strand
AAAAAAAAAAAAACAAAAAAACCCTGAGAACAAAAAATATCAAAGAACAAAAGTCAGCATTGAATCATTGGCAAAAAGAAAAAAGATGTAGCGTGTGGTCCAACAAAAAGGCTTTGAAATGTCAACGATAAACTTTTTTTTTAACAATCTGAAAGTAAAAATGAAAGAAATATGAAGTTATGAATTGAATCAGTATGCACTGAATCCCACAGGGTGATTGTGCTGTGGGAGACATTAACGACAAGAGAGAGAAAAAAGGCCATAATAGCTATATTTATTCAGTCTTTGTTATTAATATACTCCAGGCTGTCCTAGGGCTTTCAAGATAATAATCCTATTTTAAAAGATGTAATCCCATTTAGGGATTCATGGGGTCGCAAAGAGTCGGACACGACTGAGCGACTTCACTCACTCACTCAATCCCATTTAAGGTGCACAATGACCCTTTAATTGTTTCGTTGATCGTACAGATGAGAAGCTAAGGCACAGACAATTTAGACGCGCTACCCAAAGTCACTTAGCTGGTTGATGATGAAGGTAGGATATGAACCTGAGGCTCTTGAGTTGATGCTCTTATCTCTACCACCTATCATCTGGTATAGGTGACCTTCCTTGACAACTCAAGGTTTACAAGGTTACTATTCTGATTAAAACAATGAATCTGTCTGCAATGCAGGAGACCTAGATTCGATTCCTGGGTCGGGAAGATCCCCTGGAGGAAGACATGGCAACCCACTCCAGTATTCTTGCCTAGAGAATCCCCATGGACAGAGGAGCCTGGCAGGCTATAGTCCATGGGGTTGCAAAGAGTGGACATGACTGAGTGAGTAAGCACAGCACATAAAAACAATGAATTCTACACAGTGATCCTAGCAAATGTGTGTGGGAAGAGGAGGTGGAGAGGGTGTAGAGAACTCTCTGGAATCGGAAATGATAAAAAAAAAAACAACTTAAACTAGCTTAAGCTAAAAGGGAGATTTTTGGCAGCTGGCTGAGATGTCTTTCAGAATGAAGGATAAGCTAAGCTGTGGAGCTTAGGAAACAGAGAGTCTCTGAAATTTCAGTTCCTGGAACCAAGGATTTGAAAGGTCTTAGGACTCTCCACCTTTCACCCTGTTTATATCCTTGGGTTGATGTCATTTCTCCTACTGAAGGAGGGTTCCTTCATGGGGTTTGCGTTGGCCTCTGGTAGCCCTGTGATTCCAGTTTATCAACCAACTTCACAAGCAAAGAGGGACAACCTCTCTTCTTTCTCAGATTCTTTCCCTTTCCCCACCCCCACAGTAAAAAATATTCCCAGGGAAGAACTGTGATTGGTTCAGCTCGAGTCTGTGCTCAACCCTGAGCCAGTTACTGTGGCCTAGAGGCAGAGTTCTATGATTGTCAGCTCCCACGCACTAGGGTCAGATGAGTATTTGGTGGAGTTTACCCCAGAAGCAAGGAGCTGCTATTCTGGAGAGTTAAAACAACAAACGTCCATGAGAGACTGGACGACCGGCAAGAAAATTACAAACATTAGAAGAGATGCAAAAACAGCCAAAATCAAAAAATTTGATAGCAAGGATAAAATACTCAATAAACTTTGGAAACTCTATATCATGAAAACAGGTTTTAGGCATGATGAGTGGATATTTATCTAACAAACTATAAGGTTTAAAAAGTAATTTAAGAAATGAATTAAGATGCCAGCTCTGAAACCTTTAAATAGTTCTATTATGAAGGCAGATGCATTCTAGGAAGGTTGACTAATGCAGGGTCATGCTCCTAGTTTGTGCCCACTACATTATTAATTCGTTTTGATGACAGATTTTTAAAAAAATTATTGCTTGTGGCACTTACATATTTATAACATATATTTTTAGCAGATAATTTGCATATATGCAAAGTTATACATAAATGCAACCAATAATTTATTACAGAGTCATTGGGCTTATATTTACTCTTTCATGTATGCATTTATTGATTTATCTGATGGTTACCAATGGAGTGGATTCGTTATTTCACAGACTCTTGGGCAGGTCTGGTTTCTGCCCCCAAGGTGCTTAGAGTACAGGGGAGGAGCAGAGCGATACGTTGATTGTGCCCAGACAGGTGTGGAGAAGACCCTAGTGCACTGGCAGATTCCCCCTCTGAGACTGAGACACTTGCCCCCATGTATAGGGAGTGTGTTCATTTTAAAGGCTCACAGATGAGTCTACCCTCAGGAATTGCCCTTGGCTGATGGGAGCTGCTTCTTCCAAGGTTATGTCCGCCAGAGTTGGGTAGTCTACACGCCATGACTGGTTAATGACGGGGCATTGAGAGGGTACACTGGTCAGCTTCTTCGCCTCCACTGGAGATGGGCACTGAAGGGGTCACCCCAGCTCTCAGGTCCTGGTGGGATCAGCTGAGGCAGTGCAACTGCATCACAGTTCAGCTCTTTCTTTTGCTCAGTCTTGTTTTGCTCACTCCCCTATAGACCTTGTTCCTGAGAACCCTCTCCAAAAAAAACTCTACTTGCAAATCTCCATTTCTGAGTCTATTTTACAGGGAAGCCACCTAAAACAAGGTGCAACTTAGAAAATTCCATTCAGAAAAAGCAATCATGGTCACAAAGTTTCCAGAGCCTGCTTTCCAGTCACCTTGGAGCAAGTCTTTATTTGGAGAAGAATCACCTGGATGGTTTCTCCACACTGTGTAAATGTAAGAAAGAAGGTACCCTTTGCACTGCAGAAAGAAATTTATAGAATATTCTTTTAAAAATTTGTTTTTAATTTGTATTTATTTTGACTGCACTGAATCTTTGCTGCTGCGCTTGGGCTTTCTCTAGTTGTGGCAAGTGGGTTCCACTCTTTGCTGCGGTGCATGGGCTTCTCAGTGTGGTGGTTTCTCTTGAGGAGCACAGGTTCTAGGTTGGGCACACAAGCTCAGTAGTTGCAACACATGGGCTCTAAAGCATAGGTTCAGTAGTTGTGGCACACAATTTTAGTCGCTCCACTGCATATGGAATCATCCCAGACCAGGGATTGAATCCGTGTCTCCTGCATTGGCAGGCAGATTCTTATCCACTGTACCACGAGGGAAGTCCTGTATAGAATATTCTTTGTAGCATGAGGAAGCTTGGCCCTCTCAAGTGTCACAGTGCATAGAGCTGGTCTGCTGTGGAGAAAGAGGATATTTTTGCATAAGAGACAAGGAGCCTCCTGGAGGGGAAGCATAAAGACTGGTGCCTTCTCCTTTGTGAAGTTCAATGCTGTTATAACCTCTCTGATAAATGGGATGATCTTTACTGAGGTCTGCTGGTGAAAGAGGAGGAAAAGGTCTCAGGGAGGAACTTACCAGGAGCAAAGGGGGCGTCCCTGGGCAGACCCTCATGTCCCACCCAGCCTGGTAGGGAGGAGTGGGCTTTGAGAGAAAGAGTGAGCACAAGATTGTAAGTTAAAGAGCTACATTTCTTTCTGAAACAACACTGACGGAATGAAGTCATCTTGTCCCAGAGGACTATGTGGCCAGTGACAAATATTAACCTGCAAGACTATCATCTCTGTAGTAGACAAACACACACTATTTTACAAAATCAACTTTCACTATCCACCCTGTAGAGTAACAAAATCAGTCACAGTGGAAAACAGGGGTGTGCCAGGGCACTGATGAGGTTTTCCAGTTGTATTTCTCGAATGTGGGTGACAGGGGTTCCCAGCGACTGGGGAAGGGAGGCTGTGAGCTATTCATTTAATGCTCAGGAGAGATGTGATTATATTGGCACTTTAATCTGGTGAAAGGGGTCATACAGGTTACAAATAATTCCAAAATGAAGTGAGTTGTACTTTAAGGAGGAATGACTACTGTCAAGGAGAAAGCCTTCCCAGAGGAGGTGAGCCAAGTGGGGTCTTATAGGCTGAATAAGAGTCCAACGGTGGATGAGGAGGTGTGAACGTTGGTCAGAAGGACCTTAGAGATTTCCCAGGACAAAATCACAGAGAAAAGAAAGCACATCATCTCCCGTAAACAGCCTGCGTGAATCTGGAGCCCAGGAGGCGCTGAAGGAGGAGCTGCGGGTGGGGTGAGACTGTTGGAAGGCCCTAGAAACCAGCGTAAGACATTGAAACTTATCCTGGCTCCCAAATCTTGTTGGGAAGAGCTGGAATTTCTGATTTTTATCAGATCTTTTTTTAAGTTGGCAATTATGTGTAAAAAAAAACCAAAACATTGCAGGAGCTAAGACAAAACATCCTTAGATGAGGTCACAGGTCTCTAGTTCGTAACTATAACTCCTGCTAAACCAAAGGGAGATTTTAGATAGAAAAGTGGAAAGATCAGATTTGCATATTAAAAGTTCACTCTTGGCAATATGATTAGAGAGAGTAAGAGATTTGACAGGAAGACCGGCTAAGCCAACAGCAAATATTTTGAGACTTTTGTGTGTGGCGAGAGCTGGAATCACAACAGTCGGTTGTGAACCTGAACTCAGTGTAGGAGACCAATCTCATGAACAATCACACAGTGTGTAATTTAGCAGAATTACAAATACATAATTACTCCAAGGAAGAAAAAGAGATGGCGTAAATTGTGGGGAAATGTGGAAGAGAGTAGATTAAAGAGATATTTGGAAAGTTTGGCCACAATTTTGGACATGGAAATGAGAGTAAGGGAGTTTCAAGGTTTTACTTGGGTGAGTGAGTAGATGCTGTCTTAGAAAGAAGTATAAAAACTTTGCCTCTATTGAGAGTTTGATAAACAGAGTAAGCACAGTTTAAATAGGCATAGCAAAAGAAGGAGAGCTAAGCCCTATTGGGTTGGCAAAAAAATTCGTTTGCGTTTTTCCAGAACATATTACAGAAAAACCCAAATGAACTTTTAGACCAACCTAATGTATTTTAATTTGTGTCCTGAGGCTTCCAAAATATTGTATTTGCTTTTTTCTGAAGATAATACTTGCCCTGCTTACATCAAAAGGCATTTGAATTAGCCAGGATTCTCCAGAGAAACAAAGCCAGTAAGAGTATAAAGAGAGAGAGAGATTTAGTTATTACAAAGAATTGGCTTATACAATCATGGAGGCTGTTCAGTGTCCAGGTCTATAGTCAGCAAGCTGAGGACCCAGAAACAGCTGATGGTGCATTTCTAGTCCAAAAGCCAGGAGATCAAGGCTCAAGAAGAGCTAATATCTCAATTCAAGTCCAAATGCAAGGAAAAAACTCATGTTCATGTCCAAAGCAGTCAAGTTCCCTCTTATTTGAGGGAGAGTCAGTCATTTTTGTTCTGTTCAGGCCTTTCTCAGATTAAATGAGACCCACCCACATTAGGGAGGGCAGTCTGCTTTACTCACTTTATGGATTCAAATGTTGATTTCCTTCAGAAACACGCTCACAGCAGCACCCAAAGTTTGACCGAATATCTGGGCACCCTGTGAGGTAGTCAAGTTGACATTTAAAAGTAATCGTCACAGCATTTTTGAGTATAAAAAGAAATAATTGATATGAAACTACCTTAGATAGTTCAAGGCTATACAAATATAATGCAGTAAGTAGAGAAAAAATTCATTGTCTCTAACATATGTGTTGCATATTCTCCATTTGCTCCTCTTGCCTGGCAGGCTGTGTGCCTGGCAGGCTGATCTCCAACTGCTGCAGTATCTGGACTCCTTGATGCTCTGGTTTCTGGTTGGGAGGTCCGGCAGGAGATTGTGAGTAAGTGGAAAGACTGGGCAGGGCTTTTATCCCCCTCTACCTGTTTCTTCCTTGCAGCTTAGCTCCCGCTTGCGTCCCCTCATCCTTGACTGCCGCTCTCTCCCTACCCTCTCAGGTCTAAGCATTCTAACAGCCTTTCTGGGCTTGAATCTCTGGGTGCTTCTCCATCCCTTATTGAGCTCTTACTGCTGCCAAAGATCAGACATCTAGGAGCTGTACAGATAATGTAAATATTAAATTCATATCTAAGCTCTCAGGGGAAATTCTTGTCCATTTTCATTCTAATCTCAAATCAACTTCTCGCCATCTGTTTTCTCATTTAACATCATAATGACTACTTTAATATGAACACACGTTTGTCGCTCCAGAAACTGTCCTAATGTAGAGAGAAGACCTGTAGAACAAAATGGCATCCCACCCTGGTATCCTTGCCTGGAGAATTCTCTGGACAGGGGAGCCTGGAGGGCCGCAGACTCTATGAGGTCGCATAGAGTCGGACACAACTGAGTGACTAACACACACAGGGAGAAGACTGAACTGCCCACTGAAAGGAGGGTATGCTGCTTAGAGATGGAAAGCGTGCTGTTTCTGGATCCGGCTGATATTCACGTATATCAAAATAACTGAGAACAGTACTCATTTGAGTAATTCAGTTCAGTTCAGTCGCTCAGTCGTGTCCGACTCTTTATGACTCCATGAACCACAGCAGGTCTCCCTGTCCATCACCAACTCCCGGAGTCCACCCAAACCCATGTCCATTGTGTCAGAGAGGCCATCCAACCATCTCATCCTCTGTCCTCCCCTTCTCCTCCGGCCCTCAATCTTTCCCAGCATCAGGGTCTTTTCAAATGAGTCAGCTCTCTGCATCAGGTGGCCAAAGTATTGGAGTTTCAGCTTCAACATCAGTCCCTCCAATGAACACCCAGGACTGATCTCCTTTAGGATGGACTGGTTGGATATCCTTGCAGTCCAAGGGACTCTCAAGAGTCTTCTCCAGCACCACAGTTCAAAAGCATCAATTCTTTGGCGCTCAGCTTTCTTATAGTCCAACTCTCACATCCACACGTGACTACTGGAAAAACCATAGCCTTGACTAGACGGACCATTGTTGGCAGAGTAATGTTTCTGCTTTTTAATATGTGATCTAGGTTGGTCATAACTTTCCTTCCAAGGAGCAAGCATCTTTTAATTTCATGGCTGCAATCACCATCTGCAGTGATTTTGGAGCCCAGAAAAATAAAGTCAGCCACTGTTTCCACTGTTTCCCCCTCTATTTGCCATGAAGTGATGGGACCGGATGCCATGATCTTAGTCTTCTGAATGTTGAGCTTTGCCAACATTTACACTCCTCTTTCACTTTCATCAAGAGGCTCTTAAGTTCTTCTTCACTTTCTGCCATAAAGGTGGTGTCATCTGCATATCTGAGGTTATTGATATTCCTCCTGGCAATCTTGATTCCAGCTTCTGCTTCCTCCAGCCCAGCGTTTCTCATGATGTACTCTGCATATAAGTTAAATAAGCAGGGTGACAATATACAGCCTTGATGTACTCCTTTTCCTATTTGGAACCAAATTGAACTTCCTCAAATACCGGGTCACTTCTTCCTTGGGGTTAGGGTGAGGGCCCGAGTATAGTAAAAGATGGTCATATTCCTGGGCTGCTCCAGCCAGAGCCTGTGGTCAGGGTCTCTGCTGGCTTCTTTAGGGTGGTCTCCTCCTGCACGCCGGAGTGGGAGCTGCGTGTGGACAGCGGTGCGAGGTGTTACACACCCGAGCTGCCAAGGCGTCCACTGGCCAGGGGAACTGAGCCTGCGATAGATTGGTACATCCATTTGTGACACCAAGTATCACACCGGGAGCTGCAGCTCTGCTCCAGCGGGTATTGTCTTTTTGCCCTGTTTCTTCCATCTTCACCGTCAGTGCGCTAGTCCATGCCGCCGTCCTCTCTCTCTCCTGGGTGACTGCAGTGACCTTCTAACTGGACTTGATGCTCCTGTGCTGGATATTTCTCCTGGTTTCCAGGATACCTTGGTGGCTCAGACAGTAAAGAATCTGCCTGCAATGCAAGAGACCAGGGTTCGATCCCTGGGTTGGGAAGATCCCCTGGAGAAGAGAAAGGCAACCCACTCCAGCACTCTAGCCTGGAAAATCCCATGGAAAGAGGAGCCTGGAGGGCTGCAGTCCATGGGGTCACAAAGAGTTGGGACTGGATGACTAACACTTCTTTCACGTTTTCCAGGATAAACTCTTCTCTGTAATATGGGTTTGGAATGATGCAAAGGAAATCTCCCCACCTCCCAGCTAAACTGACTTCCTGTCAGGTTCTGCTGCTTCTGCTGCTAAGTCGCTTCAGTTGTGTCCGACTCTGTGGGACCCCATAGACGCAGCCCACCAGGCTCCCCCGTCTCTGGGATTCTCCAGGCAAGGATACTAGAGTGGGTTACCATTGCCTTCTCCAATAGCATGCATGCATGCTAAGCCACTTCAGTCGTGTGCAACTCTATGTGACCCTATGGTCAGCAGCCCACCAGGCTCCTCCGTCCACAGGAGTCTCTAGGCAAGAATACTAGAGTGGGTTGCCATTTCCTTCTCCCTTAGGTTCAGTGTGAGGCATTAAATAGAGAAAGAAAAGTGGAGGGTAAAGAGAAGAGACTGTTCTTGTTTTTCACTTCCTGCTTTTCAAGGTTGCTCCACAGCAGCATATAATTGGCTTCTGCTTCTAGAGACTTCAACTATGCCCAGCACCCCAACTGCACCCAGGTCCCCAGCTGGGCCCAGCACCCACAGCTGCCAGTAGCAGTCATGCCACACTCCCTCACCTGCAGAGCTGTGTCCCTGGTGGAGGTCTCTTTCATGGAAGCCCCCAGTCAGACAGCACCCCCTCAGAGATCTGGGCAAGATAGTGTTTCCTTCAGAGATGCAAGCACCAGTACCCTAGAGCCCTTCTGCCAAGCAACTCTGTACAGGTGATACACTTGTTCTCCAGGCTTAAGAGGTCAGAGCTGCTTCTTGCAATTTTTAATCCCTGGATTGCTACAGTCTTCTTTTTTTTTTTCCTTTTCCTCTTTCAACCTTCTAATGTTTGTGAAAGCAATTCTTTATATTAAAGCCCCTCTATTTGAAATATCAAGTGTGATTTCTGTTTCTGATTGGTCCCTGACTGACACCCCTTCTAATCCATTTGCCACTTAGCAGTTAGTTATCTTTTGAAAATGGGCTTCAGATTGCATCACACCTGTGCTGTACTAGCTAAGATGCTTGCTTCCAAACCACAGAACCCAGCACTGGCTGACTTTTAACAGAAGAATTTACTGAGAGTGACTGTGGAACTCAGAGCAACAGGAGGAAGACCGAATAGCAACGTATGAAGGAAGTTCCTGGAATGGTTTGCTGAGGATGTGGCCCCTGATTCCTTTTCACAGGACACTTACGGGCACCCAGGTGCCAGTGGACACTGGTCACCATCTGCTGATCTCTGCTGCCCCTACACACTTACCCCATGCACGCCTGACTGTAGCACTGTCACCTGAATAATTTCTAACTGACCTTGCCTCTTTGAGATTCAGAGCCCCAAGGAAGAGCATGGTTTGGCCTTGTTCTGTGTGCCACAGGAGAGCAGAGAAAATACATTCTTTTATCTTTGGCTTCTATAAGCCTTGGAGCTAGGATTCTGCCTCGCATTAGTTTCGTGATTCCCCAAAATGAGAAGGGCTTTGAATGCTGGCTAGCCAGTGACAAATGTCTGTCATGCTGCCTAAAACCCTCTTTCCTGGCTGGAATGTAGGAATCCTAAATTCCTCCATCACTTAGAATAAAATCCCCAAACCTGGCTTTCCCACCTGGCATGACCTGGCCCATCAGACTTTCTGACCTCACCTCATGGCCTCTCTCCCTAGCTTCAGGTCCCAATTCCAAGGAATTTCTGTCTATCCCTTCCACAGGCCACACTCGTTCCAACCCCTAAGGAATTGCTGTTCCCTCAGCCTTCAAGACCCCTTCCTGCTCCTCTCAAGGAACTTCCTTCTCACTTTCAAGTCTCAGCTCATGTATCTCTTCCTCAATGAAACCTTCCTCTCCCGCACACTTTTTTCCTTTGCAGCACCTGTTTGTACCTGGTATTCTCTTGTGGGTTTATCTGCCTCCCCTCTCCTTGCAGTCAGTTCTGCAATGTCCCAGCACCTGGGAGAGTGGCTGGCTCAGAGCAGGTGCTTGAATGTTGAATGAATGGATGAGTGGATCCATGGATCCAGGGGCGGGGATCCAGTCTTGGATCAAATGAATTTGATTTTTTTTTAAAGCTAAACAGTTTTGCGATGGAAGCAATGGCAAACAGGATTACGTGAATGCTTTTTTAAAGTAGTTAGCTTTTTGACATTTCTTATGGAACTNCTCGATGGACGCGAGTCTGAGTGAACTCTGAGAGATGGTGATGAACAGGGAGGCCTGGCGTGCTGCGATTCATGGGGTCACAGAGAGTCGGACATGACTGAGCGACTGAACTGAACTGAATCTGTAATTTAATCTGTGATCCCTAACAAATTACCCATGACATTTTTTACAGTACGAGAATAAATAATCAAAAAATTTATATGAAACCGTCAAAGATCGAATTTTGCTACAGCAATCCTAAGGGGGAAAAAAGAGCAGGAGGCATATCTCTCACAGACTTCAGACAATACAACAAACTACAGTAATCAAAACAGAACGGTTCTGGTACAAAAACAGGCACACAGATCAATGAAATAGAATAGATAGCCCAGAAATAAACCCACACACTTACAATCAATTAATCTTCAACCAAGGGGACAAGAATATAAAATAAGAAAAAGACAGTCTCTCAGCAAGTAGTGCAGGGAAAGTTGAACAGACAGATGTAAATGAATGAATTTAGTACATGGTGTGCATTCACATCATGCACAAAAATAAAGACTTTAACATAAGACATGACACCATGAAACTTCTAGAAGAGAGCACAGGCAAAATATTCTGACATGAAATTTTACTAATGTTTTCTTAGGTCAGCCTCCCAAGGCAATAGAAATAATAAATAAATAAGCAAATGGGACATAATCAAACTTGACCTTCCCAGTTCATGGTAAAGAATCTGCCTGCCAATATAGGAGATGCAGGAGATGTGAATTTGATTCCTGGGTCAGGAAGGTACCCTGGAGGAGGAAATGGCAACCCCTTCCAGTATTCTTGTCTGGAGAAATGCCACGGACAGACGAGCCTGGCAGGCTACAATCCATGTGGTCTCAAAGAGTTGGACACAACTGAGCACAAAAACACAAACAAACTTACAAGCTTTTACACAGTAAAGAAACAATTCAGTCGCTCAGTCATGTTCAATTCCCTGTGACCCCAAGGACTGTCGCATGTCAGGCTTCCCTGTTCATCACCAACTATCTTCCAAATCATCCCACCATCACCCTCTCCCACAGAGTCTAAAAGGCTGTTCTATACATCTGTGTCTGTTTTGCTGTCTCACGTACAGGATTATCATTACCATCTTTCTAAATTCCATATATATGCGTTAGTATACCATATTGGCGGAGAAGGCAANTCAGTCCCTCCAATGAACACCCAGGACTGATCTCCTTTAGGATGGACTGGTTGGATATCCTTGCAGTCCAAGGGACTCTCAAGAGTCTTCTCCAGCACCACAGTTCAAAAGCATCAATTCTTTGGCGCTCAGCTTTCTTATAGTCCAACTCTCACATCCACACGTGACTACTGGAAAAACCATAGCCTTGACTAGACGGACCATTGTTGGCAGAGTAATGTTTCTGCTTTTTAATATGTGATCTAGGTTGGTCATAACTTTCCTTCCAAGGAGCAAGCATCTTTTAATTTCATGGCTGCAATCACCATCTGCAGTGATTTTGGAGCCCAGAAAAATAAAGTCAGCCACTGTTTCCACTGTTTCCCCCTCTATTTGCCATGAAGTGATGGGACCGGATGCCATGATCTTAGTCTTCTGAATGTTGAGCTTTGCCAACATTTACACTCCTCTTTCACTTTCATCAAGAGGCTCTTAAGTTCTTCTTCACTTTCTGCCATAAAGGTGGTGTCATCTGCATATCTGAGGTTATTGATATTCCTCCTGGCAATCTTGATTCCAGCTTCTGCTTCCTCCAGCCCAGCGTTTCTCATGATGTACTCTGCATATAAGTTAAATAAGCAGGGTGACAATATACAGCCTTGATGTACTCCTTTTCCTATTTGGAACCAAATTGAACTTCCTCAAATACCGGGTCACTTCTTCCTTGGGGTTAGGGTGAGGGCCCGAGTATAGTAAAAGATGGTCATATTCCTGGGCTGCTCCAGCCAGAGCCTGTGGTCAGGGTCTCTGCTGGCTTCTTTAGGGTGGTCTCCTCCTGCACGCCGGAGTGGGAGCTGCGTGTGGACAGCGGTGCGAGGTGTTACACACCCGAGCTGCCAAGGCGTCCACTGGCCAGGGGAACTGAGCCTGCGATAGATTGGTACATCCATTTGTGACACCAAGTATCACACCGGGAGCTGCAGCTCTGCTCCAGCGGGTATTGTCTTTTTGCCCTGTTTCTTCCATCTTCACCGTCAGTGCGCTAGTCCATGCCGCCGTCCTCTCTCTCTCCTGGGTGACTGCAGTGACCTTCTAACTGGACTTGATGCTCCTGTGCTGGATATTTCTCCTGGTTTCCAGGATACCTTGGTGGCTCAGACAGTAAAGAATCTGCCTGCAATGCAAGAGACCAGGGTTCGATCCCTGGGTTGGGAAGATCCCCTGGAGAAGAGAAAGGCAACCCACTCCAGCACTCTAGCCTGGAAAATCCCATGGAAAGAGGAGCCTGGAGGGCTGCAGTCCATGGGGTCACAAAGAGTTGGGACTGGATGACTAACACTTCTTTCACGTTTTCCAGGATAAACTCTTCTCTGTAATATGGGTTTGGAATGATGCAAAGGAAATCTCCCCACCTCCCAGCTAAACTGACTTCCTGTCAGGTTCTGCTGCTTCTGCTGCTAAGTCGCTTCAGTTGTGTCCGACTCTGTGGGACCCCATAGACGCAGCCCACCAGGCTCCCCCGTCTCTGGGATTCTCCAGGCAAGGATACTAGAGTGGGTTACCATTGCCTTCTCCAATAGCATGCATGCATGCTAAGCCACTTCAGTCGTGTGCAACTCTATGTGACCCTATGGTCAGCAGCCCACCAGGCTCCTCCGTCCACAGGAGTCTCTAGGCAAGAATACTAGAGTGGGTTGCCATTTCCTTCTCCCTTAGGTTCAGTGTGAGGCATTAAATAGAGAAAGAAAAGTGGAGGGTAAAGAGAAGAGACTGTTCTTGTTTTTCACTTCCTGCTTTTCAAGGTTGCTCCACAGCAGCATATAATTGGCTTCTGCTTCTAGAGACTTCAACTATGCCCAGCACCCCAACTGCACCCAGGTCCCCAGCTGGGCCCAGCACCCACAGCTGCCAGTAGCAGTCATGCCACACTCCCTCACCTGCAGAGCTGTGTCCCTGGTGGAGGTCTCTTTCATGGAAGCCCCCAGTCAGACAGCACCCCCTCAGAGATCTGGGCAAGATAGTGTTTCCTTCAGAGATGCAAGCACCAGTACCCTAGAGCCCTTCTGCCAAGCAACTCTGTACAGGTGATACACTTGTTCTCCAGGCTTAAGAGGTCAGAGCTGCTTCTTGCAATTTTTAATCCCTGGATTGCTACAGTCTTCTTTTTTTTTTTCCTTTTCCTCTTTCAACCTTCTAATGTTTGTGAAAGCAATTCTTTATATTAAAGCCCCTCTATTTGAAATATCAAGTGTGATTTCTGTTTCTGATTGGTCCCTGACTGACACCCCTTCTAATCCATTTGCCACTTAGCAGTTAGTTATCTTTTGAAAATGGGCTTCAGATTGCATCACACCTGTGCTGTACTAGCTAAGATGCTTGCTTCCAAACCACAGAACCCAGCACTGGCTGACTTTTAACAGAAGAATTTACTGAGAGTGACTGTGGAACTCAGAGCAACAGGAGGAAGACCGAATAGCAACGTATGAAGGAAGTTCCTGGAATGGTTTGCTGAGGATGTGGCCCCTGATTCCTTTTCACAGGACACTTACGGGCACCCAGGTGCCAGTGGACACTGGTCACCATCTGCTGATCTCTGCTGCCCCTACACACTTACCCCATGCACGCCTGACTGTAGCACTGTCACCTGAATAATTTCTAACTGACCTTGCCTCTTTGAGATTCAGAGCCCCAAGGAAGAGCATGGTTTGGCCTTGTTCTGTGTGCCACAGGAGAGCAGAGAAAATACATTCTTTTATCTTTGGCTTCTATAAGCCTTGGAGCTAGGATTCTGCCTCGCATTAGTTTCGTGATTCCCCAAAATGAGAAGGGCTTTGAATGCTGGCTAGCCAGTGACAAATGTCTGTCATGCTGCCTAAAACCCTCTTTCCTGGCTGGAATGTAGGAATCCTAAATTCCTCCATCACTTAGAATAAAATCCCCAAACCTGGCTTTCCCACCTGGCATGACCTGGCCCATCAGACTTTCTGACCTCACCTCATGGCCTCTCTCCCTAGCTTCAGGTCCCAATTCCAAGGAATTTCTGTCTATCCCTTCCACAGGCCACACTCGTTCCAACCCCTAAGGAATTGCTGTTCCCTCAGCCTTCAAGACCCCTTCCTGCTCCTCTCAAGGAACTTCCTTCTCACTTTCAAGTCTCAGCTCATGTATCTCTTCCTCAATGAAACCTTCCTCTCCCGCACACTTTTTTCCTTTGCAGCACCTGTTTGTACCTGGTATTCTCTTGTGGGTTTATCTGCCTCCCCTCTCCTTGCAGTCAGTTCTGCAATGTCCCAGCACCTGGGAGAGTGGCTGGCTCAGAGCAGGTGCTTGAATGTTGAATGAATGGATGAGTGGATCCATGGATCCAGGGGCGGGGATCCAGTCTTGGATCAAATGAATTTGATTTTTTTTTAAAGCTAAACAGTTTTGCGATGGAAGCAATGGCAAACAGGATTACGTGAATGCTTTTTTAAAGTAGTTAGCTTTTTGACATTTCTTATGGAACTTTTGGAGAAGGCAATGGCACCCTACTCCAGTACTCTTGCCTGGAAAATCCCATGGACGGAGGAGCCTGGTAGGCTGCAGTCCATGGGGTCGCTAAGAGTTGGACACAACTGAGCGACTTCACTTTCACTTTTCACTTTCATGCATTGGAGAAGGAAATGGCAACCCACTTCAGTGTTCTTGCTTGGAGAAACCCAGGGACAGTGGAGCCTGGTTGGCTGCCATCTATGGGGTTGCACAGAGTCGGACACAACTGAAGCAACTTAGCAGCAGCAGCAGCATGGAAGTTTTACTCAGGATTTAGGGCTCTGAGGTGGGTCCTAAGGGGGCTGTTTTGATCATCTGGAGAAACCGTAGGCCTCCTTTTAATGGCTGTCTGCTGGGAGTCCTCTATTTTGTGAATAATAGCAGAAGGTAAAATTCAGGTCAGGAAAACCACAAAGAGCATGAAAGAAGCCAAATAGTATAATTGTTATACTCTTGGGTGTTAGATAGACCTGAGTTTTACTCCCATGTCTGATTCCTATTAGCTGTGTGTTTGCTGGCTCTTTTTCAGCTGTGTGACCTTGGGCAAATCCTTGACCTTCTCTTTGTTTCAACCCTACATCATAAGGTTGTTGTGAGGATTGAAATGAATCGATATGTACAAATCACTTAGAAATATGTCTGGCATTTAGTTAGCTTTAATAAAGCACAGTATAAGCACAGACTATTATTATAGTTAGCATCATGTTTTCTGTTAAGAGGGACTTGAACAAGACAGGAGTTTATTTATCTTTTATATAAGTCAAAGACAGGCAGCCCAGGGTGGGTACAGCAGTTCTGCAGTCATCAAAGACCAAAGTCCCTTCTTTTTTCCATCACCACCCAATACGTGCTTTATATCTTCAAAACTGCAAAATAGCTACTGAAGCTCCTGTCACCACATCTGCATTTCAGGCTTCAGGAAGAAGGAATAGAGAAGGATCTTATGGCAAAGTCAATACTCTTTAAAGAATCTTCCCAGAAGGGCCACATAGAATTTCCTTTTGCATCTCATTGGCTAGAATGTAGGCACTTGGTCACTTAGCTACAAGGAACACTGGAAATGTAGTTTTTTCACCATCCTAAATAAAACTAGTACCGTGTGATCAAAGAAAGGGGAAATGGATATTGCACCATGTGCAAATTATTTAACTTCTCCAAATTTTAGTTTTGTCATTTGTGAAATGGGAACAATACTTCATACAACTCCCTGGCCTGGAAGTCTACATGAAATAAAGCATAAAAACTACACATAAAAACTGCACAGTGCGCAACACATGCTAAATAAACAAAAATATATCTCTGAATACAAATCAGATGGCACAAAAAGAAAAAAATATCCCTATCCACAAAAGTACTGATTAATTTCAGAAAGAAGCCTATTCTACTTGCACGCTTCTTCCACCTTTTCATGGCTTTGGCCTTTTTTATCTCAACTGATTCTCAGCTGACAAAGTTCCAGTTTTAAATATCATATCACCCTGCATTACTATTGGAAAAGGCAATGGCACCGCACTCCAGTACTCTTGCCTGGAAAATCCCATGGATGGAGGAGCCTGGTAGGCTGCAGTCCACGGGGTCGCGAAGAGTCGGACACAACTGAAGTGACTTAGCAGCAGCAGCAGTGTTACTACAGATAAAGGACTACTGTGTCTGGGTGGTGGGGGGCGGTATCTCAAACTCTTCTAAGTCTAACCTCACCCACCATCCAACTTCTGTTCATCTGTATCCCGTGTTCTAAGTCAGTGGATTATGAACCCAGCTGATCCTAAAACTCACTCACTTGTAAAGTTCTGTAAAAATACAGACTCTCATTTCCCACCTCTGACATCAACCCGAAACACTTAAATATCTTCCTCACCTGTGTCAAACTGACTCTGGGTATTTTGGATGAAATGACTCAGCCACTTGAATATTTACATAATACAAGCAAATGTATTTTAAAACACAAACATGGATTGAATGTCACTAGGAGGCAGGCACTGTTCTAAGCACTTTGTGTGTTTTTTCTTTTTTTTTTAATTTTAATTTTTATTTTATTTTACTTTACAATACTGTATTGGTTTTGCCATACATTGACATGAATCCGCCATGGGTGTACATTAGGTACACCCTATATACAGATCAGGAAACAGGCACAGAGAGAATAAGCAACTTGCTTAAGGTCACATGGTGAATAAATGGGGAACTGGAATAAATGGGGGCTGGAATTCAAGCCCAGGCAGTCTGGCTTCTGAGAGCCTGTTCACCTAATCAGTTCTCTTACCACCCTCCATCTCCCATCATCAGCCAGGTTCACATTAAACAGTCATGGCACCTCAATACAAGTTATTTAAAAATCTGAACAGTTTTCTTCCCAGCATCTGTTAAGAAAATTGCAAGATATTCTTATTCATGATCATTTATCATCCCAAGCACATTGTGGCACAGATAAGCCTTTATAATGTATTTCAAGGCAGCTATCAAAAATGGTGTTGAAACTATATTTATATGTGTTTATATGTTCAATATGATGGATACTCTTTATGTGAAGAAATATATCCACACACACATATGTACACATATACACTGTGTATGTCTATAGAAAGTCTGGGAGAAAACAGAGTCAGGATGTGACAGTTAATTCTGTGTGGTAAAATCACCCTTTCAAAAATTATATGCATATATATTTGGCTACATGGGTCTTAGTTGCAACAGGCCAGATCTAGTTGCCTGACCAGGGATTGAATCCAGGCCCCTTGCATTGGAAGTGTGGAGTTTTAGCTACTGGACCACCAGGGAAGTCCCAACATCACCCTTTTAAAATTTATCTGAAATAAGCATTTGAATTTTATTTAGTAGAAAAAGTCTTAAAATTTAAAAATAAGGTATTTTATGTATTTTGAAGAAAAACCAATGAAGACATCAATTATATCCCTTCTGTTTTCTGAGCATCTTACAAGCTCTTCATCTTATTGTTCCTGTAAGACCCTTTAGAATGAAATCTGATGAAAGGATGGGGGTATAGGTGTGTTTGCATGGTGGCTGAGCTCTTGATTTCAGTGTCTAGCAGATATGGATTTAAATCCCAGCTACGAGGCTTCCTGGCTGAGAGGCAGATGTTAAGACAGGTCACCCACGGGCCCAGCCTTACTCGGACATCTGTGTGACGGTCCAGGGGCCTAGGCACTTCAGCGAACTGAGCACGTGTATACAGTAGGTGATACAAGGTGGTGAATGCAGAGAGCAAGCAGCTGTCCTCATCAGAACGTAACTCAGAATTGTTAAATGCCAGTGGCAAACCCAGCATCTTTTCGGCTGGTGATAAAGATTGTAAATAAGTTACTAATTTGAGGCTAAGCATCCACTTCTGTGAAGGTCTGAGGAAAGGAAAAGGTCAGGCTGCCCTCAGGAATTCAGCTGAAGTTGGTTTAAGGTGTTGTTTCTAGTTCAATACATGCATGTTACCTGGAACAGGCAGTGCTCTAAGCATTTGGTCTACCAGCTTCTGAACTTTGTTTTCCAAAACACAGATTTTCATCCGGTCCTACTCTATATCCCTCTCTGATGTCTCTGCGGTCAGCTGCTTCCATCTACCCCTGGCTGTGCCCACCTCTCATGCATCACTTGCTGGAGGTTCTTAAGCCCTTGCCTCTTCAACTTCCATCTGGTAGCCTTCCCCCACCCCCAGCACTGCTGACATACTGCCAAATCCAGGGTTCGGCCTTATCTTCCTGGACTTTGCTCCATTAATCATCACTCTCACCACGTCTCCAGGCACTTTCCTCTCAGTCTATAAACATGCCTCAATCTCTGGTAGCCTTAAAAAATAATTTAAAAATGAATAACCGTGCCTTCACGTCACATCTCTATAGCAACTGCCCCATTTCTGGAATCCCAACATCTGAGTGGCCAGGAGTTTGGATTCTCGAGACTTCAGCTCCCAGTTCTGCCACTTCTAACTGTATGACCTTTCGCTTAAACTTTCTGTGCCTCAGTTTCCTCCTCTGTAAGGCTCTGGATATTATCTCCCTCCAAGTCACTGTGAGAATTAAATGCGTTAACACAGAAACTTGTCCTACAGAAGGTGGCCAGTAAATGTTAAGGATGATCTTAATCCTCTCTTTTGTCCTTCAAAGTACCAGAACCTGGCTCAGGCCCAACCACCCCTGAGATCCTGCTTCGTAAAGGTCACCTATGACCTATCAGTGTGTGGCCCTCTGTTGCATGTGATGTTGTTGGTTACTTCCTCCTTTCTGCAACTCTCCAAACATCATCTGCTGCCACTTCCTGCTGCAAACGTTGTCATGCCCTGGTTACAGTGAATGAATAAACATACACAGAGCTAGGGTTTGTTTCTTACCTTCAAGTCTTTGCTCTTGCTGAAACTAGATCACCGCCACAACCATAGAAGTCACCCCCCCACACCTTTAGTGCCAAACTCTGACTTGTCCCCTTCACCCTCCAGATGCCCCTGTCCTTGCTGCCTTCCCCTGGTTAACTTCCACTTATCCTTTAAGACTCTGCTAGGACCTCAATTCCCCAGGAATCTCTCCTGAACACCCTTCTCCTTTTAAAGCTGAGTTAGGTACTCCTTCCTGGTGCTTACATGACCTTCCTGTAGTTCTTTTTTTTTTTTTCCCCTCATGTAGTTCTTACACCACGTTACAATTCTGTCTTCTGTCTACCCCCAAAATGACTATGAGCAATCTGGTACAACTTTCAGAATCATTTCTTATTCTCTGAGTTTCTAACACTTGACATGGTGCCAGACACATAGTAGGAAGTCAGTAAGTGTATATATGGAATGAGATAATCAATTGATCAATATCAATACTCATCTATATCCTTGAGTTTTAGGCAGTAGGATACAGAACAGCTAGACTGACAGGGAGTTAGCAGGGAATGCAGAAGGTTTGACAAGGTGTGGTAAGGAAGTTGGAGGAAGCAGGCAGAGTTTGGCAGGAGTAAGATGGGCTGTCGTGTAGAGAAACATTCAAAATGAAGAGGCCATGCCCTTGGGAAGGCTGACTTCACTGAGCTCTTAAGTGCTCTCACAAAATCTCTAGCTAAATGGAAAGCAAAAGAAATTTGAAAACAAAACTAAAGTATATACACTTTCCTTCTTGCTTTTTTCCAAAAGAACACAATTAAAACCCTATTATTAAAAAAAAAAAAAAAAAAAAAAAACCTTCCAGATGCATGTTATTTGTTTTTATGCTAGGAAAATGAGAAAGAAAAATTTTGTTTCCAAAACCTTAGAGAAAATTCAGACCATTTTCCACAGGCTGATACATTCCCACAGGCACTGTTTATCATCCACTTGCAGTTTAATCTTTCACCTTCAAGCACTGAACCCAAAGAACATCTGCACTCTTGCTATCTTTGTTATCATTGCTTTTGCCTCTGACATGAGCAATTATTGAGATTCACCATTCCTGGAACCAGTTATTGCCTCAGAAGTAAGAGGTACTGAGCAGTAGTACCAATAACTAAGTTTTAAGAATCAGAATTATCTTTCTTTTTAAACAGATAATGCATTCATGCAGTTCAAAAGACTGAAGAGTGTACAATAAAAATTTTTGCTTCTGCTTTGTCCTTTAAGACATCTTCTGGTTATACCAAAGAACACATACACATATACACTTTTCTTCCTACTGCCTGCTTTTTGCTCGATGTTACTATATACCCTATCTTGCACCTTGCTTTTTCCACCTAAGAGTCAGTACATAAGGAAAATTTCTCACTTTATTTGTACATTATATAGATATTGGAGGAGGGAATGACAGCCCACTCCAGTATTCTTGCCTGGGAAATTCCATGCACAGAGGAGCCTGGAGGGCTAGAGTCTACGAGGTCACAAAGAGTCAGACGTGACTGAGTGACTAAGCATCTATATAGATAGAGCACAAAGTTTATATAACCACTCCCCTATTCATGGATATACAGGCTGCTTCTGATATTTTGAAACTCAAGCAGCGCTGTAAGGAATAACCTTTGCAGGCATCATTTTGCACATGTGACAAAGTATCTGTAGCGGAAGTTCCTACAAGTTGTTTAGCTGAGCCAAAGGGTACATTCATTGGTGATTCTGTTAGCTCTTGCCAGTGTTCTTTCCAGGGAGGTGGTTGTACCAGTTCACTCTCCTACCAGCTTCCTTCCATCTCTACCAGTGGCCTCAGCTGACTTCCGAGGCTTTGCCAGTTTGGAAGGTGATGAATAGCATCTCAGTGTATTCAAGCTTGCAATTTTCTTATCATGAGTATGGCTGCACTCCCCCCCCCCCCCAGGTCCTCAGTGCTATTTATACTTTCTTCTCTATATATAAAATTATGATAACCACAACAATAATGGTGAACATTGTCGGGGGCACTTATACCTCCCAGGGTCTGATCCCAGTTTACAAATGGAGAAACTGAGGCTTAGCGAATGGAAGGAATTTGCCCAGGGTCTCACAGCAGCAAGCGGCAAGGCCAGCTTGAACGCAGGCTTCTCTGACCATAAAGCCCACGTGCTTTAAACACAAGGCACCTTCACCTGTGACTCAACAAACACAATGGAAGTAGAGGCCCCGGGGCAGCGACTCTCGGATTATCTCCCAGAGATTCTAAGGACATCACCTCTCACTCTCTTGCCTTTTTCTGAGGTTAACGTCTCGGCGGGTTCTTGCTTCCTTTTGAGATTTGGTCGCAGGGGCCCGCAGAGATGAGCGCCTGATTGGAGCCTCCCGGAAGTGCAGCCCTGTGAGGGGAGCGAGTGGGCGACTGCACGGGACCCTGGCTCCCAAATAGCAACCTCAGGCCTACGAGTGAGGAGGAAGTACCTTTCATTCATTCTGCAAATATTTATTGAACATCTACTACGTACCCGGAAGTGTCCCACAAACTCGGACACACGGCAGTGAGCCAGACAAGCTAGGTCTCTGTTCTCATGAAACTTACGTCAGACAAAAAATAAACAAGAAACAAAATGATAGTGTTAAGTAGTTAGAATACGGAAAGGGAGTCCAGAATGGCGGTGGCTAAAAGACCAGGAAGGGGAAAGCCCGCAGAAACTAGAACAAAGGAAGGTCTGAGGGTCTGAGGACCAGGGTGAGGACCTCAGATAAAACACACAGCACTCCTGGCTAGCCCAATTTACACAGGGCAGGCACGGGAAGAGGAGGAAAAAAAAGAAAGNAAAAAAAAAAAAAAAAAAAAAAAAACCTTCCAGATGCATGTTATTTGTTTTTATGCTAGGAAAATGAGAAAGAAAAATTTTGTTTCCAAAACCTTAGAGAAAATTCAGACCATTTTCCACAGGCTGATACATTCCCACAGGCACTGTTTATCATCCACTTGCAGTTTAATCTTTCACCTTCAAGCACTGAACCCAAAGAACATCTGCACTCTTGCTATCTTTGTTATCATTGCTTTTGCCTCTGACATGAGCAATTATTGAGATTCACCATTCCTGGAACCAGTTATTGCCTCAGAAGTAAGAGGTACTGAGCAGTAGTACCAATAACTAAGTTTTAAGAATCAGAATTATCTTTCTTTTTAAACAGATAATGCATTCATGCAGTTCAAAAGACTGAAGAGTGTACAATAAAAATTTTTGCTTCTGCTTTGTCCTTTAAGACATCTTCTGGTTATACCAAAGAACACATACACATATACACTTTTCTTCCTACTGCCTGCTTTTTGCTCGATGTTACTATATACCCTATCTTGCACCTTGCTTTTTCCACCTAAGAGTCAGTACATAAGGAAAATTTCTCACTTTATTTGTACATTATATAGATATTGGAGGAGGGAATGACAGCCCACTCCAGTATTCTTGCCTGGGAAATTCCATGCACAGAGGAGCCTGGAGGGCTAGAGTCTACGAGGTCACAAAGAGTCAGACGTGACTGAGTGACTAAGCATCTATATAGATAGAGCACAAAGTTTATATAACCACTCCCCTATTCATGGATATACAGGCTGCTTCTGATATTTTGAAACTCAAGCAGCGCTGTAAGGAATAACCTTTGCAGGCATCATTTTGCACATGTGACAAAGTATCTGTAGCGGAAGTTCCTACAAGTTGTTTAGCTGAGCCAAAGGGTACATTCATTGGTGATTCTGTTAGCTCTTGCCAGTGTTCTTTCCAGGGAGGTGGTTGTACCAGTTCACTCTCCTACCAGCTTCCTTCCATCTCTACCAGTGGCCTCAGCTGACTTCCGAGGCTTTGCCAGTTTGGAAGGTGATGAATAGCATCTCAGTGTATTCAAGCTTGCAATTTTCTTTTCATGAGTATGGCTGCCCCCCCCCCCCCCCCCCAGGTCCTCAGTGCTATTTATACTTTCTTCTCTATATATAAAATTATGATAACCACAACAATAATGGTGAACATTGTCGGGGGCACTTATACCTCCCAGGGTCTGATCCCAGTTTACAAATGGAGAAACTGAGGCTTAGCGAATGGAAGGAATTTGCCCAGGGTCTCACAGCAGCAAGCGGCAAGGCCAGCTTGAACGCAGGCTTCTCTGACCATAAAGCCCACGTGCTTTAAACACAAGGCACCTTCACCTGTGACTCAACAAACACAATGGAAGTAGAGGCCCCGGGGCAGCGACTCTCGGATTATCTCCCAGAGATTCTAAGGACATCACCTCTCACTCTCTTGCCTTTTTCTGAGGTTAACGTCTCGGCGGGTTCTTGCTTCCTTTTGAGATTTGGTCGCAGGGGCCCGCAGAGATGAGCGCCTGATTGGAGCCTCCCGGAAGTGCAGCCCTGTGAGGGGAGCGAGTGGGCGACTGCACGGGACCCTGGCTCCCAAATAGCAACCTCAGGCCTACGAGTGAGGAGGAAGTACCTTTCATTCATTCTGCAAATATTTATTGAACATCTACTACGTACCCGGAAGTGTCCCACAAACTCGGACACACGGCAGTGAGCCAGACAAGCTAGGTCTCTGTTCTCATGAAACTTACGTCAGACAAAAAATAAACAAGAAACAAAATGATAGTGTTAAGTAGTTAGAATACGGAAAGGGAGTCCAGAATGGCGGTGGCTAAAAGACCAGGAAGGGGAAAGCCCGCAGAAACTAGAACAAAGGAAGGTCTGAGGGTCTGAGGACCAGGGTGAGGACCTCAGATAAAACACACAGCACTCCTGGCTAGCCCAATTTACACAGGGCAGGCACGGGAAGAGGAGGAAAAAAAAGAAAGAAAGAAAGAAAAAAACATGGAAAAAGAGGAGCCCAAACTGGGCTGGGGGCCTCTCTTCTCTGCGCGTCTTTTGGGTTGGCCATGACCTCACGCTTCCAGGGTGTATTTTCCTTTACTTTCTAAATAAAACTGAGCTATAACATGAAGCTGTAACACTGGTCCAACTGAGGGCTGTAACGCTGGTCCGTCTGTCAAGTCAAATTTTTGTTGCGACGAGACAGAACCGAGAAAATTACATACTCCCCCAAAAGTAGTAATAAGAAGTATTCTATTAGAAGGATAAAACTGCGTGATTTGGTAAAGAGAGGTGGCTTTGGATTGGTGAGTAGGTGAAGGCTTCTCCAAAGGAAGTTACACTGAGAAAATAAATAATCTGAGGTCCGGGGGAGAGCATCGCAGACAGAGGAACAGCCAGTGGAAATGTCCCATGATGGGAACAAGCTGGTGCATCTGCAGACAGGAGAGCCTGGAGGCAGCGGAAGGTGGGGCTCAGGCAGAGAGGCTGGACTGGCAGGTGTGATCAGATCTCACCTTGGGGCTATCTGGATCTGGAAAGAAACCTGCCTTACTGTGTCTAGTGGGAAGCTAAGCTGAGAGGTTTAAACTGGTGTTGGGGTGGGCTGGGGTGTGTGTGTGTGTGTGACATAATATGATTTAATTGTTTTTTTAAAACAATCACTCTGGCTGCTAGGAGGAGAGCAGATTGTAGTAAGGTGGGAGAGTAAGTATGGAGACCAGTAAGTATGGGAGGCTATGGAGGTGGCTTGGACCAGAGATCACAAAGGCTTAGACCAGAGTAGTACTACTCAAACTTTATTTTTTAAACGATTAAGATGGTACATTAATTTTTATTCACTAATTTATTTATTTGGCTGCATTGTGCAGCTTGCAGGATCTTGGTTCCCAGACCAAAGATCGAACCACCTGCATTGGGAGGCAAGTTCTTAACCAATGGACCACCAGGAAAGTTCCTACTCAAACTTTAGAGGGCATCAGGAATCCTCTGGAGGGCTCAATCCTCAGAGTTTTTGATTCTGGAGAAGACTCCAAGATTTTTGCATTTCTAACAAGCTCCTTGTTGACGCTGCTGCTGCTGGTCTGCCAATCACACTTTGAGTAGTGTGAGACTAGACAGGAGATGGAAGAAGTGGACAGATTTCAATATATTTTGGAAACCCAAGTCAACAGGATTTACTGATGGACTGCATCTAGGGAACAAGCAAAAGAGAAGAATCAAGGATGACTTTGGGGTTTTGGTTTAGTGACCGAGGAAATAATTGCAGGCACATACTGAGTAGAAAGTGGAAGGAGGGGCAGATGAAGAGGGAAAAACCCGAGAGTTCTGTTTTGGGCGTGTAAAGCATGAGAGGTATCCAAGTGGAAATGCCAGTTGCTGGGTGGTAAGTTCTGGTGTTGGGGCAAGAGGTCAGGACTGCGGAGACCTCAGCATAAAGATGGAATTTAAAGTGATGGGACTGGAAGGGGTGGCCTAGGGAGAGATCAGACTTGGGGAGGAGAAGGAGCATGGGACTTATCCCTGGGTATCCAGCACCTCGCAGTCAGGCAAAGCAGAGGCACCCGTGGGTAAGAAGACAACCCAGAGTTAATGTCATTCATGCCATTGGCAGAAAGCCTTTTAGGAAAGATGGAATGGCCAATAATGAGACTGTGAGCAATGTGTGATATGAGAGATCCCAAATCCCAAAGTCATCCTTGATTTTTCTCTTTCACTTGTTCCCCAGATGCAATCCATCAGTAAATGCTGTTACTCTGCTTCCAAAATATATTGAAATCTGTCCACTTCTTCCATCTCCAGTCTAGTCCAACGCTAATCCAAGTGTGACTGGCATACCAGCAGAGGGGCGCACCCTCCAGGGGAAGAAAAGAACCTGCCAAAGTGGCTAAGGAACTTGATGGACTTCCCTGGTGGTCCAGTGGCTAGGGCTCCACACTCCCAATGCAGGGTCCATGGGTTCAATCCCCAGCCAGTGAACTAGATCCCACATGCTGCAACTAAGAGTTTGCACACTGCCCCAAAGATTGAGGGTCGCATGGGTTGTAACCAAGATCCAGTGCAACAGAATAAATGAATAAACATTTAGGGGGGAAAATAAAAGGAACCTGGGAATCTGTAGCTCCTTGTAACATAAGATGGCCCCATGTAGAGAAGTGAAGAAACCTCAGATCTATTACAGCTGTCTCTGCAGCCAGCCTCTTGTCCTGAAGGGCTAGCAGCGTTTGAAGAGGGAGAGGAGATACAGATCAAGTCTCAGGTATTGGGCCTGGAAAGGGGAAGACAGGTAGCAGCGGTCTTAGGATTCAGGTGTGATAACAGACGACATCTCAGACAGAAAGGCTGCGCCATTCTGGAAACTTTCTTCCCTTTCGCCTCCCAGAAACGAGCATCCCTTCTCCCATCCAAAAGCAATTCTTCACCCGGTGGTTTCGAGGCCTGGGCCGCCTGCCGGAGCTGAGCCCTGGCTCCACTGGCGGTCTCCTCCCTCGTCTGTATTTTGATGGCTTCCTCTAGCCTGGCTCCTTCCCCTCAGACTACAATAATGCCATTCCAGCCTAAAAGAAAGCTCTGTTCCTCCACCCTTCCTCCCCTGCAGCTACTGCTTTCCTTGCTTTCACCCCAAACTTCCTACACCAAGGCTCCTGCTTCCTCACTTTCTTTCACCATGGAATTTGCCTTGGGTCCTTGCCACTGTCTCCAAAGCCATGGCCACCTCTAGTCATCCAACCCAGGGTCTGCTCCTCCAGGTTCTGACCTCAGGCCATCTTCCTGCTGTGTTCACACAATGGCCACACATTCCTTCTGGAAACTCCCGCTTCCTCCTCTCACCATCCCTACCCAGGGCCCCTCCCCCCACCCAGTGTGGTGGCCTGGTTGGGGGTGAGAGGACAGGACTCTCTGGGTTCTGTAACTGGTGGTCTTATCTCCCTCTCTGCCTGCTCCCAGGCGATCACATTCAGACCTTTCCGTGATCATCTGTGATCTGATGACTGGTGACAACTTACACTGTTATTTCCAGCTGCCCGGGTGAGATTTCCATGTCCTGCAGGCATGTCAAAGATGTCTAAAACAAAACCTCACCCACAGTGTGCACTTAATAGATGGATATTAAGTACCTGTTTATTGAATGAACTGCTTTCTCCTTGCCCACTCCTGCCTCCTACATGTTAAAGAAAAAGCAACAGGGCTTCCCTCATGGCTCAGTGGTAAAGGATCCTCCTGTCAATGCAGGGTTCGATCCCTAATCCGGGAATACTCCACATACTGCAGAGCAGCCAGGCCTGTGCACTACGGCTACTGAACCCCTGTTCTAGAGCCTGAGATCCACAACTACAGAGCCCACGTGACATAGCTGCTGAAGCCTGAGTGCCCTGGAGCCCGCGCTCCACCGCAAGAGAAGCCTCCACAATGCAACAGAGATGGGCCCCCACTCACTGCAACTTGAGAAAAGCCCTCGCAGTAGCAAAGACCCAACGGAGCCAAAATTAAAACAAAATTATTTTTTAAAGTCTCACACATCTTTTAAAAATAAAGAAAAAGCAATAAACTAGAAACAAAGCATAGACATGTCTTCCCCTTCTGTCTGGACTAGTGGAATCACCTCACACCCTCCTCTCTCATACATCTAACTGCTCACACAGTGTTGTTGATTCTGTCTCCCAGATGTTTCTGGAAATGTTCCTCTTTTCTCCTTTCCACTTCTGTGTGTGTGCTTAGTTTCTCAGTCATGTCTAACTCTTTGCGATCCCACTGACTGCAGCCCACCAGGCTCCACTGTCCATGGGGATTCTCTAGGCAAGAATACTGGAGTGGGTTGCATCCCCTCCTCCAGGGGATCTGCCCAACCCAGGGATCAAACCCAAGTTTCTCCCATTGCAGGTGGATTCTTTACTGTCTGAGCCACCACGGACGCCCTACTCTGGTGCAATTATCCTTGTCCTAGCTGACTAACAGTAGCCTTACTGCTTCTCAAAGCTGGTTACACACTAGAATCACTGGGGAGATTTTTAAAATTCTGACACTCAGCCCCACTCCAGATTAATTCCATCAAAATGTAGAGTGGCGAAGCTGGAGCACTGGTATTCGTAAAAAACTCTACAGATAAGGGGCTTCCCTGGTGGTCCAGTGGCTAAGACTCCGAACTCCCAATGCAGGGGGCCTGGTTGGGGAACTAGATCCTGTATGTCATAGCAAAGAGCGAAGATCCCGAGTGTCACAACTAAGACCCAATGCAGCCAAATAAATAAAATAAATAAATATTAAGGGAAAAAACAACTCTGCAGATGACTATAATGTGCAGCCACATTTGAGAACCACAGATCATTTCCTTCTCCAGTATCCAGTATTTCCTTCATGACGCCCCCAGCAAATCTGATATTAACATTCTTCTGCTTTAAAACTTCAGATGACTTCCTATATCCTACAGCATAATTCTTAACTTGGAATCCAGTTTCAAATAATCTGTGAACCCCATTAAATTATACACCAAATATTGTGCCCATGGAGAAGATTGCTTCTGTTCTCAAAGGAGTCTGATTCAAAAAAAGTAAAGGATAATTAGCCAGGTAGGAGGAGTCAGTAGTTATTCAACATTTACTGTGTGCCAGGCAGTGTGCTCAGCACTTCACATACACTAGCTCATTAACATTCAAAACTAACCCATAAATAAGAGTATTACCCCCACCTTACAGATGATGGTAAGTAATGTCTCCAAGTCAACAAACCCTTGGAGTCTAGACTTAGATACAACCAGAGCTACTCTCTACCACCTCCCTGGTTTGCAGGACTAAACCACACCCTTCATTGAAGCAAACAAAGCTTTTTCCACCTGGCTAATTGGAGGCAACCCTCCTCCCCCAAACAGGCTCCAGGCACCCACTTCGATCCACACTCTGGACCATGCCTCTGTCCCCCTTCCAGGCTGTGACGACTCCCTGGAATATCCTCCCTGCACTCTTGTTCCAGGCAGAATCCTAGTTATACTTCAGGACTCAGCACAAATGTCCCCTGTGACTCTCTGAAACCATCTCTTTTTGACACTTTCCCAAAAGACATTCATTATGGCCTTTCAGCGTCTGATGATAGATAGGGGTGTTCACCTCTCTCCCCTGCCAGGCAGAGCTCCTTGAGGGAAAGGACTGTGTCTTATTGACCTGCGGTTCCCCAGCATCTCACAGTACCCAGGCCCATGGAAGGGGCTCAATGAACATTTGTTGAAAATAACATAATTTAAGTGTGCTTTCTACTTACGAGGGAGTACCCAAGTTCTAAATACAGAGAGTAGGCCTTTGTCTTGAGAGAATGACGTTTGACAGGTTCTTAACGTTGCCAGGATGTCCCCACCGATCTCACTGGGTTATTGTTAAGATTAGATGAAATAATTCTTTAAAAGCACTTTGCATTGTTAAACAATGCAAAAAGAAGGCCTGATTATTAGCTAACTCTCTGCTCACGTCCAATGGCTAATGGACCATTATGAATGTCAGGAAATGCAGATTTAACAGCCACCAGTTACAGGCCTTAAAAAAAATGTCTGTCATCGCGTTGGCATCTCAGGCTCCGAAACAAACAATGTCCTCATTGCTGTGGCATTCTGCATAGCTGAAGTAGCCACACCAGGAATGCTCAACTGAGTTTATACTTACTATAAATTAGTTTTATCAAACACGTCCTAAGTGTCTTAAGAGGTTCAAGCAAAATTGTTTTTTTATAGGGGTGAGAGAAAAGAGGCATCAGAAATCCAGTTGTACATTCATGGGCTACTATGAAGCTTCCTGCTTTTGGTGGTATCCTACTGAGCCAACCCTAAAATAGAGCACTTGGGAATGAATGAGATAAAAATTAATCTTTTTATGAAAATTATCAAACTGTGGCAAATTCCTGAAGTTTGAACCTAATTTTGAAGGTTCTCATACTTTCTAAGCACTCTAGAAGATTACCCCAGCTTTTCCCACTTGCTAATGTAAAGACTGGGATATTTCATATGTGGGGAGTGATTTCCAAGCCCAATCCTGCAGACTGGTGGCAGAAAAAAATTGTTAAACCGATAATTGAATATACCAATCGAATATACCAATATACCCTATACCAAGCATCACAAACGTGTTAGTCATTTGGCAACTCATCAAAGAAAGAAAGACAGAGAGGAGAGAGAAAGAAAACAAGAAAATTTAAAAATTGAAAGTCTACAAGGAAAGGATGAGAAGAAATCCTACCCGAGTCTGAGAGCCGTAACTACTGAGCTCACAAGCTCCAACTGCTGAAGCCCCTGTGCCTGAAATCTGTGCTCCGCCGCAAGAGAAGCCGTCCTAGTGAGACCTGAGCACTGCAGCAAAGAGTAGCCCCTCCCTGTTCATCGCAACCAGAGAAAGCCCGTGCATAGCAACCAAGACCCAGTGCAGCCCAAAATAACTTTTTTAATGTGGAAATTACAATGACAACAACAATAATAAAAATACCTTCCTCACAGGGATATAGCAAGTCAATGGAATAGAGGCGTTTTCTGGCCCCTGATGTGTACTCAGGCTGTGCTGTGTTTAGTTGCTCAGTCATGTCTGACTATTTGCAACCCCATGGACTATAGCCCATCAGGCTCCTCTGTCCCTGGGGATTCTCCACGCAGGACTACTGGAGAGGGTTGCCATGCCCTCCTCCAGGGGATCTTCCCAACCCAGGGATCGAACCCAGGTCTCCTNTGACTATTTGCAACCCCATGGACTATAGCCCATCAGGCTCCTCTGTCCCTGGGGATTCTCCACGCAGGACTACTGGAGAGGGTTGCCATGCCCTCCTCCAGGGGATCTTCCCAACCCAGGGATCGAACCCAGGTCTCCTGCATTGCAGGCAGATTCTTTACCAGCTGAGCTACCATGGAAGCCCGATGAGTACTCATAAGTGTTAGCTGTTGTGACTAAACTTACTGAATACCGATTATATGCACAGCATAATAGTACCCTCTGGTAGTTTTAAGTTCATTCTCTATATAGCCTTCCTCTTCTCACTGGCATTTGAATATCTTTGTTCAACCACTAAACACTATTATATTTGGTGTGTATCAGTTGTATCCCTTGAGTTTTGCATGGTGTGTTGTTTTAAACAGCTATCCTGTGTAGATTTCAGAATATGACTTTCATTAGTTAAGATCCAGAAGAAGCTTAAAGTTAATTATGAGGGTGGTGTGTATAGACTCGAGGGAGGGAATTCAGTGATAGGCAGCTTTGAGATTCCATTAAAATCAGGATTTACATTTATAATAGGAAGCTGAGAGGTCACATGGATAAGCTCTATATATTCTGAACTGATTTCATCTCCCAGGCCCTCCCCAAACTAAATCTTCCTCCTTTATTATTACAATCCACTTTACCCACCCAAAAGAATTCAGCCCCAAGCACTAAAATCAGAAACCTATGCGTGTCACCAAGCCCTCGGGGCTGAGCTGCTTCTGGTACGTGGAGTGAAGAGGTGCTCTTCCCAAAGGCTCTTGTGTTTGCAACCTGCAGAGAGCCTTCTGGGAGGAAATAGTGAGACCTAGGGCCTCTCTTCATGAAATAAAAGTTAATGTACTACCCCTGCTGGACTTAGGCTGAGGCTGGCTGGCAGGAAAGAGCAGCAGTGCCGCCTGAGGGGCTCAGGGTCAGACGGAGTTCGGTTCTGGAGAGCTGACCCTGGGAGCTGTCCCGGAGCTGGAGCCCTGTGGTCCAGCCACTCGACCCAGCGGGTGGGCCCAGGGAAGATGGCTAAGTGCGAATGGAAGAGTTAGTCACTGAGAGGGTGGGTCCTCTTGGCTGTGGTCACAGGCCAGCATCACACAGGGCCTCTCCCTCCTCAGCCTGAGGCTGGGCCCCTCCGTGGTACCTCGTTTGCTATTGTGTTCAGGGTCTGGCCTAGACTGTTGTGTTGGCTGCCATTCATGCCTCAGTTTCTGCAGCAGGTCCAGGGATGGATGGAGCCTCCAGAGGAGATGAGGCCTCCCCTGATGGAACCTTCTGCTTGGGGTCCTTATACCTTTAGTCACTCCAGAGGAGAAGGGCTTATCAGTAGACATAATGATATCAGTAGACATAATGATAACAGGACTGATTCCCTAAGACTCAGTGAGCTCCTCTGGGGTTTGGTAAGCATATTCTAAGAAGGACACCCAAGAAGGAAAGGAAAGCAGGAAGGGAAAGATGTATTGTCATATTTGCTTGAATTATTTTTAAATATCTCTGGAAGGATACATAAGAAACCAGAAAGAGTGATTGCTGGGACTTCCCTGGCAGTCCATTGGTTAAGACTCTGGGCTTCCACTGCAGGGGACTCAGGTTCCATCCCTGGTTGGGGAACTAAGATCCTGTATACTGAGGGGTGTGGCCAAAAATTTTTTTTTTTAAAAAAGAAAGAAACAGTAGTTACTCTTTGCAGGTGGGGATGGAAATTGAGGATTTCCCAGGTGGCAGTAGTGGTAAAGAACCTGTCTGCCAGTGCAGGAGACATTGAGACACAGGTTTGATCCCTGGGTCAGGAAGATCCCCTGAAGAAGGAAATGGCTACCCACTCCAGTATTCATACCTGGAGAATCCCCATGGACAGAAGAGGTTGGCCGGCCACAGTCCATGGGGTTTCCTGATGTGAAGAGCCAACTCATCGAAAAGACCCTGATGCTGTGAAAGATCGAAAGTGGGAGGAGAAAGGGACAACAGAGAATGAGATGGTTGGATGGCATCACCGACTCAATGGACATGAGTTTGNCCACAGTCCATGGGGTTTCCTGATGTGAAGAGCCAACTCATCGAAAAGACCCTGATGCTGTGAAAGATCGAAAGTGGGAGGAGAAAGGGACAACAGAGAATGAGATGGTTGGATGGCATCACCGACTCAATGGACATGAGTTTGAGTAAACTCCGGGAGTTGGTGATGGAAAGGGAGGCCTGGCGCGCTGCAGTCCATGAGGTCACAAAGAGCTGGACATGACTGAGCGAGTGAATTGAACTGAACATAGGCAGGCTGATCAAGGATGCCTAGAGAAGAGGAAGGAGGTGGGAAGAAGACACAGACCCTATTCCCAATTCGAGTGTGGGGTTCCCACAGCATAGTCACTGGAAGGGAGTAAGGGAGGACCAGCTGCTTGCTGGCTCTGCAGAACTGAAAAGAAATCTGATCTCATTTTGGACCTCAAGCTTGTAAGAGAGTTGCAATTGTTATCTTGTGCCTGCTGCCTCTGAAATGGCCCTTGGATCTGGGCTTTCTTCATCTCTCACCTTGCGTGCTCTGACCACTTTTCAATTGGCTTCCTTGTGCCAAGGTTCTAATCCCTCCAGTCCATCCACCAGTCTTTAAATTTCTTTGTGGAAGTGAAAACCTGATTGTGCCCATCCAGGAGGGTCCCCAAGGATAGTGTCCTTCCTCGATTTCCCCTGGAGCATGTGATAACACCTCAATTCCTTCTAAGTCCTTGGGGGATCCAGTCACTCTACCACTCACCCTGCTCCACCCACACCTGGCTGTTTGTGGGTTTCTAGATTGCCCATCCTGTCATGTTCTGTGGCTTTCCGTATGCTGCCCCTTCCTTCCCACTTCCTGTTGAGTCACCCCGGAAAACAGCATTCTTTCATCATGATTTGATGGAAATGTCATCTTGTCTCTGTGACCCATGATCGCGCCTCTTTTTGGCCCTAATCCTGACCTCAATCACTCCACAACACTTTGAACACATTCTTATTCATGTTTACTTTTGTAAACATATTGTTTCTACATTTTTATCAGATTCTTAGCCTCAGGAGAGCAGGAGTTATGCCTTATTCATCTTCGTATTTTCAGTGTACAGAAGATACTCGGGTTATATATGGATGAGGGTTTTGTTCCGAATGAAATCCTCAGGATTGGCCACAGAGAAGAGCTGCTAAGGTACCCTGAGGTTAAGCTTGTCTTCCAGAATTCTGTAAACTTGGCTCTGTCCCTGTCTAAATAATGATGAAGTTTAAACACTGCTGTTGGTTCTGTCCCTGACTAAACAATGATTGGAGTTTAAATTCTAGCCAAATAAATCCTTAGCTCACTTTTTTTTTTTTTTTAATGCTTAAGTACTGGAAGGAGATGTGGCCTTATACCAAGCAGCAAAGGAACAGAGTGGTTTTTTGTGCCGTATGAATGCACTGGAAGTCAGGGCACGTCTCATTTCCTAGTAACAGCGCAGTGATACTGTAGCAACAGGTAAGGCCCAATGGCAACCGTGAGTGGATAGATTCACTCTGGGGGAACTCCAAAGAGTAACGAGTAGTGTTTTCAGTTCCAGCTTGGAAAGCCAAGTTCAATTTTCACATGGTACTCCTCTCTGTAGGGTAGTTATGGTGACTGTCAACGGAATTATAAACTGCTGAGAGGAAGCCCTACAGAGCCCTTTCTAGCAAAGTTTTTGTGATTTTTAAAAATAGTAATAAAATACACATAATGAAATTGATCATTTTAACCATTTAAAAGGTATAGTTCAATGGTATTAAGTACATTTACAATGTTGTTTAACTACTATTTCCAGAACTTGTTCATCATCCCAAACAGAAACTTTGTCTTCATTAAACTTTTCATTCACCTCCCCCTCCAGCTTCTGATAACCTACTTTCTAACTCTATGAACTGGCCAATGCTATGCACCTCACAGGTTTCCCAGGTGGCTCAATGGTAATGAATCTGCCTGCCAGTTCAGGAGATGTGGGTTCAATCCCTGGGCTGGAAAGATCCCCTGGAGAAGGAAATGGCCATATGCTCCAGTATTCTTGCCTGGGAAATCCCAAGGACAAAGGGACGTGGCAGGCTACAGTCCATGTGGTTGCAGAGTCAGATATGACTTTGCGACTAAACAACAACATACATAATACGGGTAGAATCATATAATATTTGTTCTTTTGTGTTTGGCTTATTTCACTTAGGAGGGTGAAGTCGCTCAGTCATGTCCGACTCTTTGCAGCCCGTGGACTGTAGCCCACCGGGCTCCTCCATCCACGGGATTCCACAGACAAGAATACTGGAGTGGGTTGCCATTTCCTTCTCCAGGGGATCTTCCCGACTCAGGGATCTAACCCAGGTCTCCTGCATTGCAGACAGGTCCCTAGTGGCTCAGAGGTTAAAGCGTCTGCCTGTAATGTGGGAGACCTGGGTTCGATCCCTGAGTCAGGAAGATTCCCCTGGAGAAGGAAATGGCAACCCACTCCAGTATTCTTGCCTGGAGAATCCCATGGACGGAGGAGCCTGGTGGGCTACAGTCCACATGACTGAGCAACTTCACCCCTCACCACCCCCTAGTTCATGTAACAGAATGTTTTCAATGTTCCTCTATTTTGCAGCATGTGTCAGAACTTCATTCCTTTTTATGAATAGTATTCCACTGTATGGATATACCACAATTTGTTCAACTGCTCATGCATTGATAAACATTTGGGTTGTTTCTACCTTTTAGCTGTTGTGAAGAATGCTGCTATAAACAATGGCATACAAATATTTTGAGCCTTTGTGGTTAATTCTTTAGGGTATATACCTAGAAGTGCAACTGATGTACCATATGATAATCCTATAAACATAGGATTGTTTACCTCCTTACCTTTTGAGGATCTGCCAAACTATTTTCCAAAGCAGCTACACCAGTTTACATTCCCAGAAACAACACTCATGGTTTCTTTATATCCTTGCCAACATCTGCTATTTTCCCATNTGATAATCCTATAAACATAGGATTGTTTACCTCCTTACCTTTTGAGGATCTGCCAAACTATTTTCCAAAGCAGCTACACCAGTTTACATTCCCAGAAACAACACTCATGGTTTCTTTATATCCTTGCCAACATCTGCTATTTTCCCATTTTTTGGTAATAGCCCTCCTAATGAGTTTGGTAGTTTTGATTTGCATTTCCCTCATGATTAATGATGTTGGGCATCTTTTCATGGGTTCATTGGCCCTTTTCTTATCTTCTCGGAAGAAATACCTACTTAATCCTTTGCTCATTTTTTAAATGGATGTTTATTTTTCTCTTGTTGAGTTATAGGAGTTCTTATACATTCTGGATATTAATCCATTTCAGATATATGATTTGCAAATACCTCTGGAAAATGTTAAGATTTTGTCTAAAAGAAAGTAGTAATGTGATACTTACAAACCAAAGAGGTGATGCCCAGGTTTTCCAATGCTAAAATGAAAGCTATGTCACCATCCGGGAGAGGCACTTCCCTCAGCACCTCGAAAGTGGGGGCAAGCGACCGATAGTAGCAGGTGGCAAGAATGGGGGTCCAGCAAGGTCAGGCTGGGAGGGCAAGGATGACCAGAGTGGGAGTCTTGTTTCAGAAACTCAGAGGGTCAAGGGAAAGACCCGGGTTCCCCCTTCCTGTGCCCCCTGCCACCATGGATGTTGACTAGAAAAGTCTCTTCTGAACCCTCCTCCCAGAGCCTACTCAGAAACGTCACTTACAGAATTTGCCACCTGGAGAGAGAACTCCCCCACCCCAACTTCTCACCTCCTGATCCTGTTCCCCAGTCAGGAGTCATGCAGTTATTTTAGGCCAAGCTTTCTTTTCACTTTGTTTCTGGGGCCTCATGCATCCAAGGCTGACAATGGAGCTGGTGATAAGTTAGCTGAAAGACCCCATCTCCCCTAAAAAAGAGCTGCAGTTAAGAGCAAGGTTTCAGGTATTCACTGTAGCACCATGACTCAGCTCAGTTTTTGAAGACAATGATGGCGTTCGAATCTCGAACCCCCTGTTTATCGGGCCTGTGATCTTAGGGAATCACATCCCCGTGCCTTGTTTTTTTTGTATACCAACGCGGGATAATAATAGGATCCACATCAGAAGGCCAAGGTGAGGATTAAATGACAAAGTTCCAGGAATGTGCTTAGACCAGGGATGGCACGTTGTGAGGGCTTAATAAGCATTAGCTATTATTATCCTCACTCCCTCCAACGTTCCTGTTAAGCTCCAGAATCGGCATGTTCCTGGGAGTGACCCTAGATGTTGTTCCGCCTGTGAATGTCTTCTCTGCACTTTTCCCACATGACTGACTACATTTCCTACGAATAGGAGGTGATGCTCCCGAGGGTGTCCAGCACTGGATGACATCAGAAACTGAGTCAATGTACCTAGGCACAAACCTAAAGAAGAGGGTGTCCCAGGGAAAGTGAATCACTCAGCCCCACCCTCCCCAGAGCATCGACAGTGCTATGTGGTATTTTCCTTGACCACCTATGACAGCCTCATGTTCACCTGGGAACTTGATATCATTCCAGTGTTCTAGCCCAAAGTCAGTTATGGCAGCAGCAACCCACCCACAGATAGGTCTGGCACGCCCAGGAAGAGTCGCCTGAATGCATACCCTGACTTGGTACCCACAAGCTTTGGCAGCCTAGGTTTCTATTCAGGCTCTGCTCTTCCTCAGTTGTGTAACACGGGCAAGTAGCTTCACCTCTTTGGACGCCAGATGTTATCATCTATAAAATGGAGATCAGGGTATTACCCAACTCACATTCTTTTGAGGATAAAGAGAGTCAATACATGTACAGGACCTAGAACTGGTGTATAGTAAGTGATCTCTTAAAAATATATGAAACAGGCTTCCCTAGTGGTCCAGTGGTTAAGAATCTGCCTGCTAATGCAAGGGACACAGGTTCGATCCCTACTCTGGGAAGATTCCACATGCCGTGGAGTAACTAAGCCCATGTACCACAACCACTGAAGCCCAAACACTCTAGAGCCCACACTCTGCAACAAGAGAAGACACCGCACGAAGACCATGAGGGCATCTAGAGAAAGCCCACACGCAGCGACAAAGACCCAGCTCAGCCAAAAACAAATCAATAAAATTCTAAAAAGTACATGTAATGCTCTGAACTCATCAGCCACTAACCACACAGTAATGGGAAAGAAATGAAACTATCAAAGAGAGACAGATGGAGAGGGTGACCCTCTATCCAGCAGGCAGCACGTCTGGCTGTGTGGCGAGAGAGAAGATAGTGAGGTACCACGCCTCGGGGCAGGCACTCAGCAGAGTGGGTACCGACACTATTACGGGGAGACACCTGCATAGTGGGGTGCGGGGAGCCAGCTGAGGTTTAGAAGGAAATAGGAGCCCCTTTTCAGAAGGAAATGGGGCTCTATAGGGGCTAAGTACTGGAAGGTACCCAGGACTGGGGCATTCATTCCATTCAAAACATCTTGGAAGAAGACCAGCTTATATTCGCACACGACTGAAGCAACATCAACTTCATTGTTTCCACCAGTCTTTAGCTGGGAGATTGTTGTCGTTTAGTCACTAAGTTGGAGTGTGTTCCCATTTCCTTCTCCAGGGGATCTTCCCCACCCAGGGATCAAACCCGTATCTCCTGCATTGACAGGTGGATTCTCTATTGCTGGGCCACCAGGCAAGTCCAGAGGCGGGAGATTACATTAAAACAAATTCAAAAGCCCTTCCCTGGCTCTCTACACCTCGGCAGCTTCTGCACTGGGTTAGCAGAAGGCAGTGGCTGAGGGTGCTGCCTTCTACCCTCCTCATCAGGCACATGTGGTCTTCTCACCTCCACTCAGTGTTCCAGCAACACTTATACTTGGCCCTGTGGTTTCAGGTACCACCTCTCAGGTCTCAGACCCTTCCGATTTTGGCACGTTGGAAATGATTGTCTTCCTGGAACAGCTGGCATTTCCTGGCACCCACTCTCGTTAAATTTATCGGCCTGCAACAGCAGTGCAACCTGATGTTGAAAAGTACGGGGCTTGCAAATCAGATGACAGTTCAAATTTGCTTTCAGTTCCTAGTGGCCATGTGAGCTTAGGCAAATGACTCCATCTCTCAGATCCTTGTTGTTGCTCAGTCATCAACTGTTTGCAACCCCATGGACTGCAGCACATCAGGCTTCCCTGTCCTTTACCATCTCCCTGTGCTCACTCAAACTCATGTCCATTGAGTCAGTGATGCCATCCAACCATCTCATCCTCTGTCATCCCCTTCTCCTGCCTTCAATCTTTCCCAGCATCAGGGTCTTTTCTAATGTGTTGGCTCATTGTATCAGGTGGCCAAAGTATTGGAGCTTCAGCATCTGCATCAGTCCTTCCAATGACTATTCAGCACTGATTTCCTTTAGGATTGACTGGTTTGATCTCCTTGCAATCCAAGGGATTCTCAAGAGTCTTCTCCAACACCACAGTTCAAAAGCATGGATTCTTTGGCGTTCAGCCTTCTTTATGGTCCATCTCTCACATCCATACATGACTACTGGAAAAACCATAGGTTTGACTAGATGGACTTCAGAGCCTTTAACAAAAGGCTCTGTTTCCCTGTCAACAAAATGGGAATTGCCTGCACCTTCCAGTATTGAGGTGACGATGGCAGGAAATAAAGGAGAAGTGTTTAGCGCATACTTGGCAGAGTGAGGGCTAGATAAAATGCGAGCTATTATTAGCTGGCCCTGCCCGGCACAACTAGGCCCTGCAGCTGCTCTTTTGAATCCCCACCCCTGTTCTTCATTTCTCCAAGGCACCAGGTTCCAGGATTAGCATTAATTTCTAATGTGTTGACATCTGGGTGGGGCACAGGTATGTTTAAAATTGCAGACCAGTTTGTGACAAACTAGTTCAGCAGTGCAGATTGTGGGGTGCCACTGCCCCAGGCAACCAGTTGCTGCTGTTTGGGGAGGTAATTTGAGTTGAGGCCAGTGTGGGGACACAGTGGCAGGGTCCCAAATGCTGGGCTCTGTGGCTGGCACGGGGGAGTGCACTATCCTAGGCAAGAACTCTAAGGGAACCCACCCACAGGAAGGGGGGATCTGCCCCCTCTCTGTTCTTCATGTTCCAGTTGGGTAACTTTTGAAGGTTGGGGACAGCTGAGCCAGAAGCAGGAGGTACTAGGATTTGGGTTTTTGTGTGGTTTTTTTTTTTTTTTTTTTTGGCACCAGGGAAACCAGACTTTAAATGACTGTTGTACCCACTCTTGCAAAACAAAACAAAACCCACCACCACCGTGACCGCAGCAAACCCAGGTGTCTTTGGCCCGTCCTGAGCATGGTGTCAACCTCTGAAGGCGTCACAGACACAGCCACTCTGACGAGGGGTGCTGATGTTGGGTGACCTCTGACAGGACTGGAATGAGCTCCACTTGTCCTCCAGGCAGAAACAAAAGAAACGAGAGTTTGAGTCCTCTAGCTCCAAGGAAAACTGTCTTTTATCTCGTTGAGGTCAGTGTTCCCTTCTTGCCTAGCACAAAAGGGTCAAAGGTGCCCAGGCTTATCTCTCAGCCAAAGCCAGCTTTTCTTTGCCGAAAGCGAGCTTTCAGAACTGGGCACTCTTGGCTAGTTACAAGGGAACCAGATCATTCTTCCTGGAATCCCCTGGGGGCTAGTACCCTTGGGGCCTAAAAGCCCCCAAAACTCCTTCCCAGCAGGAAGCACGGAGCTCCAGCCCCCAGTCTCATGAAAGTTGGTGTAACATGGCCGCCGGGTGCATTATATCACACTTCCTGTATGGAATCCAAACTGGAGTCTTCTGTTGAAAGGGGGCAGAGGAAAAGGAAAGTGGGAAACTAGGAAAAGCAAAATTCCCTGCGGCCTTTCTAAGTGGGGCTGTAATTATACACACAGATGTATTATCTCCTCTAAAGACAAAGTCTGTAACTTTATTTTTTATTTTTTGGCTTGAGATTGACCTTCCCCAAAAAATCTCCTAAGAGAATCCTTAGTTTTGGTTTCCTCTCTTTCCTTCCCTTTCCCTCATCTGTCCTTAGAGTCCTCTGTTTTGCTCCCCTCCACAGACATTTTTGGAGGCCAGCAAATCAGCCCTACTGGGCAATAGCAGAGCTCGGTGGGGAGGTAAAGATGGCTGGACAGACAAACCCTGCCCCAGCTTCAAATCTCACACAGTATTCCCTGGTGGTTCAGTGGTAAAGAATCAATCCTTGGGTCGGGAAGATCCCCTGGAGAAGGAAATGGCAACCCACTCCAGTATTCTTACCTGGAGAATTTCTTGCACAGAGAAACCCACTACAGCCCATGGGGTCACAGAGTCAGACCCGACTGAGCAACTAAACAATAATTCTAACAGTTGATGCCTCTGTCTGGGAACAGCAAGAGAAGCAGTGACCCACGGGCTTGTGAGTCTTTTCATGGCTTTAGTGCTCACGCCTCCCAGCTCTCTGCAGGTCTCTTGGGGTGACCTCAGAAGCAGCCCACTTGCCCCAGGCCTCTCTGCCCTGTCCCTCCTACAGAGGTCTGGAGTAACTAGAGTGCTGACATCAAGACACAAGCAGTTACAACACTATGGGTAAACCTGAGTACAGTATACAAGGGCCCTGGGCGGGCAGCTCCCTAATGACCAGGCAACACGCAGCTGAGCCCAAGAGACCTGGAAAAGGGACAGTAAAAAGAATCCAGAGTCTCCCCATCCACAAGTCCTTAGGCGTGTGAAATGAAACTCATATTTCATGGCGAGACAAGAAAAATCTAAACCTACAAATTCTCCTCTGGGGGAATTCCTTAGCAGTCCAGTGATGAGGACTCCACGCTTCCACTGCAGGGAACACAGGTTCAATCTCTGGTTGGGGAATTAAGGTCCTACAAGCCATGTGGCATGGCAAAAAAGCAAAACACCTCTGCACATTGTGTATCTGCATTAGGCATCAACCAGACACCCTTCCAGCCCCACCCCCAACCCCAACACCCACCAATTAGCAGCAATACCTGCTTAGCCATAAAGAGCAACATCCTCCGAGCATCAACTCCTTAGAGATAACATTCTTTCTTGATCTTATAAGGGGTAGTAAACCGTCAATAATAAAACGTTTGATGTATCATCATTTCTCTGTCTCAGAAAACTTATGTGTCTTGGCTTTCAACTAGTGCAATGGTTCTTGGAGCTTTCTGAGATACTCTTCGCAACTTGTAATCCTCAGATTTGGCTCTAATAGAATTTTCCATTCCTTTCTTAGATTGACTGATTAATTTTTCATCAACATGTACCTTCTTTAAGAGGTGGATTGCAAAGTAGAAACTTATCCTCATAGAGGGACTGGGCTGCATCTGAGGGCTCCCTACCCTGAGGGGAGTCTCCTGAATCCCCTTGGACTGCAGGGAAGCAAGATCTAGAATTTCCCTGGGGCTTCTCCGGGGTCACTCAGTGCATCTCAACTTCAGCTTTGGAGGAGAGGCACCAGAATGGTGTGAAACCCCTCCCCTGCCTCCATGTATCTGCTCCCACTCAAGAAGGAGAAAGCTTTCCTTCTCTTACCTATGGGACCCCTGGACACAGGTGGCTTTAATTTCTCTCTTTTTTTTTTCTATTAGGAGCCATGACATAACCAAACCAGGAAGTTTGTTATTATTGCTATGAAAACTTTTTTTGTTTTTTAACATTTAAACAAAGGCAAACAAAGGCGACTCATTGGAAAAGACCCTGATGCTGGGAAAGATTGAGGGCAGGAGAAGAGGATGACAGAGAGGATGAGATGACTGGATGGCATCACCAACTCGATGGACAGGAGCTTGAGCAAACTCAGGGAGATAGTGAAGGGCAGGGAAGCCTGGTGTGCTTCAGTCCATGGGGTCGCAAAGAGTCAGACATGACTTAGCGACTGAACAACAATAAGGGCATAGAAGAACTTCTCCAAAATTTTTGCTCAGAGGACCAAACTTGAACTTCAATCCTTGAAGGATTCTTGGAATATTGTTCAGGTGGGGACAGAATCCCCACTTATCCCACAGGGTTTTTGAACTTTGCTGCCTGGCCCCTCCACACATGCCAAATAGACAACGTGTCCCAGCCCAAGAAACTGAAAAGCTCATGAAGCTCAATCCAAAAATTATTTGAAAAAAAAATCTCTGAGGGCCTTCCCTGGTGGTCCAGTGGTTAAGAATCCACCTTGCAATGCTGGAGACACCAGTCCGATCCCTGGCTTGGGAAGATTGCATATGCTGAGGAGCAATTCAGCTTGTGGGCCACAACTACTGAAGCCCGCAAGCTCTAGAGACCCTGCTCCACAACAAGAGAAGAAGCCACTATAGTAAGAAGCCTGTGCACTGCAACTAGAGAATAGCCCCCTCTTACCACGATTAGAGGAGAAGGCAGTGGCAGCCCACTCCAGTACTCTTGCCTGGAAAATCCCATGGACGGAGGAGCCTGGTAGGCTGCAGTCCATGGGGTCGCTAAGAGTCGGACACGACTGAGCAACTTCGCTTTGACTTTTCACTTTCATGCACTGGAGAAGGAAATGGCAACCCACTCCAGTGTTCTTGCCTGGAGAATCCCAGGGAAGGGGAGCCTGGTGGGCTGCTGTCTATGGGGTCGCACTGAGTCGGAGAGGACTGAAGTGACTTAGCAGCAGCAGCCACAATTAGAGAGAGCCAGTGCACGGCAGTGAAGACCCAGCACAGCCATAAATCTGAGAAGCAGCAGCAGGAGTAACAAGACTGCAGAGGGCCACGATGAATCACACCCACAGCAGCTCACACTGTTTTCCCTGCAGGCACTGTGCCCACGCTACTAACGGATTATCCCAAATTGACTATCACCACACCCTGTTCAGCCCATTTTACAATTCATGAATCAGAGACAGGCTAAGATAATGGCCCAAGGTGACGTTCTACAGTCGCTCAGCCAGGTTCAAATCCTGACTCCATCAGTACTTGGCAGTGTGGACCTTAGGCAAACTACCTAACTATCCCCTGCCTCAGTCTCCTCATCTGTTGTTCAGTTGCTCAGTCGTGTCCGACTCTTAGTGACCCCATGGACTGCAGCACGCCAGGCTTCCCTGTCCTTCACCATCTCCTGGAGCTTGCTCAAAGTCATGTCCATTGAGTCGGTGATGCCATCCAACCCTCTCGTCCTCCGTCGTCCCCTTCTCCTCCTGCTTTCAATCTTTCCCAGCATCAGGGTCTTTTCCAATGAGTCCATTCTTCACATCAGGTGGCCGAAGTATTGGACCTTCAGCTTCAGTGTCAGTCCTTCCAGCGAATATTCAGGATTGACTTCCTTTAGGATTGACTGGTTTGATCTCCTCATGTAGATGGGAGGTTAATAATAATAGCACCTGGAGTTACTTCGAAGAGGGAGATAGACACAAAATGCTTTAGGGCAGTGTTTGCACACAGTAAATAATGTTTTATCATTGCCCCTTTTTTGGCCTAGCTGGCAAGCCAGAATTAGGCCCAAGTTATCCAGCCACCAAGGCCTCTGGCTCCGGACTGTGCGGGTAGATTTGAGGAAGCAAGGAGCCGGGGCGTGCTGACAAAGCCCTAACATAGCCTGACTCCTCCAGCTCCAGGCAGCTCCGGCTGGTCCAGGTCTCCCCTCTCACACGGAGGTGGAGCTGAAGTTCAGACACCCTCTGACTCGTCCAGCAGCACTGAACCTCAAACTTGCAGACAAAACCTATGAGTGTACATCTTTCCTTGCAGCCGCCAGCCAACTTGTGACGCAAAAGCCTGCTCCGAGAAGCGATTCTGAGAGGCCATTGCTGTACCTTTCAGCCTGGTGTCCTGCCAAGCCCTGTGCTTGAGGCGGCCTCATTCTCCAGCTCTGGCCTCTCAGGCACCACTCTTTTCCATGAACAATTCAATGAGTTCTTTCTTCAGCCCAGCCATGCATCAGTGAGGCCCGACACGGGCTTGGCTCACCACCTCCAGTCAGTGGGATCGCTGGACTCCAGACACCAGTAGGGGTGGCCCCCTCCCTTCTGGGGGCTGGTCTTTCCTGGGTATTCCCTGGGCTGGTACCCTCACCCTGGTAACTACTCCCCAGGGACTTCTGTGATGGTTGTTAAAGCAACCGCTCCTCCCTCTCCGCCATCCCCACACCTCACTGTCAGGCTGGGCTTCCTTGATCTCGGGGGAAATAGACCTAAAATCTGAGCTCATGTTGCTGCTTCATGGAGAGGCTCAAGGGACACCAAGGAAAACAGCCTTTCAAGGTGGTTGTGAGGTTTGGTGATATTTACGTAGACTGGTTAGCACGTGGCCTACAAATTATAGACATGCATTAAATAACCTAGATCGGGGTCCCCAGCCCAGGGCCACGGACAAGTCTGGTCCGTGGCCTGTTAGGAGTCAGGCTGCACAGCAGGAGGTGAGTGGTGGACAAGCTTCTTACATATCATAATGTAATAATAAAATTAAAGTGCACAATAAATGTAATGTGCTTGAATCATCTCGAAATCACCCCCCACTCCATCCGTGAAAATATTACCTTCCACCAAACTGATCCCTGGTGCCAAAAAGGCTGGGGACCACTGAACTAGGATGCTATATTTGCCATGCCATCAAGCTAAAAGCTGAAAGAGTGATTGGATAACGTCCCTAAGGTTCAAGAGCTGTCAAGAAGCACTGAGCACTGAGATTCACTCCAGGTCAGCCTGAGCCAGAGCATTTCCCCAGATTGCTGCCTTTGCCATAGTGGTTCTGGGGCAGGGAAAGTAAGAAAGATCTGGAAATGAGGTAGCCTGATTTCCATTTTGACTTCCATGGTGGCTCAGATGGTAAAGCGTCTGCCTACAATGAGGGAGACCTGGGTTCAATCCCTGGGTCAAGAAAATCTCCTGGTGAAAGAAATGGCACCCCACTCCAGTATTCTTGCCTGGAAAATCCCATGGATGGAGGAGCCTGGTAGGCTACAGTCCATGGGGTTGCAAACAGTCGGATTTCCATTTCCTGACCCAAGCTACAAGAGGTGGGAAAGCACTTTCCTCACCCCAGCACAGGGGCTGGCTATCATCGGCTCCCAGCAAACACTGAAAGGGGCCAATGAGAACTGTGATCAGGTAAGCTCCAGCCAGGCCCTGGCAGTACAGCAGACAGATACCCACACCAGAAGTACTATTTCATCTTTTCTAAACGCTCTTAATTTGCTTCTTCCATAAGGATCTTGAATCAGGAGCCTAGAGGAAATTGTAATCATACAAATTGTAATCATACATAGCAGTTGTTAAACTAAAACTGCTCTAAAAGATGAAATTTTAAATTTCTATTAAAAATATCTTAAATTAAAAAAAGTTGGTTGTAACATAAAATTAATTTTATTACTTGTTAGTGGCTTATTCTCCACAATTTGAAAAATTGTGTCCTAGGCAGTGGCACCCCACTCCAGTACTCTTGCCTGGAAAATCCCATGGATGGAGGAGCCTGGTAGGCTGCAGTCCATGGGTCCGCTAAGAGTTGGACACGGCTGAGCGACCTCACTTTCACTTTTCACTCTCATGCATTGGAGAAAGAAATGGCAACCCATTCCAGTGTTCTTGCCTGGAGAATCCCAGGGATGGGGGAGCCTGGTGGGCTGCAGTCTGTGGGGTCGCACAGAGTCGGACACGACTGAAGTGACTTAGCAGCAGCAGCAGTAGGTTAACAAAAATTTCACAGAAGTGACATTTGTTAAGTGACGAAAAGATACGGATACACAATTATTAACTAAAGTCCATTGCTTATGTTAGGGTTCACTGTGTTATCCTATGGGTTTGGACAAGTGCACGAAGGTCATGTGTCCATCATTACAATATCATACAGCATAGCCTCACTGCCCTAAAACTGTCCTGTGCTCCATCTGTTCATCCCTTCCCCATTCCTCCTGGACCTCTAATTCAATTTTTTACACACAAGATAGAAGAGAATAAAAAAAATCATAGTGCATACCTCATAGTACGGATATTAGTTCATGAAACTTTTAGCTATTTGTAAATACATATGTATTTGGGTTAAAGTATAAAATATTTCTTATTATGAATTGAAGAGGAAAAAGCTGGACAAACGTGGCTCTAAACTATCTTTTACTTAAAATTCTAGGGAATAAATCCAGAAAATGAATACACAGATGGAACATTTCATATATGAAACCAAAACAATAAAAACATATAACCAAGAGACATTAAGAAAATAAGCACACACAAATGCTCTGAAGAATGAGTACCAAGAGGTCAGCAAGTTGCTGTTTTTCCCCAAATCAGTATTGATTTTAGTTTTTTCATTGGGACTGCAAATCATTCAGATTTGAAGACTTTAATGATCTCAGACTTTAAGGTTTCCCTGATGGCTCAGACCATTAAGAATCTGCCTGCAATGCAGGAGACCTGGGTTCAGTCCCTGGGTCAGGAAGATGCCATGGAGAAGGGAATGGCTACCCACTCCAGTATTCTTGTCTGGAGAACCCCATGGATGGAGAAGCTTGGCAGGCTACAGTCCACGAGGTCACAAAGAATCGGACACAACTGAGTGACTATCACTATCACTGTTTAAGGACCTCAGAGGATAAGATACAATTCAGTGTGGAGGGGTGGGGGAGGGGGTAGGAGCAAGGGCTGCATCCTTGCAAATTGATTCTGTTCAAAGTTTCCAAAAATGTTAGCTCTGGATGGTGATCAACCGGGAAAAATTTCTTTTCTCGAGGGTTTTTGAGGTTTGTTTGGCTCTGCAGCTTCACAGTTCTTACGTTTTCATTAGAAACATCACGGAACAGGGACTCTCTTATATTCAACTTCATGTCACGCCAGGTGTCTGAAGAGTTCTAAAAAATTTGAATTTATGCGTGAGTTAAGAGTCCTCTATTTTTAAAAATCTCCTTTCCATGTATATCAGTGCTTCATCTGTCCAGGAGATGTGTGGAACCTAGAAACACCAGGGCGTCTCAGAGAAAATCCTGATTTCAAACTCGGAATCGCATGGGCCTGTTATGTGGCCTGCAGGTTTGAATCCCAGGTTCTACTACTGATCTCTGTGTGAGCCTGAAGAGGAATTCTCTCCTAGTATGCTTAAGTGTGATATATAAAAATTCCATATTAAGTGATANGGCTGGTACCCTCACCCTGGTAACTACTCCCCAGGGACTTCTGTGATGGTTGTTAAAGCAACCGCTCCTCCCTCTCCGCCATCCCCACACCTCACTGTCAGGCTGGGCTTCCTTGATCTCGGGGGAAATAGACCTAAAATCTGAGCTCATGTTGCTGCTTCATGGAGAGGCTCAAGGGACACCAAGGAAAACAGCCTTTCAAGGTGGTTGTGAGGTTTGGTGATATTTACGTAGACTGGTTAGCACGTGGCCTACAAATTATAGACATGCATTAAATAACCTAGATCGGGGTCCCCAGCCCAGGGCCACGGACAAGTCTGGTCCGTGGCCTGTTAGGAGTCAGGCTGCACAGCAGGAGGTGAGTGGTGGACAAGCTTCTTACATATCATAATGTAATAATAAAATTAAAGTGCACAATAAATGTAATGTGCTTGAATCATCTCGAAATCACCCCCCACTCCATCCGTGAAAATATTACCTTCCACCAAACTGATCCCTGGTGCCAAAAAGGCTGGGGACCACTGAACTAGGATGCTATATTTGCCATGCCATCAAGCTAAAAGCTGAAAGAGTGATTGGATAACGTCCCTAAGGTTCAAGAGCTGTCAAGAAGCACTGAGCACTGAGATTCACTCCAGGTCAGCCTGAGCCAGAGCATTTCCCCAGATTGCTGCCTTTGCCATAGTGGTTCTGGGGCAGGGAAAGTAAGAAAGATCTGGAAATGAGGTAGCCTGATTTCCATTTTGACTTCCATGGTGGCTCAGATGGTAAAGCGTCTGCCTACAATGAGGGAGACCTGGGTTCAATCCCTGGGTCAAGAAAATCTCCTGGTGAAAGAAATGGCACCCCACTCCAGTATTCTTGCCTGGAAAATCCCATGGATGGAGGAGCCTGGTAGGCTACAGTCCATGGGGTTGCAAACAGTCGGATTTCCATTTCCTGACCCAAGCTACAAGAGGTGGGAAAGCACTTTCCTCACCCCAGCACAGGGGCTGGCTATCATCGGCTCCCAGCAAACACTGAAAGGGGCCAATGAGAACTGTGATCAGGTAAGCTCCAGCCAGGCCCTGGCAGTACAGCAGACAGATACCCACACCAGAAGTACTATTTCATCTTTTCTAAACGCTCTTAATTTGCTTCTTCCATAAGGATCTTGAATCAGGAGCCTAGAGGAAATTGTAATCATACAAATTGTAATCATACATAGCAGTTGTTAAACTAAAACTGCTCTAAAAGATGAAATTTTAAATTTCTATTAAAAATATCTTAAATTAAAAAAAGTTGGTTGTAACATAAAATTAATTTTATTACTTGTTAGTGGCTTATTCTCCACAATTTGAAAAATTGTGTCCTAGGCAGTGGCACCCCACTCCAGTACTCTTGCCTGGAAAATCCCATGGATGGAGGAGCCTGGTAGGCTGCAGTCCATGGGTCCGCTAAGAGTTGGACACGGCTGAGCGACCTCACTTTCACTTTTCACTCTCATGCATTGGAGAAAGAAATGGCAACCCATTCCAGTGTTCTTGCCTGGAGAATCCCAGGGATGGGGGAGCCTGGTGGGCTGCAGTCTGTGGGGTCGCACAGAGTCGGACACGACTGAAGTGACTTAGCAGCAGCAGCAGTAGGTTAACAAAAATTTCACAGAAGTGACATTTGTTAAGTGACGAAAAGATACGGATACACAATTATTAACTAAAGTCCATTGCTTATGTTAGGGTTCACTGTGTTATCCTATGGGTTTGGACAAGTGCACGAAGGTCATGTGTCCATCATTACAATATCATACAGCATAGCCTCACTGCCCTAAAACTGTCCTGTGCTCCATCTGTTCATCCCTTCCCCATTCCTCCTGGACCTCTAATTCAATTTTTTACACACAAGATAGAAGAGAATAAAAAAAATCATAGTGCATACCTCATAGTACGGATATTAGTTCATGAAACTTTTAGCTATTTGTAAATACATATGTATTTGGGTTAAAGTATAAAATATTTCTTATTATGAATTGAAGAGGAAAAAGCTGGACAAACGTGGCTCTAAACTATCTTTTACTTAAAATTCTAGGGAATAAATCCAGAAAATGAATACACAGATGGAACATTTCATATATGAAACCAAAACAATAAAAACATATAACCAAGAGACATTAAGAAAATAAGCACACACAAATGCTCTGAAGAATGAGTACCAAGAGGTCAGCAAGTTGCTGTTTTTCCCCAAATCAGTATTGATTTTAGTTTTTTCATTGGGACTGCAAATCATTCAGATTTGAAGACTTTAATGATCTCAGACTTTAAGGTTTCCCTGATGGCTCAGACCATTAAGAATCTGCCTGCAATGCAGGAGACCTGGGTTCAGTCCCTGGGTCAGGAAGATGCCATGGAGAAGGGAATGGCTACCCACTCCAGTATTCTTGTCTGGAGAACCCCATGGATGGAGAAGCTTGGCAGGCTACAGTCCACGAGGTCACAAAGAATCGGACACAACTGAGTGACTATCACTATCACTGTTTAAGGACCTCAGAGGATAAGATACAATTCAGTGTGGAGGGGTGGGGGAGGGGGTAGGAGCAAGGGCTGCATCCTTGCAAATTGATTCTGTTCAAAGTTTCCAAAAATGTTAGCTCTGGATGGTGATCAACCGGGAAAAATTTCTTTTCTCGAGGGTTTTTGAGGTTTGTTTGGCTCTGCAGCTTCACAGTTCTTACGTTTTCATTAGAAACATCACGGAACAGGGACTCTCTTATATTCAACTTCATGTCACGCCAGGTGTCTGAAGAGTTCTAAAAAATTTGAATTTATGCGTGAGTTAAGAGTCCTCTATTTTTAAAAATCTCCTTTCCATGTATATCAGTGCTTCATCTGTCCAGGAGATGTGTGGAACCTAGAAACACCAGGGCGTCTCAGAGAAAATCCTGATTTCAAACTCGGAATCGCATGGGCCTGTTATGTGGCCTGCAGGTTTGAATCCCAGGTTCTACTACTGATCTCTGTGTGAGCCTGAAGAGGAATTCTCTCCTAGTATGCTTAAGTGTGATATATAAAAATTCCATATTAAGTGATACTAGTTCAGTTCAGTTCAGTTCAGTCGCTCAGTCGTGTCCGACTCTTTGCGACCCCATGAATCGCAGCACGCCAGGCCTCCCTGTTCATTACCATCTCTCGGAGTTCACTCAGACTCACGTCCATCGAGTCTGTGATGCCATCCAGCCATCTCATCCTCTGTCGTCCCCTTCTCCTCCTGCCCCCAATCCCTCCCAGCATCAGAGTCTTCTCCAATGAGGCAACTCTTCACATGAGGTGGCCAAAGTACTGGAGTTTCAGCTTTAGCATCTCTTCTTCCAAAGAAATCCCAGGGTTGATTATATTAAGAGGTGCTCTTTCTATGAGTAATATGCTGGGCTAAGCCTTTTGCATGTGCCTCTAATCCCATCAAGAATCCTATGACACGGAAATTATTGTACTCATTTAACAGTTGAATAAATCTAATCTCAGAAAGCTTAAGGAGCATGCTTAACACCATCCAGAAAGATAATGCTTAAGAAAGATTGGAGCCCATGCCAGAAAGAGCCTGGGCCTATTCTTCTGGGTGTGCTCAGGGCCTAACACACGGCTTGGTAAGTAGTATGTGCTCAGTAGATGTTTCCTGAAGGAATGACTGATGGATGTGCAGGCGCAACAAAGCTTTGGGGATAGGTAAGACACCACTATGGGTACTGCAATAATAATATAATATATATACAATATAACAACATAATCTACTACTACTACTCCTATAGCTGTCATTCATTGAACACATTTGTGACAGACACTATGTTAAAGGCTAATATATGCAGAGTGTTCATAAAGGAATTAACATGGTATATGTCAGTGTTACTAATATTGTTAAACATCACTTTAAAGGGAGTTATCATTATAGCAAAAGAGCAGAAAGTTAGGGTCTCTTCCAATCCACACACTTGATGTTTCTTTGGAACCATAGTGAACAGGTCCCACCAAGGGTCAGCCCTTTCAGCTGTGAAGCAACTGCAAACTGGTTTCCCTTCCCTCTCTTTTTCAGGTGGGTGCAATTACAACACGCTGTTAGTTAATTCCTGTATTACATAAGGAGCCCTCGGTGTGCTTTTTGGTGTGAGGGAGGGAGGGGGTGGCATTCTTTGTGCTCACACCTAGTTTGCATAACGTGCTCTTTTCTTTGGGGCTGAACTGAGAAAGAAGCCATGTGGTCTGGTGGTGGCAGCTGGAAGGAGAGGGTGATGACTCAGCAGGGCTCTGAGTGGACCGGTGCAGGCAGCTCTGGGGAGCATCGTGGTTGGCTTCCCCTAAGCCACATGGGGGCTGAGAGAGCTCTGAGCAGAACCAGCCTGACAGGCAGCCCTGGCGGGGAGTACAGAGAGCAGGAAGCTTGTCTGTGGTGGGAGCTGGTTAGGCTGTATCAGTGGCCTTGGGGATCTCAAGAGCAAGTTCTGGGGAACAGGACCATGTGGCATCATCCTAGTAATGAAAGTTCTTTGTGACCCGTAATAACATATTTTTAAAGTGGGAAAGTACCAGGTATTGTTCATGGGTCCAGGTAAGGTCTGAAGCCTATAGCCTCGAAATTAAATTTCTAGATGGTAACGAATCCTTCATGAAGCACGTGCCACAGGTAGGAATATTACACATGTTTTTAGAAATAGAGCAGTTCATCACAACCATAAGCCTTCAATCTGGCAGTCCAACTACTGAACTCAGTATCAGTATACTTTGAAATGGGACTCATAAAAGTAGAATATGAAGTCAATGTTGCCTCTAATGACTTGGGAGTTTTTTTTCATCAAGTATTCTTACAGAAGAGATTTAGAATGTATTCATTCACTCAATCTTCAGTTTATTATCCTTTAAAAAAAAAATCTGTATTATCTGAGGTAAAGTTGACAGTGACCTGAGTAGATAGAGGTCTTGGGAAAGTCTGTAAAACATGAATAAAAATTCCTTGTCTGTATTCTAAAAACTTTAAAAAAATTTACATGAGAGATTGTATGGAAAGTTTTTGGTAAGTGGTAAAACACGATATGAAGTTATTACATTTTACCTATTAAAGAAACTGAGACAAACAGGGAGCAAAAAATTTCCCCAAAGTCATAATTAGCTAAAAGAGAGGGTCAGATAGATATAAATTCAGGTGACTGGCACCCCAGTCCAGTACTTTTGCCTGGAAAATCCCATGGACGGAGGAGCCTGGTAGGTTGCAGTCCATGGGGTTGCGAAGAGTCAGACACGACTGAACGACCTCACTTCACTTTTCACTTTCGTGCATTGGAGAAAGAAATGGCAACCCACTCCAGTGTTCTTGCCTGGAGAATCCCAGGGACGGGGGAGCCTGCTGGGCTGCCGTCTATGCGGTCACACAGAGTCGGACACCACGACCGAAGCGACTTAGCAGCAGCAGCAGCAGCAGGTGACTGGACACATTACAGGCTGGAGTTAGTTCAGCAAAACAACTTTCTTTTTGTAGCCAGGATGTGGGTGATTGTAACAAGCATCTGTCCAACTGACGTAAAAAGAGGTACTTACTAAGAGTATACCGGCTTTCCTGGTGGCTCAGATGGTAAGGAATCGCCTGGAGACCCAGGCGACCTGGGTTCAATCCCCGGGTCAGGAAGATCCCCTGGAGAAGGGAATGGCTACCCACTCCAGTATTCTTGCCTGGAGAATCCCATGGACAGAGGACCCTGGCGGGCTATGGTCCACAGGGTCACAAAGAGTCGGACACGACTGAATGACTAACACCTTCACTTCACCACTTCACTTAGAGTACACAGAGATCTCACAGGCTCCAAGGACAGAAAGCAAACTGTTGCTCAGTTTCACTCAAATTGGCCAGAGAACTGAGGAGCCCTGAGACACAGGGTAGCTCTTCCCTGCGTTTCTTTGTCTCTGCTTCTGCACCAGCTCTCGCCTTGCTCCATTTTGCCTTCACCCCATTTTGCTGTTCACCCTGGACTTCCACCATGGCCACTAAGCTCCAGGACCCAGACTCAACTAAAAACACACACTGAAGTTCTTCAGGGAGAAAGGGACTAGCCTGGCTCTTCTGAGAGAGAACCTGGGCCACACAAGTCATTTTTGAGCAAATGACTGGGTTTGCTCCTGCTGGTTCAGGGGTGTGCCATGCCAGGTCCAATCAGCTGTGCATTTCCCCACCTCTGCCTCCCTAGAAGTCACATTATCTTACGTTATCTGGTGCAGCTCTATCATCCGGAGAGCTGTGGGTGGCAAGGGTGCTAAATTGCCTGGCTGGATGTTATCACATAAAGAGAGGAACTATTTATAGGGAGACTGTACTTGGGATCATATTATGATGTATTTCAGTTATGAAATATAAGACCCAAATTTCCTGTTCAAAAAAAAAAAAAATTTCAAGGGATCAAGGGAATTCCCTGGCAGTCTAGTGGTTAGGAACCCACACTTGAACTGCCGAGGGCCTGGGTTCAATCCCTGGGCAGAGAACTAACATTTTGCAAGCCACAGGGCGCAGTCAAAAAAACAAAACAATTCATCTTAATATCATTTTGGGCTCCGAAGATAGATGTATGTGTCCATAAGATATGGCCACAAATAACTGTAACACAAGGCAGTCAATGAAAGCCTCTTTAAAAACTTTTAAGAAACTGACAAAATTGCATGGAAGCATAAAAAAGGATTGTAGGGGTTAATAACAGCCTTTCTTTAAGGTGTGCTACTTTGCCAGGTGGATTATTTTGCACTAAAGGCAATGGAGACCTTGTAGGCTCAAGAGAAACTACTGCCCCTCCCTTAACTACCTAGAAGAATTAAAATTGGAGATTTTTTTCCCAGAAAAAGAGTTATTACCGAGATACATTTTATCTAAGTGGCCCTATCTATATGGCAGAGTAGACATCTAATTCCCAGCCATCTACTCTTCTTCTTGGAATCTCCCTGGAATCTGGAATCTCCCTCCTCTCCTTGGAAGTTCCTATCCCATTCCTCAGCTCCTTTGTGCCTCATTCTGTGTTTCTGTCTCTACCTTTCCTGGATGTGGGGTTTCCATATGTACAAGTTAAGATATTATTTTCTCTTGTTCTCCTGTCTTACATCAATCTCATTCTTAGACCAGTCAGAAGAACCTAGAAGGGTAGAGTTAAGCTTTTCTTCCTCCCTGACAGTTTTATAACTGCCCCCCTCCCCAGGGCAGTTTTATAAGTTCCCCACTCCCCTGCCAGGGGCTTCCCAGGTAAAGAATCTTCCCAGTGGTAAGGAATCTACCTCCCAATGCAGGAGATGCAAGAGATATGGATTCAATCCTGGGCCTGGGAAGATCCCCCAGAGGAGGAAATGGCATCCCACTCCGGTATTCTGCCTGGGAAATCCCATGGACAGAGGAGCCTGGTGAGCTTCACTCCATGGGGTCACGAAGAGTCGGACACGATTGAGCAAGAACACACACAAGGGAGGCAGAAAACTTTCCTTGAGTAAGTACTGTTTAAAGTATATCTTGAAGTGCTCATTACATTTTTACAGAGTGAGGTGGCAGAGGTCAAAAGCACACACGTGAAACAGTGGGAAAGGATAACTGGAAGAGTGAAACTGTGTGTGTTCTGAGAGGGCAAAAGGTTTCATGTGTCTGAAAAGGGTTCAGGAGGGAGAAAAAGAAGCCAGCATGAGTTAACTGTTCTCAAGCATATGCCAGACATTTTCAGATGTCGCCACATTTAATCTTTTCAGCAGTCCTTGAGGTGGTGTCTATTGCCACTATTTTATCAAGGGTTCCAAGGCCAAAGACCTCTCTATCTTCATGCAGTGCTGAGGGCGAGGTGCAGAGGATGGCAGAGAGCAGATGAGGGGAGGTTGCCCACCAGGTAACCAGTCCACGCTCAACTCTGGAGGCACTGGTATGGAAGTCATGTGAGAATTCTGAGCAAGGAATGACATGATTGCCTCTGACTTTTAGAAAAACAACACGACTGGTAATGGAAGAATTAAAGAGAATATTTTTTTTCTCCTTCATTCAATTAAAAATAATTAATATATTGAAAATTTCCTGTTGGACAAGATTATACATCAAACCCACGGGAAAAAATGTCTAGGACTAACCAAATCTCATGAAATTTACAGTCTCTCTCTCTGTGTATATAATATAGTTTATATATGCCTTTCTCTACANATGGTATCTTTTCAAAGAGAAAGAATACTGAAAGCTTTTTGAAAAGCTATGATAAAGGAACTACAATTCAGGAAAAGAGGACAATGACCTAAGTCCCTTAAAAAAAAAAAAAATCACTGTGGGAATGGCAGGAAGGTGTTACGTGATACATGGGTAGGGGTATGGGTGGGCCAGGCTGGCTTCATCTCTGCTTTACCCTGGCAGTAATACTGGTGAGCCGGGAAATCCCACCTCCCAACCCAGAAGTATGTGAGGCTTGGTAAACACCTCTCCATTCAAGACTGAGGCAAGGGAGGCTATGTTCTTTTAAGTTCTTATAAGGGCTCAGTCAAGGCAGAAATGGGAGGCTGACTGGGGATGTGGAAGGATTTGTTCAGCATGAAATGGGGGTTCCAGAGAAAACGGAAAAGTGTGAGGAGGAACGGAGCAGCTGGGGAGTGAGTGTGGGAAAGCACCAGGCAGCCTGCACAGGATAAGCTGGGTGATGGCAGGCATTAACATTTTGGCATTTACGTGGTATGGGTATAGCATAGTTCAATGAGGAATAGGCCTTTAAGGCCCAGCAAGACCTGCAATGTTAAGTTTGCTGCTGCTGCTGCTGCTAAGTCGCTTTAGTCGTGTCCGACTCTATGCGACCCCATAGACGGCAGCCCACCAGGCTCCCCTGTCCTTGGGATTCTCCNGGCCCAGCAAGACCTGCAATGTTAAGTTTGCTGCTGCTGCTGCTGCTAAGTCGCTTTAGTCGTGTCCGACTCTATGCGACCCCATAGACGGCAGCCCACCAGGCTCCCCTGTCCTTGGGATTCTCCAGGCAGGAACACTGGAGTGGGTTGCCATTTCCTTCTCCAATGTTAAGTTTAGTAACAGTGAAACAGGTCTCCTGGGATCCAAACAGGATATTGGACTTCAGCTGGGACAGTAGAATTTTGGTAGACAAGAAAACAACAGGACAAAGTCCCAGAGGCAGACACCAGTGTGGGTAACTCTTGAGGGCCCATGAGCAAACCAGACAGACTGAAGTTGCAGGTTTGCCTGGGGGATGAGACACTGGCTCTTGAGGGTGGGGCTAGATCCAGCTGAGGAGTCAAGACATGATTGGTAAGAAACAAAGTTTCATTATGAGTTTTTACCAGGAAAACAGCATCTAAGGAAGATTAGTACAAGTGGACTTCCCAGATGGCACAGTGGTAAAGAATCCACCTGCCAATGAAGGGGGTGCAAGAGACGTGGGTTTGATCCTTGGGTTGGAAAGATCCCCTGGCGTAAGAAATGGCAACCCACTCTAGTATTCTTGCCTGGAAAATCCCATGAACAGAGGATCCTGGTGGGCTACAGTCCATGGGGTCACAAAGAGTCAGAAACAACTGAACACTCAGTCAGTATAAGAAATATCTACAAGTGGATCGGGACAGGAAAAGTTAGATTTGCCACAGATTTTGCAGCTATCTAAATATGTGGTATAGAACTGGACTAGGGAAGAGAAAAACATGATGCTTTCAAAATAAAGATGAACATAACTTGTTTTATACATGGGAGAAGTAAAGAAAAGAAGGAATTGAAAGTTTTCAAGCATGGCAGGGGAGACATGAAAGAGGAGAATCCGTTTAGTGGGATGGAATGGACGGTGATGAATATAGTTTGGGACCTAGATTCATTTGAATCTTACAGCTTAGTGAGACTTTGCAGTTGGCCACGTGGAACAACTAAGTTTCATGTTTTTCAGATAAGGAAATCTTGAGTTTGAGATAACAGAGGACATCCTAAAAAAGGTGTCTTAGAGGCAGTTGACCATTTATAGCTGCATTTTTAATGACAGATCAAAACTCGTGACAACAATGTTGGAGTCATAGGCATAGACCTGTCAAATAATTCTGTAGGAATGAATAAATTATCCCAGGCAGAGGACAGAAAGTGGGAAGAGAAGAGGAGACTAAAGACATAGGGAAGACAGCAGAGAATTGAATCAAGAGGTAGAAGAGAGACAGGAATTTTGGCTTTGCTATTTGTTAGCTATAGGAACTTGACAATTTATTGACCTCTGGGTCTCAGACTGCAGTCATACCAAGGCTTGACAGAAGGGGGTTGGAAGAGTTGGGGAATCTTCTTCCAAGATCACTCACGTGGTCTCTGGTCCCTAGCTGTTGGCTGGGACAACGTTATCTTACTATGTAGGCTTCTCCGTAAGGTCCCTTACAACATGGCAACTAACTTGTCTCTGAAAGTAAGTGAATGAGAGATGGTCCCAGTCTCTTACAACCGAATCTCAGAGCTAACATCTCATCACTTTTTGCCAAATTCTATTCATAGAAACAAGTTAAGGAGGAAGGGTAATATAAGGGTGTGAATATTAGGAGGCAGGACTTCGGAGGCCATTTTAGTGACTGCCTGGCATAATATCTAACAGTTATATTCTTAGACTGTTTTCTACTATTGTAGCTGGTTCACCTAAGTTGGCCATTCAATAAATATTGAATCCACTGAGGTAGGCACAGGCACAGGTGGTGCACAGAAGAAGGCAATTTTGCCTAAAAGGAAAAGTCACAGAAATTTCCACAGGAGAAATTATGCTTGCACCAATTCTTAAAGGATAAGCAGGAGTTCATCTGGTGATAGTTGGACTAAAAAGGAAGGCTGAACGCCAAAGAATTGATGGTTTCAAAGTATGATCCTGGAGAAGACTCTTGAGAGTTCCTGGGACAGCAAGGAGATCAAACCAGCCACTCCTAAAGGAAATCAACCCTCAATATTCATTGGAAGGACTGTTGCTGAAGCAACACTGACCAACTGAAAAACTTGCCTGCAATAGTTCAGAAATTTTCTTAAGGTTACAATTAATACGCTCTTAGGAAAAACACAAAGGCTATCCTCCCATTTTCAATGCTATTACTCTATTACAATAAAACTGAAATTCTAGTTTTGTTTTTCATTGTTGACTTTACTAATTCTGTGAGCTTTGGAGGCGCTCAGGGTTGACACATTCTAGTACCTTCTTGCTTTCTTCACCTATACATTCTGTATGTGTGACTGAATGTCAAGTAAGCTGGTTTGGCAGTTTCTCAAAGTGGCAAAAATAACAGAACACCAAGGAGCTTTTCCAAGGGCTTCTCTCTTCATGACTAGCGCTGTCACTGTAGAATACGTAGTCCTGGTTCTTCCCTCCAAGTGTGGAGTACTCTCTGGGGCTCTCTGATCACCCAAGCTTTGGTCCAATCCAATCTGACTCCCCAGACCTAAGCAACCAGAGGGCAGAACAGGCAGTGATCAGAGAGGCCCTAAGTAACGCCAGCTCATCATGTTTGAAGAATATTGATTTTGCTTTTTATGACCATTGTTCTCTAACAACTAAAAGGCTTGGTTCATCATTTTACTGTGGCATTTGCCACCCAATGTTGGATCCCAGTGTTTGATAGTCATATAACTCTGCTGCCAGTGGGTACAGTGCCTGGGAAGTAAGAGGCATGCCACAACACAGACCCTCTGTGTTAAACAATCTTCTACTCAAGGGTTGGCAGCTGGAAATTTGATTTAGGAATCAATGGTGCTGTTAAGCACCATTGTTTTTGTGCACAAAGAACAATGACTGACTTTTTTTTTTAAGCATTCTTGATGTTATACTATTATAGTAACCCACATTTTCCATTCTTTCACTTTCTTTGAAAAGCAAACACTCTTTTCTTGGTAATTAGGCACACAAGTGAAAAAACACACCCCAGTTTTTCTTGNGTAAAAAGAAGAGAAGTGAAAAGCAAAGGAGAAAAAGAAAGGTATACCCATTTGAAAAGCAAACACTCTTTTCTTGGTAATTAGGCACACAAGTGAAAAAACACACCCCAGTTTTTCTTGGACAGCTTATCTCTACTTTATGACTACTATTTAAAATTAAACAAAATAAAACAAGCAAACAAAAAAAACCCCACTATTCAGTTCTCTCAAATTAGACAGGCATTTTCTTTTCTTCTTCCTCTATTGCAGACTACTGATTTTCTTGGAAAAGAGAAGGAATCATAATGGCTAATCACAGATAAAATACATCCTAATTTTAGTATGAGTAAATAAAGCATTATAAAGAAATATAAATTCTTTATATGTTAATATGTAACCATCATATTTAAAGTTAAAGTCATGCTAAATTTTGCTGGTTTTAAAAAAATAATATTTAATGAGTAGTAATGAATATGTCCACTTTTACTTTGTGATTAAGTAAAGAAAGTGTCTAAGAGGTCCCTTTTCTCCAATATCCTCCCAGGGCAGAATCCCATCTGTATCTCTGAGCCAGTCCAGACAGCCTTTTGCTCCATGAGACAACCCAGGGCACTGCCAGTTACTATGCTGTCAGAAGGTAATCAGAGGTCTGTGTTCAAGGCACTGTGCTGAGTGTTCCATCAGAGTAAAGAAAACAGAATAAAATGCTTGCCATAAAGAAACTTAATACCCTGTTGGCAAAGTTCAGAAAATAATTACAATAACATAAGACAAGAATCTAAAGGGGATTCCATGGACTGTATAGTCCATGGGGTCGCAAATAATTGGACACGACTGAAAGGGGCCATAGAAACAAACCAAACCTCTTGGAAACTCAAGGCTAGGAACGAGGTAGAACATAGCCACGGGGACCCACTGGACCTAGTTCTGCTGCCTGGACGGACTCTGTGGTTTCTCTTGTCCATGTGTAGAGGTGACATATTTATAGAAAAGTCAAAGAGGCAATGTAGTTGAGCAGCCCGAAGCTGGGTCTAGGGCATTAGACATCTTTGGTCATCAAGCTGGACCTTTTCTTTTTTCAGCCGCATCACCTTGAGCAAGTTACGTAACCTCACTATACTTCCAGTGTTTGTTACTTTTTAAATATTTAGTTATTTATTTAGTCTGTGTCGGGTCTCAGTTGCAGCACGTGGGACTTTTGTTGCGGCTCTTATTCTCTCTAGTTGAAGCCTGGGGGCTTAGTTGCCCCTCGGAATGTGGGATCTTAGTTCCCTGACTAGGGATGGAATCTGCATTCCCTGCATCACAAGGTGTCCTCTTTACCACTGGACCACCAGGGAAGTGCCTGTACTTCTGTTTTTTTAATTTGTAAAATGGGCATAGTAAGACCTATCTGACAAACTTATTGAAGAATTAAATGATAATATAAGGGACTTTCGAGTAGTGCCTGGCACCCAGTGTATAAAAAAAAATCATAGCTGTTTGCTTTTATGTTTTTCCAATTTCCCTCTGATTTTCCCATTTTTAAAAACTATATGTGACTATTAAAGTTAATGCCTATACAATGCCTGGCTCAGAACAGATTTATAGAAAATGTTAGGTTAATTCCACTGGGAACTGTTAATAACAGAATATCATAAAATGGACAAGCAATAGAACTTTATTTTTCACAGTGTTGAAGGCTGGAAGTCTCAGATCAGGGTGCCAACCCGGTTGGCTGATGGCTCTGTTTCAGGGGGCAGACTTCTTGTATCCTCACTTGGCACAAGAGACTTGAGGTCTCTCTAGAGTTCCCCCCAAATTATGTCTAACATTTTTATCACTCCTATTAGACCTCCTCATCTTTATGGCCATGCTGTGCTGTGCCGTGTCACTTCACTCGTGTCTGACTCTTTGCAACCCTATGGACTGCAGCCCGCCAGGCTCCTCTGTCCATGGGGTTCTCCAGGCAAGAATACTGGAGTGGGTTGCCATGCCCTCCTCCAGGGGATCTTCCTGACACAGGGATTGAACCGGCATTTGCAGGTGGGTTTTTTTTTCACCACTAGCGACACCTGGGAAGCCTCCATTTTTATGGTTATCCTCCAAACTATCTAGTTTTCATTCTCCTGTATAATGTACTAACTAGAACTTTACAACAGTAAAATTTTCCCTTCCCAAATTTACTATTTTCTGACCAAAACAGTAAACCAAACTGTTACCTTCCTTCTGAGCTGTAATTTGTCAATGCATTAATTTATTGAATGTCCCAAATTATTGTATTCAAGTGTTTTTGGTTTTTGGTTTGTTTTAGCAATTCAACACATGCCTTTTTTGTTCATGGCTAGCTGTGGTCAACTATCTTTTCTAGACAATATTTCTTTTTATTTTTTTAGGTTCAGTTCCGTTCAGTTGCTCAGTCGTGTCCGACTCTTTGCGACCCCATGAATTGCAGCACGCCAGGCCTCCCTGTCCATCACCAACTCCCGGAGTTCACTCATTCTCATGTCCATTGAGTCAGTGATGCCATCGAGCCATCTCATCATCTGTTGTCCCCTTCTCCTCCTGTCCCCAATCCCTCCCAGCATCAAAGTCTTTTCCGAAGAGTCAACTCTTCGCATGAGATAATCAACAATCAGGTCTCTCCTGTCTTGTACAATTGATTTTTTGACTCTAAATGAAGATCTTTTCTTTTCATTCTTTTGTGTAGGTCAGGATTCTTGGTTGCAAGTAAGAGAAAACTAGTTGGAAGTAACTGAGGTAAGAAAAACAATTTTTTGTTGGTATAGCTGAAGAATAAGAAAAATGGGACAACTAGATTGTTAACTATTCCTTTTTCAAGATGAGCGGTGGCTTCATTTTCTCACATTGCTTTCTCCTAGGACTTCTGTGCCAGCAGCTCCTGGTTCACATTGTGATGAGATGACAACAGAAGAAATGATTCCCTCATCCACTCCTCCTTCTTCCAACCAAGGTCTGAATCAAATATGTACCAGTCATTATTGAGCTGCCTCTACAACCAAGATAGGGTGAGAACCTATCAACCTGTAAACCAGTTACTGCGTCCCAGGAAGTCAGAGGGTTGAAAAGATAGCAGTGCCCAGCAGAGCTCAGGATATGGCAGGGAAGCCGTTCTCCCAAAGGAATGAGGAATACATTTTCTATAAGCAACGGCGGTGGTGTAACAGGAGGGAAGAGGGCAGAGAACAGCTTTCGAAAGAATGACACAGCCCAAGGACACAACATAAACTGGTTAGCATTTAATGGGACAAAGAGGCAGACAAGACTGGATCCTCAATCAGCAAGTGAATTGACCCACCCAGAGGTGCCAGGACCAAGGAATGGGCGATGACCAAAATCCTGGAAATCTCCACCCTTTCCCCAAAATAGAATAATCCTCCCAGTCATTGCTGCTACTACTGCTAAGTCGCTTCAGTCGTGTCCAACTCTGTGCGACCCCATAGACGGCAGCCCACCAGGCTTCCCCGTCCCTAGGATTCTCCAGGCAAGAACACTGGAGTGGGTTGCCATTTCCTTCTCCAGTGCATGAAAGTGAAAAGTGAAAGTGAAATTGCTCAGTCATGTCTGACTCTAGCGACTCCATGGACTGCAGCCTACCAGGCTCCTCCGTCCGTCCATGGGATTTTCCAGGCAAAAGTACTGGAGTGGGATGCCATGTCATTAGCATATGGAATTACCCAGCCTATAAAAACTAACCACGCCACATTTTGCCACCGCACTTGTCCTTTGCAATGGCCCACACTGTCTGGAGTGTGCTTCTCTCTGAATCTAAATAAATCCACTTCTTGCCTATCTGGTGGCTCAGAGGTTAAAGAGTCTGCCTCCAATGTGGGAGACCTGGGTCGGGAAGATCCCCTAGAGAAGTAAATGGTAACCCACTCCAGTATTCTTGCCTGGAGAATCCCATGGACAGAGGAGCCTGGCAGGCTACAGTCCACAGGGTCGCAAAGAGTCAGACACGACTGAGCGACTTCACTTCACTTCTTACCTATCACTTTGTCTCTCACTAAATTCCTTCTGTGATGAGACATCAAGAACCTGAGCTTCAGGAGGTCCTGAAACCAGGTACTGTGGATTTTGGCTGGGTTCAAGTCCCAGCCACGTGGGTTCAAATCCCAGTACTCGGGTTCAAGTCTCAGTCTGTGGTGAATGGTTTCAGCAGGGTTCCCCTGGTGCCCAGTGGGCACAAGAGCACGGCTTCTAACCCTGGTCAGGGAACTAAGATCCTGCAAGCCATTCACTGCAGCCAAAAGATTAAAAAAATAAAAGCAGTGGCTTAAAATTAAATGACTTCGCTAAGAAGCACCAAGATGAAGGAAGGTTTTCAAATTACTACTACCAACAATGAAGGTTGTCACAGATGGTTGAATGACACAAAAATATTATTTTTGTGAAATCAAACCATTTGTTTCTTCTCTCTATTTTAGTAAAGCAACTAATCTTTTTGTTTTTATGGCAAGAGTTTTTCTCCTTTTCATTAGTATTAGGTAGAGCAAATTTAAATAGCTATAGAACTTGCAAAACTTCAAATTAAATGACAAAGGAACAAAATGTAGCCTGCAGGTACCACTATTAATCATTTAGGTGCTTATGTGGCAGCAACTAGTTTATTTATTTTAAAAAATAGAGCATATCGTAATTCAAATTGGACAAAAATAGATGTCAGAGCTCCTATTTTCTATGACCTGAACCAAAAAGTTTAGGATATCTGCCAGGCAGCTGTTTGGAGACAAGCCTATCTTGCTATGTATTACCCAACAAACAAAACACTTATCAGATAACACCTGACAGTAAAGTGAAAATGAGATTAATTTTCCAAGCATTTCCTAACTCCCAAAGATTAGAGGAAGATACGAGGGAGCAAACTCATGTGTCAGCCCATTGATTATTCTAGTCATGTGTGTTACATTTAATTTGTAAAACTGGATTACTGCTTTGCCCTTTAATATGGGTTTCAAAACAGTCCTCTTAAATTAATGGTGAACAGTTTGTTACTTCTCAATCACCCAGAATCACTTGGGAGATACACTGACCTGTATCTGTCAGATGCCACTGACATAAAAATAGAAATTCTTTTTCCTTAAACTGGGTTTGTATCTGGACTCTATCATCCTTTGCTTGCCATGCTTACCACTGTCCAACTCTTTGCAACTCTCTGAACTGCAACCCTCCAGGCTACAAGGCAAGAATACTAGGGTGGGTTGCCATGCCCTCCTCCAGGGGATCCTCCCGACCCAGGGATGGAACCTGTGGCTTCTGCACTGAAGGCAAATTCTTTATTTCTGAGCCACTGGAGAAAGTCAAAGGACAAAGACATGGGCGATATCAAAGATACCAGCGCTGGAATGCAGGATGCCTATTTTGGGATGCCACAAAACCCTACTAACCTGATCCCTACATTTTGTGAGAAAACAAAAACATGACAATAAAGTCTCCTTCCAAATTAAGTGAGTCCTCATTTGAGGTGAAAATCAACCTAGGTAAAGGAATTACAACTCTTAAGAGATTATAACAAAAGATGCTTAGCAAATAAAGGATAGCATATATCAATTCTATTTGAAGAAAGAATGGTATATAATCTGAACTGTCTTCCCAAAGTAATTTACAAAGCAAGTACATGATTAATTACTCATTTTTCAGTTCAGTCAGTTCAGTTGCTCAGTCGTGTCCAACTCTTTGAGACCCCATGGACTGCAGCTCACCAGGCTTCCCTGTCCATCACCAACTCCGGAGCTTGCTTAAACTCATGTCCATCAAGTCGGTGATGCCATCCAACCATCTCATCCTCTGTCATCTCCTTCTCCTCCACTTTCAATCTTTCCCAGCATCAGGGTCTTTTCCAATGAGTCAGTTCTTCGCATCAGGTGGCCAAAGTATTGGAGTTTCAGCTTCAGCATCAGTCCTTCCAATGAACACTCAGGACTGATCTCCTTTACGATGGACTGGTTGAATCTCATTGCAGTCCAAGGGACTCTCAAGAGTATTCTCCAACACCACAGTTCAAAAGCATCAATTCTTTGGTGCTCAGCTTTCTTCACAGCAACTCTCACATCCATACGTGACTACTGGAAAAACCTCAGCTTTGACTATTGGACCTTTGTTGGCAAAGTAATGCCTCTGCTTTTTAATATGCTGTCTAGGTTGGTCATAGCTTTTCTTCCAAGGAGCAAGCACCTTTTAATTTCATGGCTGCAGTCACCATCTGCAGTGATTTTGGATTTTTACTAGTCTATAAAAGACATAGTGCCAGATTCTTGATAAGCAAGTTGCTTTTGTAGAAGATTATCAGTGTACAAAAAGATGTGGTGGACAACTGAAAAAGTGTGAATGTTTTAGCTATTCAAAACCTATATATTTTGGTTTTCTATAAAATACAGTGTACTCTAAGAATGTATCTTAGTAGTTGGTGACAAAAGCTCAGCTTCTCTGTACACTGCTGCTGAATCCAACCTCAGAGACAGTTTTGGGGGAAGCAGAAAAGTTAGCGTTATTGCTTTGCCAGGCAGAGGGACACAGCGGGCTCATGCCCTTCAAATTAGGTGTCCCAACTTGGGGAAAATAGTGACAAGTTTTACAGTAATTATTCAAAGAGCATGATCAGCTTGTGGACATTCTTCTGATGGGTTGGCAGTGAGCTAACTAGGAGTCGGCATCATCCACCTTCAAGTCCAACAGGTCTGGGGTTTACATGCTTTGGGGCAGCATATCATCACTGATCGGTAACTTCTTCCTCCTGGAAGGGGTTTCAGTATCTACAAAATAGCTCGAAGATATTGCTGTGTATATCCATTGATGGGTTTCCCTTGTGGCTCATCTGGTAAAGAATCCACCTGCAATGTGAGAGACCTGGGTTGATCCCTGGGAGATCCCCTGGAGGAGGGAAAGGCTACCCACTCCAGTATTCTGGCCTGGAGAATTCCATGGACTCTATAGTCCATGGGGTTTGGAAGAGTCGGACAGGACAGCGACTTTCACTCTCTCACTCATATCCATTGATGGGGAAACAGGACCTTGCCCCAAGGCTACTCTTGACTATTTCTCCCTGGTCTTGCATTCCGCTCTCTTCTTTAATTAACAACAACTTGAATCTGCCCCCTGCACACTAAGGCAAGGTCATGGAGGCTAAATGAAGGCTGTTTTTCATAATCAAAGAAATCAGGGACACAGAAAGTGTCTGTGCCCAGGTGCTCCACAGGGCCCTGCATGGTATCACAATAACAATCCTTATTAAGCTCTTTTCAAACATTCCCATCAAATTATGATTTTCATCCTCAATTACCATTGGACTGTTTGTCACATTTATATATGTGACTACAAGATATTTCTATTATAGGCTGATAATTTTAGGGTTACGCATTGTTTTTTGAGTGACTTGTCTTTATCAATGATCTAATTCAGTCTTTTACACCTATTGGCACAAAAGCAAACAAGTTTGAATCAATAAACCAGGATGATGTAAGTGTGAATGGTTTTATCTTAAGGCTGTCTATTTAATAATAATACTTTCTCTGGCACTACCTGTGATTTGTGTATGAGTAACCCGACTTGGCAAAAAACTCCAAACCTCAAACCCGAAACACAATTAAACATGCTATTCTTATTAGGCAGCTATCATTCTGTTAAGTTACCTACTATGCTGTCTAGTTCATTGCAGTACAGTTTTTAAGGCTCTGTTGTATGCAATAAAAGCTAGTGTGATTTAGATTTGAATACACAAATACTAATTGTGAGAGTACATAGTTTGAATAATAAATTGTTGAGTTGCTTCACGGTATAAACAATGATGGAGTAGGGTCTAGTCCAGTTGAAAGAGTGGACAGTCGCTGACTTCATCTCAGCTTCTCTTGACTCAAATCTCTGCCATGCGTCTGTGCCTCTCACTCCACTGAAATTATTCAGTTAAAGGTCACACATAACTTCTTTTCAGGCCCTTATCATTCTCCTACTGGATCCTTATAATAGCTTTCCAAGTGTTCTCCCTGCCACAAATATATAGTCCCTTTTCTTCTCACCCTTATACTCTCCCCTTTTCTAAAATTCAGTTCACTCTTATGACTGAAACATTTTTGGCTAAGAAACCAAACTTCTTAACATGAATTTGGAGTTTACTGATGACATACCATTTTCCCACATCAGAAGAATCCCTTTCAGGAATATGACATTCTGATCATTCATTCCATCTTGGAACACCCTCCATGAAGGGCTTGACCTCGTACTATTGTGATTCTTCTACTCCTTGGGCTGGTCCTCTTTCTCTCCTATCTATCATTTTTCTAAGTCCTGTGCTTAGATCCCTGTTCCTTTAGACCTTAACATTTCCTTAATTACCATTTCTATAGGAGAGGGTCCCAAATTTACAGCCAAAAGGGCTCCAGATCTGTGTTTTCAGGGGCCTTTGGGCCATTTTTACATGAATATCAAATTGACAGCTTGGACTATGCTCAAGGGAGGCTCATAGTCTTCCCCCAAAACTGGGACATTCTATTTCTCCGTTTGTGATTCCAAAATTCTCCCTGTTGATTAGTTTCATATCCCCAAATCATTTGCTAACTTCTCCTCTCCCTTTGATTCCCTGATAGCTCAGATGGTAAAGAGTCTGCCTGCCCAGGTTGGATCCCTGGGTCGGGAAGATCCCCTGGAGAAGAAAATGGCAACCCACTGAAGATCCCCTGGAGAAAGAAATGGCAACCCACTCCAGTGTTCTTGCCTGGGAAATCCCATGGATGGAGAAATCTGACAGGCTACCGTCCGTGGAGTTGCAAAGAGTCAGACACGACTGAGTGACTTCACTTCACTTCTTCACCCTTAACATTCAAAATTATCCCTACTCTCTATGCCTTCATCTATGCCTTCCTCTCTATTCCACATTTCCTGCTTCTCTTAACTATATATAACAGTCGCCTTCATGGTTTCCTCTCTTCTAAACTTTCTATTTTCAATCCCATTGATACTAGAGAAATCTTAAAAACTTTGAGTATATCATGTCCCCAATTAAATGGTTCCGAAATGAAGTCCAAGCTATGATCCCTACGTTTCACCTTACCCTCCTTTTCAATCTCATTTGCAACTGTACCTATGCTGGAGCCAGAAAGCTAGTTCACAGTTCTTTGGACTGGCCCATTTCTGTGCCCTTTCTTAAGTAGTTCCCTTGCCTGGAATATCTGCTCTCAAAGTCACTTATTTCCCATGTCTGGAGTGTTTGCTCTCAAAATCTCTACCTTTCCCCAGTAGCCTTTCTCTCACTGAGCTGCTGTTACTTCCCCCTTTCACTAGATTCCACACAGCATTTTATCTGTTTACAACAATTACTTAGTTATTTGATGTAGTGTTATTTCCCCTGCTAGACTGTTACCAAGATTTCAAGTGTATTCATTTCTAGCCTTCCTCCCTCCAGCAGGGGGTCTAGTAAAGTGCTGTGTTTGTAAATGTTCTGAAACGAAAAGAATTTTTAAGGAATGAAAGAGAAAACCAAGAGACAGCACAGTGAAATATGAAATCAGGAACAGAGTCCACAGCCCCTCAGAGCCTATATTCAGCATTGCTACCTTCCTACCCAGGAAAGCTCTCTCTTCCTTTCGTATCTGATTTGTGGCAACCACAGTGCTACAAAGTAAACAGATGGTCTGGAAATGCCAGTGGAAAAAAGTCTGTCTTTATCGCAAACATTTTGGAATGTGTGTCGATATATTTCATTTGTGCCGTTGCGTCTGAGTTGCAAGGCATTAGCACCTGAGGACTCGGGGTTTCTGAAGGGGAGCGCGAGGACATTTTAAAAACATGAGAATAAACTAAAAGCCATGTAGGTCGTCCTAGGTTCCCAAGTAAAAATGTTTGCTCTGGAGTAGTAAAATTAAAATGACCGCGCAATGAGTCGTAGGGAATTGAAGTATTGTGCCCTTGGAACGTCGGTAATGCCCTCTCCAACACAGGTCCTTCATGAATAAGGACTGGGTCGGCCGGCCTCAACCATTCTAAAAAGAAAGCCACAAAAGCCACGCTCCACCCTACTGCACCAGACTGCACCGTGCAAACACTGGGGACATGCCCACGCGGTCACGAGCCCCTGCAACCACCCGAACACTGGGCAGAGCCGTTCTGGCACTTAGGAACTCGCTTCCCCAAAACAGGAGCGCCGCATCCCGTGGGGGCTGGAGCTTCACCCCGGGAGGGCAGTCCCCAGGCGTAGCCTACAGAGGCCGCAAAAAGCGGAGAGCTCTCGAGGAGGTAGGGGGGCGGGAAGCTCCGGGGGTGGCCCCCCTCTTTCACCCTCTTCCAGGCAGAGCAGGTTCCAGGCAGTGCGGGCGTCGCGCCAGCTTCGGGCCCGGACCGCGCTTGGCGCCGCGGCCGCCAGGCCCAGCTCCCAAAGCGCCCCGGCCCGCCTCGGGCGTGAGCGCAGGCGCCCGGGCGTCGGGGGCGCGGGCGANGTGTGCGAGTGTGTGGACTGGGGGGCGCGCTCGGGGGGCTCGCCGCCGCGGGGCTCGGCGCCGCCTCCCGGCGGCAGGCGGCCCCCACCCCGCTCCCGTGGTGCATTGCTGTTTCCGGGGAGGGGGCCGGGCTGCAGCCCCGAGGGGCCCTGGTGCCACCGCCCGGGCCGGAGCGGCGCCGCGCCGCGCCTTCGTCTCGGCATTCTGGGCTGGCGGCGCGGCCGGCTGCAACCGCCGCGGCCTTAGGTTATGAATGGAGCNTTTCCGGGGAGGGGGCCGGGCTGCAGCCCCGAGGGGCCCTGGTGCCACCGCCCGGGCCGGAGCGGCGCCGCGCCGCGCCTTCGTCTCGGCATTCTGGGCTGGCGGCGCGGCCGGCTGCAACCGCCGCGGCCTTAGGTTATGAATGGAGCGGGGCGGACCCGGCCCCGACCTCCGGTGACAGCTGCCGGGGCAGGACGGGTGCCTGAGGGTGCGGAGAGCGCGGCCCTCCCCTCTCTGCGGGAGAAAGTTGACGCCGCCAAGGGGCCCGGCGGCGGGGAAACCCCGGTGTCAGGTAGCGAGCGAGAGGCCTTTGGCCCCTTCTGGAAGCCTCGGGGCTGGCGCCCCGCCCCCTGCGGCGCTGGCGATTGGGCCGAGTCGCCTTCACTCACCCCGGGCCGCCTCCTGGAGCCCAAGGATTAGTCACCATGGCTTCGTTTTCCCTTCCGCGCCGCGATTCCTGGGCCGAGAGAGGGAGAGCGGTAGGCTTGGATGGCTTATCAAGTACTATTTTGGCAGTTAACGGTGGTGTTTAAGTGGTTCCCTGGTTGCTCAGACGGGTAAAGAATCTGCCCTGCAATGCAGGGAACCCAGGTTCGATCCCTGGGTCGGGAAGATCCCCTGGAGAATAAAATGGCAACCCACTCCAGTATTCTTGCCTGGAGAATCCCTATGGACAGAGGAGCCTGGCGGGCTACAGTCCTTGGGGTCGCAGAGTCGGACACGACTGAGCGGCTAACAATTTCCACCGACGGTGTTTTAACAGCCTTACTCAGTGTATATCCTAAACGTGTGTTTCTTAGGCTAAGCTACTGGTTCGGCAACCTGAAAAGGTCAGGCGCATTGTTAACGGCCCCAGGATATTTCAGCAGCTTTAACGGGATTTTGTGGTTGCATCGTGGACACATTTAAGATATTTTGTGTCCTGTCGTGTTTCCAGCCTTCTGCTTGGATGGGAACCTGAAGGCTCAAGGGGAAGAGTCGATATGTGATGAGGAAAGGTTGTTATAGATGAGCCTGGCAGAAATACGGCGAATGACTATAGGGCAGAGCCCTGCCAACCCTTTGATTTCTTTTACAAATATAGGATGCAGATGCTGGTTATGAAGGCAAATAAGCCCTGAAGAGTTAGTGGGAGAGATAGAGGCTCCTGATGGTCATAGGTGATAATGGAAGGTACCGTAATCAAGTAATCAGTGCCATCCCTCTTGTTACTCAGGTTTAACTTAAACATTTTCAAACATATAGAGGGAGTGAAAGAATTGTACCCTTACCTGAATTCAGTAAACGATTAACATTTTGCTTTACTTGTAATTGCTCTATTCATTCATCAGTCTTTATTCTGTGTATTTCAAAGTAAGTTGGAGACACCAGAATACTTTACCCCTTTGACTTCAGTATGCGCATATCATTAGTCTAATACTGTGTTAAGTATTTCTTTAAAATCGGGTAAATTTTATATAACAGCAAAAAGCACACGTCTTGAATATACCATTTGACGAGTTTTGACAAAAATACAGCTGTGTAATACAAACCTTTATCAAAGATGAGAAAAGTGCCATCAAACCCAGAAACTTCTCTTTTGCCCCTTCAAGCTCCATCCCTCACTACCCACAAAGGCATTCACTGTTCTTTTTATTAACCATAGATCAGTTATTATGGAAGTCTATTCTAGAACTTCCATATAAATGAAAGTATATATTGTGTGAAAGGTTTCTTTGACTCAGAATGTTTTTGATATTCATCCATAGTGCGCTCACCAGTAAATTGTTCCTTTTAACTGCCGAATAGTGGTCCATTATATGAATACCTTGCTTGATTTTTTTTTTCTTTAAACAACTTTATTTTGGAGTAATTACAGATTTGCAGAAAAGTTACAAAGGTAATACAGAGTTATTACTTAATACTTTTCACCTAGTTTACCTTATAAGAGGTGATACGTTTGTCAAAATCAAGAAACTGACTTTGATACATTCAGTTCAGTTCAGTCGGCCAATCCTGTCCGACACTTTGGGACCCCATGGGCCTCCCTGTCCATCACCAACTCCCCGAGTTTACCCAAACTCATGTCCATTGAGTTGGTGATGCCATCCAACCATCTCATTCTCTGTTGTCCCCTTCTCCTCCTCCCCTCAATCTTTCCCAGCATCATGGTCTTTTCAAATGAGTCAGCTCTTCAATTCAGGTGGCCAAAGTATTGGAGTTTCAGCTTCAGCATCAGTCCTTCCAGTGAACACTCAGGACTGATTTCCTTTAGGATGGACTGGTTGGATCTCCTTGCAGTCCAAGGGACTCTCAAGAGTCTTCTCCAACACCACAGTTCAAAAGCATCAATTCTTCCGTGCTCAGCTTTCTTTATAGTCCAACTCGTACATCCATACATGACTACTGGAAAAACCATAGCCTTGGCTAGATGGACCTTTGTTGGCAAAGTAATGTGTCTGCTTTTCTAGGTTAGTCATAACTTTCCTTCCAAGGAGTAAGCTGCAGTCACCATCTGCGGTGATTTTGGAGCCCCCCAAAATAAAGTCAGGCACTGTTTCCCCATCTATTTGCCATGAAGTGATGGGACCAGATGCCTACCACCTAAACTCCAGATTTTCTTTGGATTTCACCAGTTTTTAATTTCCTTTCTGTCTAGAGGCCAATCTAAGGTGCCACATTGCATGTAGTTGCCGTGTCTTTGGAGAAATACCCTCCAAATATCCAATAAAATGTCCATTTGAATTTGTTTGAAAATTTTTCTCATGATTAGGGGTTTTGGAGTTTTGGAAAGAATACCAAAGTCATTGATAAAGGCAGTGTAAGGTGAGACATACTGATAACTTTGGGGTTACTAAGTTTCTGGGTAGTTGCTGTCAAAGTGATGGGAGGTTTTTAGTGCTTTTTATTGGTCAGCTGCTGACTCAGTTAACTCTAGTTCTCTCTGTGCTATTTGCCAAGATAGTGTAGCAAGGGACATTCTCTTCAATCAAGTAAGAGATTTGATTGCAGTGTTGTACATGATCCAACTGATATAAACACCACTCAAAATGAGAACAGTTAAGCGTTCCCTGTGTCTTCTCCACGCCCCCGCTCATATTTTTATTTAACCTTCTCTTATGGTTGGTTAATCTTGACTGTACAAATGAACATTCTGTTTATCCTGTAAGTAAATGACCCTGTGCCCCCTTTATTTATATTAAAACGTGCCTTTCGAAATTCAGAGCCTTCATTTCCTACTGGTATCTTTTCTGTTAGGTGGAAATGTTTTAGAGATAACTACTGAAGAACATTCATGAATTTCTGAAGTTTAATGTTATTAACATTTCACGCCACTGCTCTTAAGTTGCACTGAGCAACAAAACAGCTACTGATACCTGGGGGAGGGGAGATATCTCAGCTAGGATGATTATCCTGTTCCGAAGAATAGTTGAGAATAAACTCTTTTTCTGTCTCCAGTGGCGATGGCTTTTAATTTACTTAAATTACGTTGGTTTGGGGAGAATTGGAACCTTTGTTTTGGAGTATTTAGTTGGAATCTAATGCGATGTTAATAGTCACTGTCTCATATTGATAATGGCTTCTTTTCTAATTATCCTTAAGAGTCATTGAGTATGTGATCAGGATACCCCTAGTAGATTGGAAGAACATTTTACTTCCCCTAAGGGTGTCTCTATACTGGTTGAGATGTGAGATATACTGAAGATTATCTAGAGTGCTTCTGAAATCTCGAATTCTTATGTTTCCTATGTTTCATCATTTTTCTGGTTTTATTCTTATCCCCATCTTCTAGAAATACTGTCAGATTATATTACTTTAAAATAGCAATCACTGAAGTACAAAGAAAAGTGTAGGTTTAGTTGTTTAGGTTAGAGGTGATAAGTCTGTTCAGTCAAACCTTAATAGGTAAAAACCATTTCTAAAACTTAATTATCATTTTGTAGAGTGCCAAGCATGTTTACATTCATGTTGTTCCTAGTGATAGTAGTGACTTAGATGTAGATAGATTAGGAATGAGAAGGAGGTAAACATCTGTTACTTGTCAGATATGTAAGGGAGGTCTCAAAAGTTATTTCACAGGTATACATAGTGTACTAGCTAAGTCACAAAAAATTTTTCTTTTTAATATGTAGTAGGATTTTATACTTAAGCAAAGAAAAACTTGGAATTTGGAGAGTAAAGGAAAGGTTCTGGTTAGTTTCAGATTATTACATACACATTTAAAATCTTGGATACATGTTAGGTTAGTGAGAGCACTTGTACATTGAAAATTTTTAGGCCACTTACAAATCTGGGTTTTGGAGTAAGTAAAAGCAAAAATGAAATTGAGTGAAGCCTGGAAACTGAGTGAGGTAAAGCCACTTGTAAGGTGACCATGACCTCAAATTCAGTCTTGCAGCTTGGAAATGCTTACTATATAAAAAACAGCATTTGATACTGTGATAAACCCTTTGAGAACATCATTTTGTGTAATGTGCTTTAATGAAACACTTCAAACTGAAACTTCTTCCTGAACTTAATCTTTACATCAACTTAACCTTCTTGAAGCACAACCTAGCATTTTTTAACATATGACTTATGTATTTTTATTTTCTTCTTTAGGGCGAACTTTCTGACCAAGTATACAACTACCCAGAGGGCCTAGGAGAAGTGCTGTATAGAGAACAGTTCGACTTCAACGCTGAGCCACCTTGGGAACCTAGCTGATGATAGGGGGGTTCCATCTCCTAACTTGTCCATGTAAGTATTTTCACATCTGTGCAGAGGCTGAGGGAGGGTCTTGTAAAAGTAAAGGAGAGTTCTTGTTCAGTCTTTTCAGAACTCTAAATTGTATTTACCACTTATTCCCTCCCCAACTATTTTTGGCCATACATTGCAGCTTATGCCATATCAGTTCCCCTGACAAGGGGTTGAACCCAGGCCATGCCAGTGAGAAAGCCTGGAATCATAACCACTAGGCTATCAAGGAACTTCCCTACTTACTCATATAGTTGATTCAGTTGTGCACATTATTACTATATTTACGTATATATTGCAGGCTAGATTTCAATTAAGTCTTATTAGTCCAGATTTTAATATAAGTTGGAGAGATGGTTTTTTTATTTTTTTAATTAAATGTGGGTGGTAACATCACACCATTCAACCATTTAATTTGGTAGATTCAAGTATTTGGGCTTAATTCAGAAAAGAAAGTTTATTTTTAAATATAGTAAAAGATTATACTCTCCATTCTACTCACCAGAGCACTATCCTAAAGCATTGCATTTAAGAGGTAAATCTTAATTCTTGTTTTCTGGTTATGAGCTTCTTGCCAGATACAGTGTGATTTCTAGAGTTTCTATTCTTTTTCACAAAATGTATATACTCATCTGGTGGAAAAACTGGTTGTTTTCAAAGGTCTTATTGAGAGATGATGATGCATGCTTAGCTCCCAGCATACTGCCTTCCCAAGAGATTTTTAAGGATAGTTTTTGACTTTGCTTACTTGATTTTCTGTGTATGGATTTAACTTTGAATTAAACCTCTGTGCAGAATGCAGTTTCATAGTAAAGTGTTTGAATGTGTGCTGCTAAATTTGTGTGGGTCATTAATTAAAATTGTTTTATTATTTGTAGATTTTTTTTAGCTGTTGAAATTTGGGTCTAGGTGTTGAGGTTTGGGTGTTTTTAAGTGGGCTAGAGAACCTGGAGGGAGTAACACAAGAAAATTTCAAGAAAGAGATCTAATTGGATAGAGTATGTTAAAGGAAACCTTTTCAACACATTTACTGTTAACCTGAAATTACAATTTTACATTTTGTTTTTTAAGTCTTAAACAGAGAGAAAAATGATTTCTGAAAAGTTCTACTGACTTAAAATCCAGATTGGGGGGGTTTCCCATACTGGTCTTCTCCTAGCTATGTGAATTTGAGCAAATTGCTTATTTTTTAAATCACAGCTGAGAAAATCAAACTAGAACAGTTCCTTTAACCCTAAATAGGTTGATTTCTTTTTTTTTTTTTTGAGTATTTAATCATGCTTTGTTAATGCAGTGTCGCCTTTGGAACATTAGCATAACCTAGAATAGAACTGCAGACACTGGATTCCACCGGGACCTGAATCAGAAATATGCATTTTAACCAAGTGGCTTATATGCATATTAAAAAGGATAGTTGTCACCAATTCAGTGCCAAGCCACTTAGTTCTTACATTTTATTAGTCATCTATTCTACTTCCAGCATATCTGATATTTTCTCCTAAGTTGGCTTGAAGATTTAAAACTTTTCTGGGTGGGGTATACTTGATTCCAAAGTCAGAAGTAGATTCTAAGGTGGAAATTGCATAGCAAGCTTCTTGTTTTATTTAAGCAAGACTGTATTAAAGGATGACTTCTTTTATTTCAGGTCTCTCTCAATGAAAACTTAACTTTGCATTATATATCATATTTCTAGTAGTATTTCCTCTTAGACTTGAGAAACCAATATCAGTGAGCTCATACACTGATAAATGATTCAGCTTAAGGAAAAGTCTATAGGGTAATTAATACTGTAGAATTCAGAAAGTCTATAATTTCCTGCTTTTTTGTGTGTGGAGGTGTTGTTACAGGCACAGATAGAAAATGCTAACAGTATTCATTCTGCAGGTTCTGGTAGCCAGAGTGACTGGCTTATTTATTCTGCCCTAGTACAGTATGTATTAAGTGAAACTTTTAATTCATAGTACTTTGCTACAGCCACAATCTCTTAATCATACAATTATAAAATCAAAAGGTTAAAAAAAAAATTACAGCTTCCTTGATATGACCTAACCTGATTTGGGAACAAAAAGTTGACCTGAATCTGAGCTGAATTTGAAGCTATTTTTATTTTGACTTATCCCATTTAGTGCTAATATTCCTGAATTTTGCTGCAGAAGTATTCTGATAAGCATGTTGACTCAGCCTCATGGAGACTGTTAAATAATATATTAAAAGTATATAGATTTAATTACTATTCTAAAATCTGAGAAATTTTGAAGTCTATCTAGCCCCAAAGATTTCTTGACTAGAATTAGTAAAGATGGCAAGAGAAATTTTCCATTCCAGAAATGTCCTTAGATATCAATAGCAAGTTTTGCGGTACTAGACATTGAAATCCTGAGATGTTTCCTGTGAAGCAGCAATACTATTTGAAAACTTTTAAGTCATTTAAAAGACAACACACTGGCCTTCATGGAAAACAGTTGGCACATAGCACTGCAAATGTACAGTTAAATAAGCCCTATTTGAACTGCATTTTACTCCCAATTGGAGAAGGACATGGCACCCCACTCCAGTACTCTTGCCTGGAAAATCCCATGGACAGAGGAGCCCGGTAGGCTACAGTCCATGGGGTTTTGAAGAGTCGGACACGACTGAGTGACTTCGCTTTCACTTCACTTTCATGCATTGGAGAAGGAAATGGCAACCCACTCCAGTGTTCTTGCCTGGAGAATCCCAGGGACGGGGGAGCCTGGTGGGCTGCCATCTATGGGGTCACAGAGTGTTGGACACAGCTGAAACGACTTAGCAGCAGCAGCACATACTCCCAATATTCCAATAGGATTTCTTTGCAGGTGGTCTAAGCTCTAGGATTGACTTTTAGAGTTAGGTTTTCAAATCAGGTAGTCATCTGAATTTTTAGANTGTTGGACACAGCTGAAACGACTTAGCAGCAGCAGCACATACTCCCAATATTCCAATAGGATTTCTTTGCAGGTGGTCTAAGCTCTAGGATTGACTTTTAGAGTTAGGTTTTCAAATCAGGTAGTCATCTGAATTTTTAGATAGTAATTAAGTATCTGGAAACTTTATAAATTGCTTACATAGTAAAGTTTTTTCTTTTGAGTAGTGTGTAGTGTTATATGTGAGCACTGTAAAGATATCTTAACACTTAACTGATATCTCTGATAAATGAAGGGCTCAAATTGTAGAAAAACTTTGGACTGCCTTTTAAATTTCTTAGACTCTATGCTGCAGTAGTTTTTCAGTGGGTTAGATTTTTCAAGTTATTTTAACTAGAGCTCTGATTATAATTAATAGATCAGCCCAATGCAAAAATTCTAAAGACTGTTTTAGAAAACCAAATTCTAACCGGCAGCTTCTATTAGCAGATCTAATAATGAAGTCAGATTAATTATTAGTATATTTCTTTTAATGTTTTGTTCCTATTGATAAGAATGGAAAAGGGATTCGATTAATTTATTTATCTAGATGAAGCCTTAAAATTTTAAGTATTCATGTTCTCTCTCCTGTTTGTTAATATCTACATGCTTTAAAAGGGGCTACCTTACCTAAATTGAAATTAATTTGGGACATAAAATGCTCTTTATGAATTTACTGCGTGGAGCTATTCCTTTGTGTTTTACTGTTAGTAGGAAGGGCAGGTTTTTGGATCTTTTTGGAGAATAGTTAGGGTAATTTAAAGATTCTGTGATGCAAGTTGATTCAGAATTTTTATTAATGATTATTGATAGTCATCAACAATCACAGTGATGAATAAAGCTATCATTGAAACACACTTGGGATTAGTTTTTAAAGTAAGGGTATCCCCTTGGCATGCAAAGAGCAGTATTCAGTGGTACCTTATTGCCTTTGTAAAGTAGTGCCCCCAAAAAAGCATTCTGTATAAGCCCAATGGGAATAATAGCCTGTTACTGGATAAAACAGGGTTTGGGGGACATGGTACTATTTCTTTAGGCAAATTTAGACTTTTCTGGGAGGGCCAAATAGAGTAGCAGGCAGTGTAGACCATTCTTAAAGGGGAATAAAATGGTTCTTGCATTTATTACAGAAGATAGTTGAGCTGAGAAAATTAAAGTCACTACCAATCTGTGTATTCCATTACATTCTCTTTAGGCTTAGTTTCAGAGTTTTTGAGTTTGGGGTTCTTTGCCCTGAAAAAAAAGCATTTTGAGATACTTAATTCTTTTGATTAGGAGTAAATAAGATAGTGTGTAAACTGTGTCTTATAAATTATAAAATCTAGGTAAATTGTAGGCTGCTTTTAAGCTGGCCAGTTGTTCAGACCAGCATAAGGAGCTGTTGCAAGTGAAATGCTCTCACCTACTAGAAAACACAGATCCTTTTGTCCTTCACCTCCATTCAGGGTCATCTGTGCACACTTAATTAAGCAATTTGTCACAAGCTAACTGAAACAGCGATTTGGCCATCCTTTTTTTCTAATCCAGTGAATAATGTGAAGAACATTGTGGCATGAATAGAAAATACTTGTACAGCATGCTGAGTTGCGAAGGATTAGGCTGATGATGTTCAGTCTGCCCAAACCATACCCAGCCACCACGAGGTCTTCAGTGCTGGTATCTGAGTGACTTGTAGCAGTACCCAAGATGATAAACTCTCTGCTCTAAACCCTTCCCACCTTTATTATCTTATGTAAGCATGCATTTCATTTCTCTAGGATTTACTTGGTGTGAAGTTTTGACTTTTTTCCTTTATTGTCTAGTTTTGTAAACTTGTGAATGAATTCAGTTGTTCAGATGCTTGATGCATTTGAGTGCTTGGGAACTATATATGACTAATGGCTATTGTTTTGGATGGTGACAGATCATCACAGAAAATTCTATTGGACAACATCACGCTAGGATAATTTTGCCATGAATGTGAGTATATTAGTTGTATTAATCTTAAAATACCTATTAATAAGAATCATAAGAATTATACACTCTCATCTTTCTCCTTAGATTTGTCTAGTAAAAAGCTGTTCCTCAACTGTAGAGGCTTTTCCATCTCATATTCTTGTTGAAGAATTCTTCCATTGCTTAGCATGTTCTTAAAAAAATCAAGCTCCCTCCTGTCTTCATGTGCTTATCAGACTGAAATTAATATTAGGCTTGCATTAAATATATGACCATGGGTTATTTTTTGGCTACACTTTTCTTGCGATACCTTCGTTCCCTAACCAAGTATCGAACCCATGGCCTCTGCAGTAGAGTCTTAAACACTGGACTGCCAGGAAATTCCCTATCTCTTATTTTTTATTACAAAGATCCTTCAGTGCCCAGTTTGTTAAGAGCTGCTAAATTAGTATATCTTAGCTAATCATCAGGGTTCAGTATAATTGCCGGGGGATATCTGACATGACCAAAAGCAGGATAGGATGTCCTAGTATGTTCAACACGGCTACTGATAGCAAACTAAAACTCAAAGTGAGATAGATTTGCTATCCTAAGTTCGGGAAGAGCTCCTATAGGTCAGTAAGAAAAAGGGAAGAAAAGAAAAAGACTACCTNGGCCGCGGAGGCCCGTCGTGTCCAAGACGCGCGTGCTGCTGAGGCTCCGGAGGAGAAACGCGGAGCCGGGCGCTGCCACCCCTCTGCTCTAAACCCTCGGCGGCTCCACCGACAGAGGAGAAGCCACGTCCTTCCCTTGACGCGGGCCCTTCCGACCCGCCCCTCCTCACGGCTCTGGTTCCCCTGCCCCGGACCCCGTCCTCTCTCCTCTCCGGTGACGCTGAAACCCAGCTCCACGCCCACCCTGGGGTCTTCGCATGAAACTCCTCCCCAGAGAGTCTCGGGTCTGCTCCCTCTCTGCCACTTTCCCAGAGGGCCTGCCTCACCCCACTTTAACACCCCTCCCACATCCCCACATCAGAAAACTAATATCATGGCATCCGGTCCCATCACTTCATGGCAAACAGATGGGGAAACAGTGACAGACTTTATTTTGGGGGGCTCCAAAATCACTGCCGATGGTGACAACAGCCATGAAATTAAAAGACAGTTGCTCCTTGGAAGAAAAGCTGTGACCAACCTAGACAGCATATGAAAAAGCAGAGACATTACTTTGCTGACAAAGGTCCGTCTAGTCACGGCTATGGTTTTTCCAGTAGTCATGTATGGATGTGAGACTTGGACCATAAAGAAAGCTGAGCACAAAGAATTGATGCTTTTGAACTGTGGTGTTGGAGGACTCTTGAGAGTCCCTTGGACTGCAAGGAGATCNGCACCTAAACCGATGCTCCCTAAGCCCCCAGTCAGTAAGATGGACTCTGGTGGCAGAATGTCAGGTAGCACGCTACTTGGCTGTTAATTTGTGGACCAGCTAGTTTGCAGATCCCTTTTTTTTTAAAATATTTATTTTGTTGTGCTGAGTCTTAGTTGTGGCAGGCCAGATCTTTCAGTTGCAGCATATGTCTAGTTCCCTGACCAAGGATTGAACTTGGATGCTCTGCATTGGGAGCACAGAGTTTTAACCACTGGATCACAGAGAAGTCCTGTGGACCATCATTTGAGTAATGCTCTTCTTGGGTACATAAATACTAGCAAGAGATTATATGGTGTTTAGGGCGTCCCTGGTGGCTCAGACCGTAAAGCGTCTGCCTACAATGCGGGAGACCCGGGTTTAATCCCTGGGATGGGAAGATCTCCTGGAGAAGGAAATGGCAACCCACTCCAGTATTCTTGCCTGGAAAATCCCGTGGATGGAGGGGCCTGGTAGGCTACAGTCCATGGAGTCGCAAACAGACATGACTGAGCTACTTCACATATGGTGTTTATAAACAATATAGCCCATAGGTCCTGTTGTGAGAACAGTGCACAGCAGTGAAAACAGACTCCAGTCCTGTCTGTCTGTNGGGCCTGGTAGGCTACAGTCCATGGAGTCGCAAACAGACATGACTGAGCTACTTCACATATGGTGTTTATAAACAATATAGCCCATAGGTCCTGTTGTGAGAACAGTGCACAGCAGTGAAAACAGACTCCAGTCCTGTCTGTCTGTGTGAAGGAATTGAAACTTCAAGTTGAGCAAAAGAAGCGATAGCAGGAAAACAACAGTGATTCCATTCATGGTTCAAAACCAATAAAGCCAATGTTTTATGGGCATATAGGGGAATGAAAAGATTAAACAACAGGAGAACGATAATTAGAAAAGTCTGAACATGTTTATTCTAGAGGGGATGCAACCACAACTACCCAGTAATGATGTGCAGGAGGCTTCTAAGGTATTCAGTCCTCTTTACCTGGTGTGTAGTGCAGTAATTGTAATGTACATGTGATTTGTATAGTAAAAATAAATTTTCCTCTTGGTGAGGTGGCAGTGAGATCTGCCCTTGGGTACTCAAAACAGTAGTTCAGTGCATTTGTTTAAAGGGAATTTCCCTGTGCTGTACCAGGAAAACAAGAAAGCTTAGAACATGATTATGTATTTGGTGCTGTTCATGTTGCATTACAATAGTTATCTGCAGTGTTAACTACATTTTAATTACCATAAGGATTTACATAGTTTACTTCCATGCTGGTACACACTTGCTCTAGAAAAAAATTTAGTCTTCACATCAGATAGTCAGGACACTTTTTTTTTTGTTAAGGGAGCCTAGTCTTGTCAGTCACTTGCAGTAGTATATTGCTGTGAAATTCCTTTCTCATTAAGATGTATTATAGAATTTAATGGGAAGCATTTTGCATTGAGCAGCCTTTACCTGAGCATTTCAAACTTAGCCTGTTGGGCTAATTTCCTTTAGGATTTGTGTGTCACTTCCCCCTTTGTCTATTTCCTGTTCATTCTTGTTCTTGTCTTGTGGGTTTTTTTTTTTTAAGTAATTCTTCAGCAGTCACCTTAGTGTTCTTACTCTAAAGTTTTTTTTCAACCTTACCACCTGAAAAAGAAACTAAAGGATATTTATTGTCATTATTGGCTTTCCTGTTACTGTCAATGAAAGCAATCCCTGTCTTGATATCCTAAGTATTCAAAATAGGCTGTTACTATCCATCACTTTTTTTTTCAATCTATCACTTATTTTTGATCCAGCATGGAAAATTTTTATATGGGTGTATGATCACACAGATTTATTGGCACGTCTTACGTACCAGTTCTGGTATGTGGCTTCTTGGAGCTACCTTCCTGTAGGCCTGCTCCAGACCTCATGTTTTTAGTGCCAATGTCATCCTTCTGCTCTTGTGACCAGTTATTTCTAAAGGTATGCTGTGTGGTAAGTAACATTTTTTTGTGAGATGTAGAAGGCAAAGGTGATTTTTGGCAGCCTTTTTTTTTTTTTTTTTTTTTTGCGAGAGAGATCTTAGTTTCCTGACTAGGGTTGAAACCTACACTCCCTGCAGTGAAAACATTGAGTCTCAACCAGTGGACCACCAGGGAAGTCCTGCATTGTGTCTAGTTTTAAAGCTGTGAGCTGAGTGCTAAGTCATCAAATGCCTATGCAAAAATAATTAAAAAGGTAGAAATAGCCTTAGGCTCCTCCAGGGTAATAGTAGTAGCGTAAATTTCAAAATACCTTACATTCTCATTTGTAATGAGTAAAACTCCTTTTAGAAAACTGTTGATGTGTTAAGTTCGGGTTTCCTGGTTAGATGCCTCTGAAATGGTACTCTCAACTTTTCAGTTCCCCCTGTTCTACTTCCAGGGAAGTCTTCACTTCAGAAATCCGAGACTCATATTCATCCAGCTTGGTGTCAAGTGGGCTGTTGCTGCCAGAATTATCTTGTGACTGTTTGAGAGCTGTGTCTGTTTCTTCTGAAGTACAGTCGGCTGCAGAAGCCTTTGTAGCAGGCATGCAACAAGGCAAGTGCCCAGCTGCTGCAGCCGCTCCTTGGAGCTTCCCTCTTGATGACATGAGGACTCATGACCTCATGAAGGCTCTAGGGAGCAGCACGGTTCTTGGGAGCCTTTTCTTTCCTTGGCAGCTCTTCCTAAAAAATGTATTATCAAAAAACACTAATATGAAGGTGTCAATAAGGACTGTTAAATACTTTTTTCTTCCCAGCTATGATGTCCAATAGGAAATTACTTATTGTAAATGTAGTATTGTGATTGTAGCAATTGTATTAGTGTAAAATAAGCTGAGCTTTCTTTTACCATATATTAAGGTGTATGTTTGTGAAAATAGCTTAAAGGCTCTTGTGAGTAGAGAGCACCTTTCAGGGTCTGTTGATAATAAATTTGGGAACGTCTATTAAAAATGGATTTGCTCTTAAGTTACAAAGCATTTTAAAGAGAACCTAAGATTTAAATGGAGTAAATTTCGTTAAGTTTAATGTGAAAATCAATGTCCAGCAACACTAGGCTGTAGTATATAGTGGTCTATAACATGCTGAAACGAGTAAATCAGTCCTTTTCTGATTTATACACCATTTTAAAAAATGGCAGTGTTGGGTTGGATCAAGGTGAGGGAGTTTGGTATCACTTGGGTTTGAGTCTACTGCCTTTTTTTTTTTTTTGACCTTGCACCTAGCTTGCAGGGTCAAACCTAGGCATCCTGCAGGGGAAGCACAGAGTCCTAACCACTGGGTGTCCAGGAAAGTCCTTAAGTCTGCATTCTTAACAGAGAGATTCCTGGAAATTCCCTGTTTTGTGGATTAACTTGGCGGATCTGGCATAGAATAAGCTCTGCTCACCCCCAACACATACACACTTATTTTCATTCTAACTCTAGAACATGCTGTGTCAGATTTTTGGTTTAATGTTATCACCAAGTAACTATATGTCTCTTGAAAATATTTCAGTCAAATATTTCTTTACTTCAGTGTCTTGTAAAGCAGAAATGTAGCACATAAGCCTTTTTGCAGCAGTGAACTTTAAATTATTTTTGCTTACATGTGAAGAAAATTGCAAGCATAGACTTCTGAGGGTATGATTATGAACTGCTTTTTAGGACTGCTTCAGTGAGATTGGGCGTAGGAAAGACTCAAGCAAGATCAGCCTACGCTTATCCACCTACTTACGCCTTTTCAGTTGGAAATACTGGGCTTCCAAGTGAATGTTTCATTTGAGCACAGGGTTTGTTGGCTTAAAATTTGTTAGAAACTAGCTCTCCTGAGGGTTTTTGTGTTTGGTGGAAACAGTTTTTTCTGGACATGGCTTTTAGTTTTTAGCTGGCTTTTGCTTTTACATGTGGGTCACTTGTGCGTATCAAGGTTTTGGCTCCTTTTAAGATGTGAAAGATGGACCTTTTTTCCCAACACACTATAGGGCATTCCTTGCTGTTGCCACCACAAACCTTAAGTTTCAAAACTCCCATTCTTAGAATCAGTCGTCCTTGGGCCATCTGTTTCTCAGCACCTACCATGCGCCAGGCATTTCAAGACCTTCCTAGGGAGCCTCTGAGAAGATAAACCAAGATGGAGCTCCACATGTACCATCTTTTTAAGGATAGATGTTATTAGATTGGTTTTAATCAACTGTTATTGCAGTGCACAATATAATTAAGGAAGTAGAAAATACTATGTTGACACCTGTTTCAGTGGTTTCAAGTGTGTTAGTCCCCAAATCCTTTTTGTCAGTCCTGCCAATGTAGCAAATTTTTTTTGTCACAGTCCTTTTGTGAGTCAGATTGGGATTGGTAAACTAACGCTATGGTTACTTGAGAAGTGAGAGTTCTGTTTCAGTGATGGGAATGCAGCCACCCTACATGCACTCTTAAGTCTTTCCTTTAGAGCAAGGAGTACTTTAACATATTTTTATTCGTATTGATAGTACATTTATTTGTCAGCTGTTTTAGTTTGACCTTTACTATTAATATTTAAAATCATTTCACTTCTACAGGAGTCTGTAGTGATAGCAAATGTTTGCCTGAGGTAGACAAAAGGATATGAAAAAATTTACCTTTATGATAGTGGTGGTTATACTGGTATATATATTAGTCAGAATGAGAGTGTACATTGTTGCATGTAAACTATTGATAAGATTAAAAAAGGGGAAAAGTTTAGGGTTTACCTGAGAATTTAGGTAAGAGATACAGAAGGAACAAGATTGTTATGTAGAAACTAGTCTTAAGAAAGGTTTGAAGACTGTAAGAAGGCATGATAGGATTTGGTACCATATATGAATAAAGTGTAGAGTTTATTAACAACAAAGTGAGAGTTCATATGTCTGAGAAATGGTTAATTGATTTGGGGATGTCATTGTCTCTATCAAAGAGCCTGAGAGTTATGTTGGATTTATTACACTTGTCAAAGGTTACATTTTTTTATAGATTAAAGGTTTGTGGCAACCTTGTTTTTGGCAATCTGTTGGTGCCATTTTTCCAAGAGCATTATTTTTTAGTTAAGGTATGTATATTGGGGTTTTGGTGGAGTTTGTTGTTGGGTGGGTTTTTTTGTTTTTTGCACACTTGATAGACTACAGGATAGTATAAACGGGACTTGGGGAAACCAAAAAATTTATGTGACTCGCTTTAATGAGATACTCACTTTATTATCGTGGTCTGGAACCAAACCTGCAGTTTCTCCAAGATATGCCTGTAATTTTGTCGTCAGCATCTCCCAAGCTAGCCTGATTTTTCTGTGCCTCAATAAAATGGAATAATACTGTCATAGTGGTTTTTGAGAGATAAGAGAATATTGTACAAAGTTTTTGGCACACTGCTTTAAAAAATGTTTGCTTTTAGATTAAGATAGTTTAGCAGGCAGTGAGATTTGACTGAATCTGTAGATTATGTGGTTTGAAAATAGTTTGAAAAAATCCTTAGGAGAACCCTGGTTCGATCCCTGGGTTGGGAAGATCCTCTGGAGAAGGAAATGGCCACCCACTCCAGTATTCTGGCCTGAAAATCCCATGGACTGTATAGTCAGTCCCTGGGGTCACAAAGAGTTGGACACTACTAGGCAACTTTCATTCACATAACCATAACCTTACTTAATCTACAAAAATTTGTGAAGAATGTGGACATTCAGCAGATAAGACTAGGATGAATGGACCTGATGTTTTTGTGACTGTTGTGTCTGACTCTTTGCAACCCCATGGACTGCAGCACACCAGGCCTCCCTGTCAATCACCAACTCCCTGAGTTTACTCAAACTCATGTCTATTGAGTCGGTGATGCCATCCAACCATCTCTAGCTGAAGGAAATTTAGGTTCTTCTTGTCCTGACTTTAAAACCTAGAACTTTACATTTGGTAGCAGTTGTCTGTGATGTTCCATAATTGACAAGGTTCCCAGGTAAATACTGCGTAGAGAGTAGAAACTACTTAGGAAATCTGATGAGCTGAAACACTAGGCTAAAATCTTGATTAAATATTTTTCATTATTAATAGGATAAATGATCTTTTTTATTGTGTAACTTTTATCGTTGTGTTTGCGTTAGTACAGTTGAATATCCCCCTAAAATCGATGTTCTGATTGGTCTTACATTGCTTGAAATAAGCATGTATCCTCAAGCCTAAATGTCTACTTTATGGGCACAGATTTAAATCATTTCTGGTATAACAGTCTTAAGATTTTCTCAGTAAACTGAATGTAGTTGACTCCTTGGAAATACAGCTGTTACTGTTTTTAAATTATTTTGTGTATTTCATGAAATTGACTGATGCTGTGGCTTATTGACGAATTATTATGGTGCAACCAAACAGCTGACACTTTTGAGAACCATTGAAGTACATTTTTAGGACAAGGGCCTCCACTTGAGGTGAATTCTGGCATAGAGCACGGGGAGGGGAAGAGAAAGGCGGTAATCAAAGAGGCAGGAAAAGCTGTGTATGTTGCCAGGATCTGGTCTAAGTCCATTAAAATTAATGTGGCACCCAGAAATCAGTCCCAGACAAGGAGCAACAACAGCATCTGTCTCGAGAACTTGTTATGTTTAAAGACTTTATATTAAAAGAAATCTTTGCCTAAAGTAACCTGGTCTGTGTGTATGTGTTAGTCACTCAGTCGTGTCTGGCTCTTTGACCCCAGCTAGGCTCCTCTCTGCATGAAATTCTCCAGGCAAGAGTACTGGAGTGGATGCCATTTCCTTCTCCAGGGGATAAGGACCAGTAAATTCAGCAAAGAAGATAAACTTAGGTATGGGCTGCTCCACAGGACAGTGGGTGATTTGGAGAAAGAGGAAAACTTTATTTGATTGGGGAAGAGTTGGATTCAGTATGATGCCTTTTTAAAATCAGTGTTCTTAGTAAATAAATTTCATGATGTATATATAGGTCCCTAACTTAATACCTAGTTTCAAATTGCAGTGACATTCTTACATTCCTGGCAGTTAGCTCTTTCAAATCAGCACTTAAACAAGTGATTGTAATTTTTTTTTTTAACATCAGTTTTTTGAAGTAGTTGACTTTGGATTGCACAGCTATTAAATGACAAAGCCAGGACTAGGTTTTCTGACTTATATTCCAGAAACATTTCCACCAAATAAGCTTACCTCAGAGAGACCTAATTGTTAACTTGATTGAACTAGTTCTGGTGTAGCTTGTGGTGTGGGATCCAGATAGTCTCTATCAAAGCCACAGATGGCCTCCTGAAGTCAGCCTCCACTGTCACCCATTCCTGTTGTTTACACATCACCTACTCTAGAATTTTACTTAGAAGACGTTTATCTGCAGTTGCCTGGTATCACACTGATTATATGACTGGCAGTGTATTGAAGTTCAGACTATTTTGATTGCTTAGCTGCAGACATTTATTTCGCTAGCTTTCTTTACTTAAAATGAGTAAAGTTATATGGGAAAACCACAAAACAAGATGAATAAAAAAGACTGGCTCTGCAACTCTATGTAAATAAGATGGTGATGTTGATTTGTAACATATTCTGCATATGTTTCAGCTACCTTCTCAAGAAATTGTCATATTAAACTTGTCTTTTTATGTATAAATTTACATTTGCTTTAAAATGGGCACTAAGGAAAGGATATTGGTGATCTAGTGTTTCTGAAAATGGTAAGTGATTACGCCTTCGTCACTGAATTAGGTTCCTCTTTTTAGCACACTCCAACTGACAGCTCATATATTAAGTTTAATGAAATAATACAGACTTTGAAATAACTTCTATTTTGACAGTTTGTTGCATATTCTAAGGACCCAGACGTAAGGCTTGGCGGCCCGTCTCTTGTTTTTCCTGGTTTATGACTTTCGGCTTTGTGGAATACGGCTGAGATGAAAGGATTTATTGACGATGCAAACTACTCCGTTGGCCTGTTGGATGAAGGAACAAACCTTGGAAATGTTATTGATAACTATGTTTATGAACACACCCTGGTAAGTGTGTCGTATCAGATTTCTTAAAATACAGTGTTTATAATAATTTCTGAAATATGAAGCATCATTACTGCTACTTGAGATCATTTTTGTTTTGTACTTACTGATACAGTAATTTTTGTTCATTGCCTTATGGAAAGAATTTGTTTTTGTTGGAGCTAATTTCCTATATTCCCCAAATTTGAAGAAGTGTTTTCAGGTTAGTGATGTTCAGTAAAGGATACCCAAAAGGCTTTCTCTTGACCTCTACAGATAGGTTTAAGTCTTCTCTCACACTGGCAAAATCCTGCTGCTCTCTTTTGTCATCGGAATTCTTTTTTGGGGGGTGAGGAAGAATGACGCTTGTCCTACCGTTCAGTCTATTCAGTAGCCAAATCCTTCCACAGTTAATTCTCTCACGTCACTAGTCTTAGTCAATTTTACAACACTTCCTGGGTCAGAACATTAGGGTGGCAGCCTGTCTTTGGTCAGTATATTCTAATAATGTACATCTTCAAATAATGTGGGTTATAGAAAACAATAGTATTTTCATGACATTTCAAACAGTATCTGAATGTTGTATGTTTTAAATATTATTTTGTCTGCCATCTAACATTGGGTAATTTATTCTCTGGATGATATGTGTAGTCATCTCTCTTACCCCCAGGGTAGCTTCAGCTTCAGAATCAATCATGATCTTTTCCTAGATCCGTAATTAAAATGAGTTTACTTTTTCTTTCTTTCTTTCTACGGCTTGTGGGATCTGAGTTCCCTGACTCAGGGATTGGACCCGAGGCCATGGCAGCGAGAACCGAGTCCCAACCCCTGGACTTGGATTTATCTGGCATTTAGTGTACTTTTGTGTTTTTAAATTTCGTTTTGTCACCTCTACAAATACTACCAACTTAACTCCTTAAAAGTGGATTTCTTTTGTTCCCTTTTACTGTCTTTAACTGCAGTTCACACTGGGGATACGGCTTTTTGTTTAGCATTCCTCATTCTACTCACCTTTTTAGGGAATTAGATCCTGTACTGTTAAAGTAGCTTTAAACAAATAAGGAATGTATGGAAAGTTATAAGTAATCTCCTTCCCTTCCACTCACCAGAAGTAAAATTGGAACAGTTCTGAAGTAGAAAGTCGCTCTCATTGACACTTTTTTTTTAAATTTTTTTAATCTAAGAGAATATTTTCTGTGTTAGCATAGCACAGCAAACAGTCAAGTTTAAAAAGAAAAAGGGGTTAAATGTCGTGGTATGTAAATATTTATCTTGGCTCATTTGTGGAGGAAAAGGGGAGTTCTTTCCTACTTAACAATACTCTGTTTTCAGTGGTTCTTCTGTTTCTTTTTCATAACTATAATAGACAGGGAAAAATGCATTTTTTGTGGGAGATCTTGGAAAGATTGTGAAGAAGCACAGTCAATGGCAGAACATAGTGGCTCAGATAAAGCCGTTCTATACGGTGAAGTGCAACTCCACTCCCGCTGTGCTTGAGATTTTGGCAGCTCTTGGAACTGGATTTGCTTGTTCTAGTAAAGTAAGTCATTTTCATTACTTTGTTATTGAACTGCCACATTTTAAAATTGACTAATGTTTGGTGGGACTTCCCTGTTGGCTCAGTGTCAAAGAAATCCACCTGCCAATGTGGCAGATTCGGGTTCAATCCCTAGGTTGGAAAGATACCCTGGAGAAGAAAATGGCGGCAACCTTTTCATCATTCTTGTCTGGGAGATTCCATGGACAAAGGAGCCTGTTGCAAAGAGACATGACTTAGCAACTAAAAACAACATTTGGTGACCAGTAGCAGTAGGAGAACAATTGCAAGGAAGTTTGACTTGTGGATGCATTTCTTAAGTTGTTTAAATTTGCCGTTTAATACTGGAAATTTACAAACTTNTTGCAAAGAGACATGACTTAGCAACTAAAAACAACATTTGGTGACCAGTAGCAGTAGGAGAACAATTGCAAGGAAGTTTGACTTGTGGATGCATTTCTTAAGTTGTTTAAATTTGCCGTTTAATACTGGAAATTTACAAACTTTCAAGTATACCAATGAAAGGAACATTATGGTGAGATGAGACTATAAGCTTTATCTTTAATCAGAAACTTTTATTTGTTCCTCATTCTTAGCCTAGAGCTAGTTGGATCAAGTTACTTCTGATGACAGCAAGGTAATATCCTAAACTGGGAGATTTCTCTGATGGTAATGACAGGCATACCTCAGAGATGCTGTGGATTGAGTTCCAGACCACTGCAGTAGAGCGAGTCACATGAATTTTTTTAAATTTCCCAGTTCGTATAAAAGTTATGTTTGTACTATGTTGTGGTCTATTAAGTATACAGTAGCATTATGTCTAAAATACAATGTACATACCTCAAAAAAGAATGCTGTTGAAAAAAATGGTGCCTGCAGACTTGCTCAACACAGGGTTGCCACAAATCTTCAATTATAAAAATGGAATTATCTGCAGACTGCAATAAAATGAGATATGCCTGTATACCTTTTAAAAGGTTTTTGACAGAGTATAATATAGCAAGCATTACCAGAATATGAACTGTGATGTATGTAATCCTAATTTAACCTTACATAATTTGAATTTAACCAGAAAATAAAGGCATATGGCAGTGATTGAAAAGTAATAGAAAGCTTACCTTTTAGATGACACTGTTTAAAATCTGTTTTTAGACTGAAATGGCTTTAGTGCAAGAATTGGGTGTATCTCCAGAAAACATCATTTACATAAGTCCTTGCAAGCAAGTGTCTCAGATAAAGTATGCAGCAAAAGTTGGAGTTAATATCATGACATGTGACAATGAAGTTGAATTGAAGAAAATTGCACGTAACCACCCAAATGCCAAGTAAGTGTAAAATTAGGTACAAGGGAATATTTTTTTACCGAGGATTTGGGGTTGTCTTTAGTCTGGGAAAGGCGGGGTCGGGGGACATTTATATAGAGCAGTGGTTATATGTTGTAATTATTGCAACTTACTACACAGAAAATACTAGCATTTTTATTGGCTACTTCTGATCTTTTGTGGGCAACTAGGATGAGATAAGGATATGTTGGGATATTGTGTATAATCTTTAATTCAAGGAAGAAAATCTGGTTGGTAGAATGATCAGATTAAAGCTATGGCTATATTTTCACAGTTATATTAACCATGCTTGGAGAAGGTGATGGCACCCCACTCCAGTACTCTTGCCTGGAAAATCCCATGGACAGAGGAGCCTGGTAGGCTGTGGTCCATGGGGTCCTCAAGAGTCGGACACGACTGAGCGACTTCCCTTGCCCTTTTCACTTTCATGCATTGGAGAAGGAAATGGCAACCCACTCCAGTGTTCTTGCCTGGAGAATCCCAGGGACGGGGGAGCCTGGTGGGCTGCTGTCTATGGGGTCACACAGAGTCAGGAGTCAGACACGACTGAAGTGACTTAGCAGCAGCAGCCATGCTAGTTATCTGTCCTATTAGGAACAGAATGTGTTCTGCTCAGCTTTTTCCTTCTGACTGAGGGTTCAATCTGCCCTTCATTCGCCTCGGTTTCTTAGGTGGTTGTCCTTCGTGTCAGTGTCTTAGGAACCTAGTCCTTAAGTCCCTTCTCTTCAAACAGGAAGGTTAACGCTTTTACTTTTACCCTACATGGGTCCCAATATTTATTTTCCAACTAAAAACTTTACTGTTTAAAAACAAAACTTTGGGACTTCCCTGGTGGTCCAGTGGTTAAGACTGAGCTCCCAGTGCAGGGGGCATGGGTTTGATCCCTGGTTGGGGAGTATCCCACGTACCACACAGCACAGCCAAAAAATAAATAAATGTAAGTTCGCCATGCTTCAAACAAAAAAGAAATTTTAGGGCAAAATAAATATTACCATGAACTGGTATATCAAGAGGATTTTATATAGCCTATGCTAGAAGTATACTAGTACACAGTTTGCTTTTTAATAAGTTACTGTGTGTTATATGTTACCAAAAATGTGTATCATGTCCATATTTTCCTTATATTGATAATTTCCTTACTGACTTTAATGGTATTCTTTGAAAGGTATCCTATAGGTAGAGTAACTTTGCTTTTACAAATGATAATTCTGTATAGTTGGTTTTTAAGTGATCTGTGGTCACTCAGAGACCGCCCAACAGTCTTGACCGCTTTTTCATGGTTGTCATGGTTTGGAAGGAAATGCCAAAATAGATTTGAATCAGGAGTCGAAAAGGCTGCTGTTAAGATACCTTAAAAAAAATTTTTTTTCTTGTTAGATCTATTTGATTAATTGGAGGAATGGTTCCAAATAAGTGGTAGAAAGTAAGCTAGCTAGAACTTTTTTAGGAAATTGAAGCATTTAAAGCCCTGATCATTTTTACTGAAAGACAGCAATGGCATTGCTATTCAATTTAGTCTTTCTAGGTGGATTTATGGACTGATGGACTTCATTTGAAAGTAATGTCGTCTTTCATTACAGAGCCCAACCGACTCTTGCTGCTACAACAGAGTCTTAACTTCCTGCATTTTCCAAATTCCCATCCTTGTAAGCTTCATGCTTTAGTCCCTAATTGCTAGTTTTTTCTCTATACAGGATTGTTTCTCATTAGGTTCACTTGATTCATCCGACGCTGGATTATGGAGCACTGACAACATTATCAACACTCTTCCTACAATCTCCAGGCTTCACATGTGCTGATGATGATGTAAACCAACTCTGCCCCAATCATCTTCCCCTTCTCTTAGGGTCTTACTACATATTGCAACAGAAGATAGTATTGGAGGTGAAGAGGGTAACATGAAGTTTGGCACTACCCTGAAGAACTGTAGGCATCTTTTGGAATGTGCTAAGGAACTTGATGTCCAAATTATTGGAGTTAAGTGAGTAGTTGTTTTAAACTTCATTTTGTGGTGATAATCTTAGTCTTTCTGTTTACCAGTTTAGGTTTTCTTTTGTATAAACATTAATAGATTAAATTTCTGGTTTACTATACATAGTTTTCTTAGTTTAGGAAAATAAATGTTTATACTATTTTGTATTTTCCCCTTTTTAATCCCTCTGGGGCACTTCAAAAAATCAGTAGACTATTTTATCCTTTCAGTTTTTATGTATGAGGAAACTAAGACCCAGAGAGTTAATGATTTGATCATAGTTTCTGAACCATGATCTGAATCAAATTTGGAGCAGTGACCGCCAGATTTTAAAATTGTTCATAAAGATGGATAAAGAATCACCACTGTTAAACTTAATTTTACCTTAGCTGACAATATTGACCGTATTTGAGAGTTTTCATATTTCAGTTTACTGTTAACACACAGGAAAATTGATTTGAGGTGTGTTCTGTGAATTTTAACATTTTTGTAACCACTGCCACAATTGATACGGAAAGGTCCATGTTTTAATTAAAATTTTAAATTTAACTTTATTTAATTTTTGGTCTTATAGCACAGCTTGTCAAATCTTAGTTTCCCGACAGGGTTTGAACACAGGGTCTGTGAAAGGCCAGAGTCCTAACCACTGGACCACCAGGGAATTCCCTCAAATTTAAAAGTCAGAATCTTTGTCAAGTATCACTGTTAATGAGCAGTACTAACAAATATCAGTATTGCTCAACTGAATTAATGTTCACTTGTATTTATTTTTCAGTATAGTACTTTTTTTAAAAAAGGATGTGTTTGGCTACACTGGGTCTTCATTGCTGCAAGCTGGCTTTCTCTAATTCTGGAGAGCAGAGGTTACTGTGGCTTTTCTTGTGGAGCACAAGAGATGCTTGGGCTTTAGTAGTTGCAGCTCAAGGGCTTAGTTGCTCTGTGGCATGTGAGATCTTCCCAGACCAGGGATCAAGCCTGTGGCCCCTGTGTTGGCAAGTGGATTCTTAACCACTGGACCACCAGGGAAGTCCCACAGTAGATTTGTATATTTTCAGGTAAAATTGTGCATTCAGAATTGAAGATTTTGTCACCAAGTTTTATTGGGTGATTGTTACTTTTAGTAAAGTAACAATTTATTGTTATTTTACTGTATAAAAAGCGTGTCCCTATCTGATAGCTGTGAAGTATAACTGATAACTTCTTATTAAAAAAATTATTACCCAAACACCACCTTTTCTAAAAGGCTGGTATTGTAACTTGGGTAATTAGAGGTTCATGTTTCTAATGCTTTAAATATTTAGTAAAGTTAATGTGAATACTTTTTTGTGTGAATATGGTGAGTTAGAAAGGAACAGCCTCTAAAATTTGCTGCAGCTTCAAATTTGTTACTCTGTCTTTCAGATTTCATGTTTCAAGTACTTGCAAAGAATCTCAAGTATATGTACATGCTCTATCTGATGCGCGATGTGTGTTTGACATGGCTGTAAGTTTTTCCCTTAAATTATTTTGCTTTTTAACCCAAGATGTTATTTAAGACAAATATTCAGCTTCTTTTCTACTTGTAAAGTTTTCTGATTGTACTTATTTATGACATGCAAATTTTAAAACATGAGTGTAGAGAGATGCAATAGTTACTTACTTGTATGTGTCTAAAGACAGTACAGACAATAGCAGGAAAATATAATGAAGTAATCCGCCTCTGTTAGTAGAAAGTGAGAAATTTACTAAAGGTCAGAACAGAGATTATTTATCTCCCTTAGAGGATTTTTTTGTGTGTGTGATGTCCCTATATGCATTACAATTTGGAAAAGCATTTAAAGATTTTTTTTTCCCCTCTTGCATCTCTAGGGAGAATTTGGCTTCACGATGAACATGTTAGACATTGGTGGGGGTTTCACAGGAACTGAATTTCAATTGGAAGAGGTAAACATTATTCAGTGGATGGACACACTGGACTAATGTCTCATTCTTTTCTGCTTACATGGTAGATTTGTAGACTATAGAGTGTTTAGAGCAGCAACTAAAGCTATAATGTGTAAAATTTGTAAGAAAATGAATAGGTAATAGAAGACCTTGGAAAAGTTTAAACTCTGTAGCATAATTTTATCATGGAAAGTGTGTTTTCAGTGCTTGATGACAAAGATTAATTCATTCATCAGTTACAGAGCTTGAACTGTTTTATCCGTATACACATCAGTTCTCACCTTCCTCTGGTATAGAAACTGATTGGAAATTTTGCTCCTTCATCACTAGTTATTGAATATAGAAACAATGACTTTTCAATCACCAGGAGCCATTTGCCACTGGAATTATAACTTTTTAAATTAATGTCATTCTGATGGTTAGAAAATCAACTTCGATGACGTGAAAGCCTGCTTTATTTCTAAGCTTCATAGTCATAATTCAGCTACTTAATTTTCCTAAAATATTTAATTGCTGTTAATCTCTTAATGTTGTGCGTTATCTAATCCAATATTAAAACCATAATATGGATTTTAAAATCCATAGGTTAATCATGTTATCAGCCCTTTGTTGGATGTCTACTTTCCTGAAGGATCTGGCATCAAGATAATTTCTGAACCTGGAAGCTACTTTGTGTCTTCTGCATTTACACTTGCAGTTAATATCATTGCAAAGAAAGTTGTTGAAAATGATAAGTTTTCCTCTGGAGGTAAGTTACAAAGTTTATAGTTTTCTGTTAGTAAATCCAGTTAGTTTAAAGATGAGTTCATCAGATACTATCACATGAAAATATAATTTTGGACATTGGATGGGTTATGACATTATGGGTATTCTTCATCCATCTGTAGGGAGGAGCTAGGGAGCTTTTCAAAATGCCATAGCTAACATTCCACTCCATCAGACTCTTCTCGAAGCTGATGTTTAGATAGGCTTATGTTAGATAAACTTCCCCAGGTGATTGATTCTCTTTAAGAACCAGTACGATCTTATCCCTATCAAAATAAAATAATTTTTCATATCTTAAAGTTTATTTGTTTTGTTCAATTTTGATTATTTTTCCAGCATAGATTAGTTTGGACTGCCCTTAAACTTCTTTTAAGTGGGATCATCTATATTCTTCTGTTTAAGACAGCTCAGTACAATATTTGATAGAGCATTTCATTTTACATTTATTGCCAATTAATATTCCACTGTTGGAATGCATATACTTTGTCTCCAGTCTCCTGCCATGAATATTTGATCGTTTCCAGGTTTTGGCTATTAAGAATAAAACTACTGTTACTACATTATTATACAGTACTACAAGTATTGTGGACATTTTTCTTAGGTGAATGATGTAAGAATAGAATTGCTGGGTCAGAGAGTAGGTATTCACAAAGATTTCAAAATGGTGTTGCTGTTTTACTCCTCTGCTGGCAGTGTATATATATATATGCAAGTTCTGATTGCTCCCACCTTTGCTAATTTCTTTTTTTGGTCATTGCTAAATTTTATCCACTCAGGAGGTGTGTGTTGTGGTATCTCAGTGTAGTTTTAATTTGCATTTACCTGGTGAGTAATGATATAGAGCAGCTTTTTTTTAAAAATGTGTTCATGGATTATCCTCCTTGGTGAAGTGTGTATTTTAAGTTAACCGTTTTAAGTTATGTCAGTATATATCACTTTATATTTTGAAGAATATGAAACCTATGAGTCAATTCTATAAATACTAATTCAGACTTTGATATGCCTTTTAGCTGTTTTACTGTAAGTTCATCTTTGCTTTTCCTGTTTTTGTGTTTTGTTTTTTTTTACAGTAGGAAAGACCGGAAGTGATGAACCAGCTTTCATGTATTATGTGAATGATGGTGTTTATGGTTCTTTTGCAAGTAAACTGTCTGAGGACTTAAATACCATTCCAGAGGTTCATAAGGCAAGTTTTATTACAGTTATTATAAAACCTGCTTATTTGGCAGTTTCTGAATGGAGCTGTTATTTGTAGGATGCATCCCAGTTTAAAAATTGTATTTATTTTTGGATGTTCTGGGTCTTCATTACTGATAGGCTTTTCTCTAGCTGTGGCAACCAGGAGCTATGGACTTAGTTGCTCTGTGGCACATGAGCTCTTCCCAGATCAGGGATCGAACCTATTTCTCCTGCATTGGCAGGCAGTATTCTTTGGCACTGAATCACTAGAGAAGCCCTCATCCCAATTTCAAAGAAATATTTTAGATTGGGGGAAGGTTGCCCCTTTTTGGGGGTTTGTATTTCTGAGTCCTGTTAAGTACTTTGTTCTCTAAGTTGCTGCCTTAGATGGAGGTAAGGAGGAGTAGGCTTCCCTGGTGGCTCAGAGGTTAAAGCGTCTGCCTCCGATGCGGGAGACCCAGGTTCGATCCCTGGGTCGGGAAGATCCCCTGGAGAAGGAAATGGTAATCCACTCCAGTATTCTTGCCTGGAGAATCCCATGGACGGAGAAACCTGATAGGCTACAGTCCACGGGGTCGCAAAGAGTCGGGCACGACTGAGCAACTTCACTTCACTTCATCACTGCCTTTGGCTCTAGGCCTTTCTTCAGGGGCACATTTGATTTGAAATGGTGAAAAAATGCTCTTATCCACCTTCAAGTTCATTGCCTGCCTGAATTAAAAGCTTAACAAAAAAAAAAAAACTTTTTTGTCCTGTAGAAATACAAGGCAGATGAGCCTCTGTTTACAAGCAGCCTTTGGGGTCCATCCTGTGATGAGCTTGATCAAATTGTGGAAAACTGTCTTCTTCCTGAGCTGAATGTGGGAGATTGGCTTATCTTCGATAACATGGGAGCAGATTCTGTCCACGAACCATCTGCTTTCAATGATTTTCAGAGGCCAGCTATTTATTACATGATGTCCTACAGTGATTGGTAAGATGGATTATTTTTTTAAAGCAGATTGGATATTTGAGGTGACAGGGTTTGCTAGTTTTAATTCTATAATGAACGCACAACTTAAAAGTAATAACAGAATGATCTTTTAAGCGTAATTGGAAGACCAGTTATCTTATAGTTCTTTTCATTGTCTGTCTGTTGTGTGGTTGTGTGGTCTTTGTGCTTAAACTCAGACATCTTCATTTTTCCCTTAGGTATGAGATGCAAGACGCTGGGATCACTTCAGACACAACGATGAAGAGCTGTTTCTTTGTGCCTTCTTGCATTCAGCTGAGCCAAGAAGACAACTTTCCCACTGAAGCTTAAGCAGGCATTAACGCTTCTGTAGATCTGAAGTTGCAGGTTAATAAGCTTGTCTGGTCTACATTCCAGTGTGGAAAAAATTTGAACAATCTTATTCTGTTAATTGTCTTGGAAACAAAAACTACTAGTAATAGCTATTTGGGACCAGACAAAATCAGCTCTATAATTCACTGGGGGTAATTGGGAGATTAAGATAATGTATCCAGATTTAAACCTACCAGTTTGCCCTACCCCTTAAGCGTTTAAAATAAAATATGCAACAAAATGGATGACTTAGTGGAGATGGAAGCCCATTAATTGGGTTCCCCATTAAACCGTTTACATACAAGTACACAGTTTTTATACTAAGGATTCGTGTTTAAAAGTCTTGTAAAGTTAATGTCTTTCACCCAGATATATGAACTGTCAGTGGAAGACCAGTGTGACTTCATTAGATACGTTTAGTGTATTTAGAATGTGTAAATTTGTGCTTTGAACTGTAGTTTAATAATTGTAAAATTGCATCATAGTATTTGTTGTATTTGACCTAATGTAACCTTGTATGATTGCAATAAAATTTTGTGTGGATTTTACTGTTTTTTCAGGCTAAAATTTTGGGAAAGGGGCTAGCTAGCAAAGGTAGTTTTGAAATAGATGTGTATCTGGGCTGTTTCGAAGGTTATTTTCCTTTATAGCCCATTTAAGTTTAGTTTGGCTTAGTACATTTTTCAGTTATTTAATTAGTAATTTAAGTAAAATGTTTGGTAAATCATTGTGATGTTCAGATTCATTATGGAGAGTTGATGTGCAGTAAGCATGATGTTTAACAATTTTAACACCAAAAATGTTAATCCTGCATAAACCAATTGTAATAATTAATAGGTGTTTCTGTATAGATAGAATGCATAGAGTACCTTAGTAAATCTTTGAATCGCAAATCTTTTGGCTGAAATGGAAGATTCTATTAAATACTTGGAATAAACTTTGGGGAGGGAAATGCAGAAAACTCTGCTGCGCACTAAATCTTAAAGAAGGGCTACATCTATATCCAGAAACCTGACGCTCCTTTGCACGGAATATTATTTAAATTCAGAGCTGTGAGGGGGATGGGGTGAAGCACACCTATTTTCAGTTTCTCGATTGCAGTAATTTCAAATTAGGGTTTGTTTTGTTATTCACTTAGTTTCCTGTTATTTCCCATTTGTTCAGCAGCTTAGTGTAATTAGTTTTCATTCTTTTCATACTAAAATTTTATGGTGATTGGGGAAGTGAGTTAGAGTCACTAACCTGACAGTTGTTGCCAGGAATTTGCGTTGTTCGTGGCTAGTATAGTAGTAATCCTAGATCTCAGAATCACAGTAGTAATACAGTAAACAACAGGGGTCATTTTTTTCCTAACTTATTCTATGTTCAGATGTGGAATTTCTGTCTCCCAAGAGGAAATGTGACTTCACTTTGGTGCCAATGGACAGAAAATTCTGCGTGTGCTACATAGGAGAAGTTTGGAATGCACTTAATAGCTGGTTTTTACACCTTGATTTCAAGGTGAAAAGAAATTGATCATGAATCTAATAAATTTCAATCTCTTAAACCAGTAGGTGCTTAATATTTTTGATTTGATTAATTCCCATTTGAATTTTATGGGTTCTATTAATTGAAAAAGGACTCCAGTCCGCTGTCATCTAATTACCCTTGGAATTTTCCAAGGTATAATGTGGGGTTTTATGCAAAATTCCAAGCTACCATGCAACTTTTTTTAACTGTAATGAGGAGGAGGAATTGCTCCTAACCTTCTTTACATGTTGTGCTTTTTGGTTCAGAAATGCCAAATCTTTTAAGAGATGGTACAACTTTGAGTCCTTGGCTTGCCTGTACAACTTTGAGCTTCATGGCATGTCAGTTTTGCCGTATTTAAAGGAGAGCTATTCTGTGTATAACAGCTCAGAGTTGCAGGTACCACATGTGAACGATATGGTAACTTTAAAAAATGTTTGTGTTGTATTTGAAGACTGTTTGCCATAAATCTAAAGTTTGATCTTAATGTATTTCAATTTGGTATGCTGAAAAAAGTACTGAATTAATGTAACAATCTTTTTTTAAATCAATATTGTAAGTTCAGAATTTAACTGAAAGTATAAAACCCAAATGATTTCTATATAGTAAATTGAACTGTAAAGGTAACTTGTGTGTGATTCTGAATACACAGATAAAATGTTTTTAATTCCTCCTTACGTTTTAGTTTTGCTTTGGCTTCTGTTGTGAAAGAGTTGAAATTTTACTTATCAGCTTTGTGTGCATTGACTTGCAAGCATTTTTTCAGAATATTACTTTATTACATAGTAACAGATTGAATCTGGTAAAATGATTCTGGGTATTACATATGGAATACTGAAGACTTTGATAAAATATATATATATGGTCACAAAGATTTTTCTAGGGTCACTTTTTTTTAGACACATTAATTCACCAGCTTGCTAACAGTTTTTAGACATAAATAGTTCTGTATAAATTAAGCTAGGTATTCCTTCTGAGTAAGATGGGCACTGATATCAGTGAATGCAAATTTAGATTTAAAAAGTCACACCAGTTCTATTTTTGTCCCTTTCTGGGCAGTTACTTCAATTTCCTTGTGGTAATTAACAGGTAGGTAACTTGACCAGTAATATAGTGAAAAATGCTTGCTTAATTAGTTTGGAAGAGTGAAAGAAAATTTTTCTTAGTAATTTTCTATATTCAAGTTGTGAATAAATCCTGCAAATACTTTAATCCCTGCCTCACCCATCCTGAAGTAGGAATAGAAGTATGGTGTACAGTGTTGGCACTCGCAGGCTTTTGTGGGAACAAACCTGGTTTACTGTTAACAAACCACAACTAGTTGTAGTCTAGCTTTTGCTGGAGGCTGATCTCTACCTACTTAAAGGAATAAGCTCCCAGCTTTTGTATGATGCTTGAAGCAGGTAAGCACCATCTGACTGCTTAATTCCTTGAGCTGTATGGCTTCAGTTTCAAAAGCAGGTCCATTTTAATGATCTTATGCCTGTCAAAACCCTTTGCGATTGATGGCTTAGTGAGAAATTTAGCACTGGGTTAATTATGAGAAATTGGAAAATTAATCCACAGTTGACTAACAGATGAAGGGATAATGCATTGGCAATAGAAAAGGAGTTGCATAAGAGTGCAAGAGAAGATCCTCTGGTGAACTAGCAGGATTTGACTTTGATTAAGTGTAGTCCCAGGTTCTAGTTAAAGCTTTTCCTAAATGATGGTGCCAGAATTCATCCTGTGCCTGTGCCTACAACCCTGTCCCACTTAGTCTTTAGCAACAGTATGCCAAGGAAGGGGGGACACAAAATTGAGCTGAAATTCAGAAAAATTTTAATTCTCTGGATTTCATTGATTCCTTCCCATCTATTTTCTGTTTCTTAAATTCCTTTCTGTGAGATTTTCTCAGCTCCATATTCCAAGTCTATTTTTTAACCTCTGAAAATTTTACAAGCTAATGGCCTCCGAGAAACTTTTTCATAAGTTCCCCTCTAACCCAGTCCTAGATAGTCTTTTTGTCTCTGTTTTTGGTTTGGACTGTATGTTTTCATCATTAGAGGCGTTCTTCAGATGTGTAGTAACTCATCTGAGTGGGGACTAAAAAGCTAATAGGAAGCTCTCTGAGCACGTGAGTGTGGCTTGTCAACTCAATGTGCTGTGTCCTAGTGGAGCTGTTGGGAAACCTCTTAGGTCACCCTGAAGTCTTTGCCCATTTTCAGTGAATACTTTTCATATCCCCTGCTGGAGGAGTAATGGGCCATCTGCTAGCATTCGAGAAGACAAGTGGGGAGAAGAGATTGGGTTTCTGTATTGAGTGTGCAGTAGGGGACTACCCCTGCCCTCAGCCGTGCTCTGTGTCTGTTATTCCAGAGGCCTATTTGCGCTCTTGAGACAAGCAGTCTCCAGTCCTGATGAATGAGTGGGCTCTTGCCCAGCTGTGCAGTGTAGGGAAAGGGATCTGGAAATTGAATGCTTAGACTTAGACTTGCAGACCATCATTTTGCTCCTACCTCCAGATGGATCTGTTGCCAGTTTCTGTGCAGTGNAAGCTATGGTTTTTCCAGTGGTCATGTATGGATGTGAGAGTTGGACCATAAAGAAAGCTGAGCACCGAAGAATTGATGTTTTTAAACTGTGGTGTTGAAGAAGACTCTTGAGAGTCCCTTGGACTGCAAGGAGATCAAACCAGTCAATCCTAAAGGAAATCAGTCCTGGATGTTCATTGGAAGACTGATGCTGAAGCTGAAGCTCCAACACTGGCCACTCGATGAGAACTAACTCATTGGAAAAGACCCTGATGCTGGGAAAGATTGAAGGCAGGAGGAGAGGATGAGACAGGGTGAGATGGCTGGATGGCATCACTGACTCGATGACATGAGTTTGAGCAGGCTCCGGAATTGGTGATGACAGGGAAGCCTGGCATGCTGCAGTCCATGGGGTCACAAAGAGTTGGGCACGACTGAGCAACTACATTGAACTGAACTGAACCACTAGTTGATGGGTGGGTGTAGCTTGTTGCACCCTTGGTGAACTGAGGTAACTGGTCCATATGTGAGGAGTGTGTATTTTGCATATTTGTATATTAAGAACCACAAAGTTAATGTTACCTTAAACGTTGATCCCCAGTGAACCAATCACCCTGGAACAAGCAGTTTCAAAACTGACTTCCTGCACGCTGTTGGGAATAGGTTTGAAGAGTATATCAATAATAAAGGATCATGCTAGCGTCTTCACTATTGCAAGCTCACTCAAATGACAGCAGTTTGATGGCAATTAAGCAAAAACACAGGACACAGTGGAATTAAAAGCCTACCTAAGCCATTTATTCAAGGGTCAGCATCTTTGCAGCCTCATGATACTTCTATGTGACACACAAATAAGGGGTTCAAAGGGTCCTAGAAACATTTTCCTCTAGTTTCTTCACATTTGCAGAAATGGAGACTCAGATAGGTTAAGGAATTTGCCCCCCAGTTTTACAATGATGTATCAGAGCAGGGATTTGAACCTAAGACTGGACAAACCTGTGTCATTGTCTTAGGTTGGGTTCCCTGGACACAGATGGAGACAGCTGCGTGCAGGTTGTTAGGAAGTGCTCCTAGGACATGGAAAGTGGGAGTGGGCAGAGGGCAAGCTGTCCTATAGTTCCAGCGGAGGCCTTAGCTGCTCTGGGGCTCTGGAGCTGGGATGGCCCTTCAGAACAGGACCAAATGGAGAGCTGGGGGCTGGGACCTAGTATCCCAGGAATAGCCGGTCACTGGCTACAAGCTGCACCTTGGGAAGAGACGGAACCCTGGGCAAGCAGTTCCCCTCAGAGGTGAACAATGTCGTGAGCCAGTTCCCAGTGAGGAATGCAGCCCTGAGCCTTCAGCAGGCTGGGAACGGGGATGGGTCCACCGGTGCCCAGAGCTGCTTGGCAGAGTTTCTACTGTACTCAGTCATTAGAATAAAACAACTATATCATGTTCAGGATTTATTTAAGAAGATCAGAACCACAAATTCTGCTAAGTTGTGTATCAGGGACTTCCCCAGTGGGCCCATGGTTAAGACTCCAGGCTTCCATTGCAAGGGGCTGGGTTCGATCCCTGGTCAGGGAACTGAGATCCCACATTGCTGTGTGGGGCAGCCAAAAAACAGTGTGTCCGTTCCCTGGGGCTGCTGTAACAAAGNGGAAGAAAAGTTATGATCAACCTAGATAGCATATTCAAAAGCACCGACATTACTTTGCCACCAAAGTCTGTCTAGTCAAGGCTATGGTTTTTCCTGTGGTCATGTATGGATGTGAGAGTTGGACTGTGAAGAAGGCTGAGCACCAAAGAATTGGTGTTTTTGAACTGTGTTGCTGGAGAAGACTCTTGAGAGTCCCTTGGACTGCAAGGAGATCCAACCAGTCCCTTCTAAAGGAGATCAGGCCTGGGATTTCTTTGGAAGGAATGATGCTAAAGCTGAAACTCCAGTACTTTGGCCACCTCATGTGAAGAGGTGACTCATTGGAAAAGACTCTGATGCTGGGAGGGACTGGGGGCAGGAGGAGAAGGGGACGACAGAGGATATGATGGCTGGATGGCATCACTGACTGGATGGACATGAGTCTGAGTGAACTCTAGGCGTTGGTGAGGGACAGGGGTCCTGGTGTGCTGCAATTCATGGGGTCGCAAAGATTCGGACAGGACTGAGCGACTGAACTGAACTGAACTGTACTGAATGCAGTGGGACTGAGAAAGTTGGGCAGTATCATATTAGAAAGTGCTGAATTCTTTATTATTTCTTGTTTCTTTGCTTCCAAGTCTAAAAATGATACCAGCTTAGTCATGCTTCAACTCCTTACTACAAGGTAAAAGTTATTAAAATTGGATAAAGAAAAAAATTAAATCTGTATTTTAGTTTCTTCAAGAAGATGCTATTTGATACGAATGGAGGTATCAGGGCAGGTGGGCATGCAAGCGAAATGTTTTTAAGTGGCAATAGATTTTCAGTAATTTCTTAGAGTTGTCAACATTTACTCTGTATTCATGTCAAAATTACTTCTTTTTGAGGGCTCTAGTGATGACAAATCCAGCTCTAGGAGGATAAGGTGGAAATTTAAGGGATAAAACTAGGAAAACAAGAGACTGATTGCACAATAAAATATATGCACTTAATATTCTTTCCAGCTGAACAGGAAACAAGCTTTCTTTTTTTAAGTTGTTTCTGCACTTTAGCCATTCATTGACCTTCGCTTTTAAACTGTATGTCCCACTTAATCTGTGATATTGAGTTCTTAACTTTTTTTGCCTAGTTGCTTCAGTTTGTTTAAAAACTTCAGCTTGAAAAACCCTATAGACTACCAATAACTGCCAAATCTTCCCCTAGGGACACCTCCCACTGCGCCCCGCCCCCTCTCGAGGAAGGGACGCGACTGCGCAGACCTCCGCGTGATGTCACAAAAGAGCCAAACCAGGTGGCGGGGAGTTGGGGGGGGCAGCCTGCGACCAGCCTTTCAGATCCGCTTCCTTCCCTAAGACCACCCCACTACCCCCACCCAGTCCTCCCCTTTTAGTTAAATCGTTAATAATAAAAGCACCAAGTTGAATCTCCATGTGGCCACGCCCATACTCTNTGTTCCCTGGGGCTGCTGTAACAAAGTGCCACAAGCTAGGGGGTGCTTAACCGACAGGAATTTATTGTCTCACAGTTCTGGAAGTCCCAGATCAAGGTAGTTCCTTCTGACAGCTGTGAGGAAAGAAAGGGTCTCTTCTAACGGGGCAGCCAAAAAACAGTGTGTCTGTTCCCTGGGGCTGCTGTAACAAAATGCCACAAGCTAGGGGGTGCTTAACCGACAGGAATTTATTGTCTCACAGTTCTGGAAGTCCCAGATCAAGGTAGTTCCTTCTGACAGCTGTGAGGAAAGAAAGGGTCTCTTCTAACGGGGCAGCCAAAAAACAGTGTGTCTGTTCCCTGGGGCTGCTGTAACAAAATGCCACAAGCTAGGGGGTGCTTAACCGACAGGAATTTATTGTCTCACAGTTCTGGAAGTCCCAGATCAAGGTAGTTCCTTCTGACAGCTGTGAGGAAAGAAAGGGTCTCTTCTAACGGGGCAGCCAAAAAACAGTGTGTCTGTTCCCTGGGGCTGCTGTAACAAAATGCCACAAGCTAGGGGGTGCTTAACCGACAGGAATTTATTGTCTCACAGTTCTGGAAGTCCCAGATCAAGGTAGTTCCTTCTGACAGCTGTGAGGAAAGAAAGGGTCTCTTCTAACGGGGCAGCCAAAAAACAGTGTGTCTGTTCCCTGGGGCTGCTGTAACAAAATGCCACAAGCTAGGGGGTGCTTAACCGACAGGAATTTATTGTCTCACAGTTCTGGAAGTCCCAGATCAAGGTAGTTCCTTCTGACAGCTGTGAGGAAAGAAAGGGTCTCTTCTAACGGGGCAGCCAAAAAACAGTGTGTCTGTTCCCTGGGGCTGCTGTAACAAAATGCCACAAGCTAGGGGGTGCTTAACCGACAGGAATTTATTGTCTCACAGTTCTGGAAGTCCCAGATCAAGGTAGTTCCTTCTGACAGCTGTGAGGAAAGAAAGGGTCTCTTCTAAGCCTCTCTCCTTGGCGTGTAGACCGCTGTCTTCGCGTGGACATGGCCTTCTCCCTGTATGTATGAGTCTGTCTCCACACTTCCCTTTTTTATGGGGACACAAGGCAAACTGGATTAGGGTACTCCCTAATGACTTTAGATGAAATTTTATCATGTCTATAATGATCCTGTTTCCAGAGAGTTTCACATCCCTCGGTCCTGGGGATTAGGCTTTCAACATGTGAATTTAGGGGAACACAACCTATAACAACAGATATGTAGTGTAGCTATTTGGAACCAGGCACTAGCTTGACCCTTGACCCCTGGCTTGATTGCCCCATTGATACCCCCCTGCCCACCCCAGTAGCCGCTGCTTCCTTCTGCCCCCTCCTTTTCCTCACTTAGCACATTTTTAAACTTTTTTTATCTTCCCTTTTCCCTGCAAGGTTAAGGGATTTGACCATCTTGGACACACTGTCCAGCATTTTACTTCTGCAACTTCCAATCATCTTGAACTTTCTCTCTCGAACAGTACAGAGAACAGGCCTCAGGTCCTGCAGGGGCACCATGATTCTGGAGGGGAACATCCGGGGAGACTGTCTTGAGGTCCGTTTACCCCTCCGGTGAGACTTCAGGGGCACCTGCAATGCCTAGAAAGGGTAGATTCTAAGGGATATGAAGACTTTGCCACCCTTCAGATGGTTCTCTCGGGGATGTGAATCTGAGGTCAGGCCTGGCTCAGAGGACACCTGGAGGTGTGAGAGCATGTCCAAGAAGTAGCTTCTTCAACCCGAATGAGCCGCCTCCACCTCCTTTTTTTTAATGGCCCCATCAGGTGGCATGTGGGATCTTAGTTCCCTGACCAGGGATCAAACCCATGCCCCACACAGCATGACCCAGAAAATCCGCAGCGCCAAACTGCCTCAAGGTTGTGGCAGGGCCCAGAGGCAGCCTGAGACCGAGATCTGGAGCCTTGCCTCCTCTCTTTGACCTGAACTATTACATGGTTTCTACTAGTTGATCTGCTACCAGCGTCTCCCCTTTGAGCCACCATCCTTACGGCTGCAGGGTGAGCTTCTGAAACTGGTCTGATTAAATCACTCATCTGCTTTACAGTCGCCTCTGCAGTCCTGTCTGGGACCTGTGCTTTCTAGGCCCTCGTCAGCCTTCAAACAGGCAGTGCTATCTTGCTACACATCCCGTGAGATCCCACAGAGCTTAGCGTGGCTCCTTCACGCCGTGCCCGGGGGTGAGTATTAACTGTCATTCATTCCTTCATTTGCTTGTTCATTCTCCAACAAATTTTTGATATTCCGAGGCCAGGAACTATTTCAGTATTGTGGTGGCAGTAAACAAAATACCCCCAAGCCCTAGCCTAGATTGAAAGTGTCTTTCAATGGGCACTCTCGATCTGGAGGTGTCCTAGAGCCTTTCAACTCAGGTCTGAATTCTGAGAGCGAGGCCAGCCGCCACGTGATCTGCAGGCCTGCTACAGTAAGTGGTCTGACCCTCCAGGGCACCCCATACACCTCATCCAGCATGCAGGGCTGGGCAGGAGTCCACAACTGTGTAATATTCACACAATCCCAACTACACACCAAGCAACCGCAGGTGGCTCAGCGCTGCACAGCTCCCCAACTCTGCTGCTTCCTCCTCCAGCCTGTGACCTTGAAACAGAGCTTTGTTTCTGCTTGCTGGTCTTGCCTACTGCCTGACTCAGAGTTCATGAAGCTGCAGTCAAGCCTAGTGGTTAAGAACATGGACTTGAGGCGTCCTAACTCCGTTTCTACCACTTACCAGCTGTGTGACCCTGGACGAGTTATTTAACCTCTCTGATTCTCAGTTACCTCTTCCATATTTTGATGTAAAACAAATTGCACTCAAACTCTGAGCTTCATGTCTTCACGTATAAAAAATAGATTATAAGATTCAGTGAGCTTTTACCTTTAAAATAAAAGACACTTGCTCCTTGGAAGAAAAGTTATGACCAACCTAGCAGAGACATTACTTTGCCAACAAAGGTCTGTCTAGCCAAGGCTATGGTTTTTCCAGTAGTCACGTATGGATGTGAGAGTTGGACTATAAAGAAAGCTGAGTGCTGAAGAATTGATGCTTTTGAACTGTGGTGTTGGAGAAGGCTCTTGAGAGTCCCTTGGACTGCAGGGAGATCCAACCAGTCCTTCCTAAAGTAAATCAGTCTTGAATATTCATTGGAAGGACTGATGCTGAAGCTGAAACTCCAATACTTTGGCCACCTGATGCGAAGAGCTGACTCATTTGAAAAGGCCCTGATGCTGGGAAGATTGAGGGCAGGAGGAGAAGGGGATGACAGAGGATGAGATGGTTGGATGGCATCACCGACTCAATGGACATGAGTTTGAGTAAACTCTGGAAGTTGGTGATGGACAGGGAGGCCTGGTGTGCTGCTGTCCATGGGGTCACAAAGAGTCGGACACGACTGAGCGACTGGACTGAACTGAACTTTTACCTTTAAAGTACTTAGAACAGTGCTCAGCATGTGGCAAAGTTTAAGCATGTGTTTGCCATTGTGTCTCCTGGGTTCCTGCTTGTTGAGTCTCCCTGGAGCTCAGAATCCTCTCACTCCTGATGACTCCTGGATAAGATGTTTTGGTAATGGAGACTGCGTGGAATTACTTGATAACTCCACCTTCTTCCAAAAATTATTTGAAATATCCTTCATATAAAATAGAAACTAGAGGGACTTCCCTGGCAGTCCAGTGGTTAAGAATCCACCTGTCAAATCAGGGGACACATGTTCAATCCCTGATCGGGGAAGATTCCACAGGCCACGGGCCAACTGGGTCGATGTGCCACAATTACTGAGCCCACGCTCTAGAGCCCGCCTCCGCAACGAGAAGCCTGTGCACTACAGCTAGAGAGTAGCTCCCTCTTGCTGCAACTAGATAAAGCCCATGCACAGCAATGAAGACCCTGCGCAGCCAAAAAAATAAGGGATCACATGGCAGAAACTGTGAAACCACTTTAAATAAACAAACAGCTTTAGATAAAGCAGAGGTGAGGTGAATCCAGAAGTGACCACCACTTTTGGTCCTGCTGAGGTTTGACCCACTTTGTCTCTTAGGCTCCTAGCTGCTGCTGCTAAGTCGCTTCAGTCGTGTCTGACTCTGTGCGACCCCATAGACGGCAGCTCCTCTGTCCATGGGATTTTCCAGGCAGGAGTACTGGAGTGGGATGCCATTGCTTTCTCCTAGGTTCCTAGCAGCCAGCATTAAAAGGGAAACACTTTAAATTCAAATTTGAGAACTGTTTAACAAAATTCAAAGCATCCATAAGATATGAGTGAGGCTTTCTTTCCACAGTGTAGAGCACAACGCCAGGGGCCATTAAGCCCAAAAGTGTTTTTTTCTAGCAAGGGCCCAGATGCAGGTGGCTGGCCTTCCGCGTTGGTGGGAACCGAGCAGGCTTCTTACGCAGTTGTCACTCAAGGAGGGCTCAGGTGTTGGGCGGCAATGGCTGCTCTTCCCACTAGATGGCGCTCGTGGATCATCATTGCTCGCAGCGCCTCGATGTTGTAGCAAGCGGGTTTTCCGTTTTCTTAGCCAATTTCACGTGTGTGGTTAAATTCGTCTGTTACATCATGTTTCTGAAGTCACACAAACCTCCGCCTCTCTGTCCTTTGTACTGTCACAGTGGGTTCTGAGGTTGGGGGGAGGGGGTTGGGAGCCAGAAGGGAGGATTCTTCCTCACTTGCCCTCCCCTCCTCCATCCACCCACCCTCATTAGCATGAGCTTTTGCCACCGCAAATCCCAAACAAAGTACAGGTTTGCAGTTACCATGACAACTGCTGGAGCTGCGCCCACTAACAAGTTACCATGACAACTCTAAGACCAAGGGGGAACCCTCTTCCTGGGCTGAGACAATACAACCAAAGGCTGGAACATCTGGATGCTCAAGAAACGTGGTTCTTAACATTTAGAATGCGGCTTTTTCCTTCAAGTTGGGGTGTCAGGCCCACCAATGACTTGCCTGTGTCACACAAAGCCAAGTTTACTTAGTCTGATGCAAACCCACACACCAGGCAAGCCATTGGAAGCTCTCGGTCTTTGAGGTCAGGGTGGGTTTTTGTAGGACCAAGTGGTGGAGGTCAGCTGGAAAAACGGAATGATTTGGGCTGGCTGGTGGGTTCGGAGATAAGGCACTGTTGATTGGTTCAGGTTCAAAGAAGGAATCTGTTTTACTTTGGTGAACCTTCCCTGTGTGGCTACGGCTTTGCTAGATCCATGGGTCAGTGGTTAGGACTTAAAGTTAAGATCTTGAAGGCAGTCGGTCAGCTGGTTTCTCAGTCTGCCATCTTCCAATGGCGCCTGAAGACATGGGTGTATCTTTTTCATATTCCCAGAGTGTGGCACATGCCAGCAGCTCTTTGAAGGGTAGGAGAAGGAACTCGCAAACACCCCGCCTCCTTTTTGTGCTTCCAGTTCTTCCTCCTGGGCTTGTCCCACGATGGGTGAGCAGACAGGGAAGTGGATTCATGGAACACACGAATTCACTGAGGCACTTACTTTATGCCAGGCACTGGGCTAGGTCCTGGGAACACCGTGATGGGCAAACCAAACAGGACTGTGTCCTGACGGAATCGACATGAGACTACACAAAAGAGCCTCAGCTCTGAGGGAGCAGCACTGATGCTAAAGAGCATGTGATGGGGAATGTGGCTTGGTCAGATTTCCTGGGGAAATGATAGTTGCAGTGAGATGTGAACGAAGAGTGAACCTACCTCTTTACCTAGGTAAAGAGATGGAGGGAGAATGTTCCAGACAAGGGGAATGGCAAGTACAAAAGTCGAGGAGATGGAAATTCACGGGCTAAGGAAGAAGGCCTGTTTCCCTGGAGGGCAGAGCCTCAGAGCACAACCACGATGGACAGGGCCAGGCCAAGCAGGGCTCTGCTGGCCTTTTTATGGGTTTCTATTTTTATCCTAAGAAATAGGGAGGTGGCATTACTGTTTTTTTAGCTAGGGGTAGGGTGTGTTTTAGAGACATCAAATGATTTGGCAGAAATTCTAAGTGAAGCCATGAATCTTGGAGCTGCTCCTGGGGGTGTGCATAAAGTAACTGACTTTGTGTTTCAAAGGGATTTGTCTGGCTTCATTTTGGAGAAGGGACCTGAGGGAGGGCAAGAATTGACAGTGGCAGCTTGATGAGGCTCTGGCATTGGGACCAGATGGGGGTGGTGCAGTGGAGGGCTGTTTCAAAGGTAGATGGGCACAGAGCTGGATAAGGATGGGGGGATGGAAGAGGCACTACGTCTCCAGCTTGCGTGACTGGATGATGGGCTTGGTCACTGACACGTGGGTCCCCAGAGAAGGGGACCAGGTTTTGAGGGGAGGTTTGTGAGTGTGGTCTTGGACATGTGGCATTTGAGGCAACTCTGGGGTGGAGATAACAGTAGGAGGCTGGGTCTTCAGTCTGGAGATCAGAGAGGCCCAGCCCAGAGGCCACATACCGTCTGCATACGTGATAACAGCACAACCGACAACTGTTAACTGATGAATGTCTCGGTTCCCATGCCCTTCTGGGGACATCACTGTTGTGACCTTTTGGTCATAGTAGTACTTTAGGGGGGTGGGGGAGTTTTGGGGGAATTTGGCTCTCTTCCAGAATCCCCAGGCAGGGTCCACTGGGACCAGAGTAGCCCTGAAAGTGAATCCAGGAAGAAACGAAGGCACCCACGCAAGTGGTGGCATCCGTTGGTTTGAAGGTGGCAGCTTGGAGAAGCAGGTGTGACCACACCCAAAAGCCTAACCCGACCATATGCTACCCTTTCACACAGCGCCCCATGTTCACTCACATCGCATCAGCTGGCCCCTCAATTACCTGAGGTTACTGAGATAACCAGTGGTAAAGAACCCGCCTGCCAATGCAGGACTCATAAGAGACCTGGGTTCAGTCCCTGGGTTGGGAAGATGCCCTGGAGGAGGGCATGGCAACCCACTCAAGTATTCTTGCCTGGAGAATCCCATGGACAGAGGTGCTGGTTGGCTGGTGTGACAAAGAGTCGGATATGACTGAAGGGACTGAGTGTGTGTGTGTGCGCACACACTGAACATGCAGTGTGTAAGAGACTGAGGCAAAGGAGAAAACACAAGCTCACAGCAGAGACTCACTCACATCTCCAAATGCTTGTATCCAAGATTTTAGTGCAGTCTCTTCAAATTCAAAATGTTCTAGAAACTCAAAAGTTTTTTGTTTTAGTTTGGTGTAAACTCATTTGGCCTCATAACCTGACAGAAAGGACGTGAAGATGTTTATAGTCTTTATTTACCCTTTTTTGCTGTAGGAATGTGGTGTGTTTGATTACAGGGTGTTGTTCCAGAGCCCACAGCTAGTGGTGGAGGTGGTGGGGTTACCTTATATCTACTCCGTGAAAAATCTAAATTCCAAACACATTCCTTCAGATTCTAGAAGGGGACTGGCTAGTGGACCATTTTATCATCAATCTTTTACTACTCAGGGGAGTATACAAGAAAACGTAAGCATGCTAAAAATGAAGATCCTGAAAGTGTGAAAAACATAATCTCATGTTGGTAGAAACAACAATTGTTTTTTGAGCACCCGGAACACTGCTAAACAGTTTCCTAGACATTGAGGAGGGTACAGTGAACAACACAACCCCTATACGTTCACAAAACTGACAAAACTGTATTTTTAAAATTCTATAAAGGATGTGCACACAGATTAGCAGATAGGAAGCTCTGAAAGGGCGGACAGTAAAATTGCAAGAGCGTTTCTTGATCCAGTCAATATGAGTAATTTTTTTTTTCTTCTCCACGTTTCCAAATTTTCCTCCAGTGTTCAGGACTCGTTTTTTAGTTTAGTTTAGTTGTGTGTTTTTTTTTAAGAGAATCAGTTCAGTTCAGTCGCTCAGTCATGTTCGACTCTTTGCAACCCCATGGACGGCAACACGCCAGGCCTCCCTGTGCATCACCAACTCCTGGAGTTTACCCAAACTCATGTCCATCGAGTCGGTGATGCCATCCAACCATCTTATCCTCTGTCGTCCCCGTCTCTTCCTGCCCTCAATCTTTCCCAGCATCAGGGTCTTTTCCAATGAGTCAGCTCTTCGCATCAGGTGGCCAAAGTACTGGAGTTTCGGCTTCAACTTCAGTCCTTCCAATGAATATTCAAGGCTGATTTCCTTTAGGATGGACTGGTTGGATTTACTTGCAGTCCAAGAGTCTTCTCCAACAACACAGTTCTAAAGCATCAATTCTTCGGCGCTCAGCTTTCTTTACAGTCCATTCTCTTTAAGAGAATTGTGATCTTTAATTAACCAGCAATATCAATGAACTAGACCAGATCCTTCCCCCTCCGCAGTCGCCGCGCCGCAGCTGTAGATTCGGGCAGGAGGCTCGGTGCAGTTCTACAGCGCAGCAGCAGAGGGCGCCGCGCCCGCGGAGCTCCGGGCGGGGCCGCGGCCGCGCTTTCCTCCCCAGCAACACCGGCCCGCGCGCCGCTCCGGAGGCGCGGCCTCCCGGCTTCCCCCGCCGGGCCTCTCCCTCGCCCCGCCTCCCGCCCCAGCAGGGCGGCGGCCTCGCCGCGGCGACCTCGCCTGCGCCTCGCCCCCGGGGCCGGGCCGGGCTTCTGGCAAGACCCGCCCGCGNNNNGAGCGGGGGGGTGGGGGGGGGGGGGGGGGGGGGGGGGGGGGGGGGGGGGGGGGGGGGGGGGGGGGGGGGGGGGGGGGGGGGGGGGGGGGGGGGGGGGGGGGGGAGGTTAGGGGGAACCGAGAGGGTGAAAACCACCCTGCAGAGCGGCGGAGGCGGAGAGGAAACCTGCGCCCAGAGCCACGTGCTGGAGCCGGCGCGGGGTGGGTGCCTCGCGGAGGCGTGGGGGAGGGAGAGGCCGCTGCTGGGAAAGGGCCCAGGCCACGTTTCTGGGGGAGGAGATGCGCCGCGGGTGAACACGCTCGGCCCCAGGCCAGCCGGGGACCTTCGTGTCTGGAGAAGGCGGCCCAAGATCCCTCTGATGGGAGCAGCTCTGGCCGAGCCTCGGAGAGCCGGCCCTGCCTGCCCAGGGATGGCCTTGCAGAAATGCCCTGTCCTAAAGGAAATGGCAACCCACACCAGTGTTCTTGCCTGGAGAATCCCAGGGACGGGGGAGCCTGGTGGGCTGCTGTCTCTGGGGTCGCACAGAGTCGGACACGACTGAAGCGACTTAGCAGCAGCAGCAGCAACCTCTGCCCGCGGTGGGATGGGGTTGAGGCTGAAGGGTCTTCTATCTCACCCTGCCCCTGCCCACCACCACCTCAAAGATGATATCTGTCCGGGGGTCGAAGAATTTGAGAGGCTGAGTAAACTGGGGGTGGGTGGCCATCCAGTGAAGGGGTGAGGAGAGTGAGTGGTAGGAAGAAAAAAGGAAGCACAAAAAGAAGGAAAATCTTAAGAACCTGCCAAGGACGTAACCGCAGTCCTTGGAAAGGTGAGTTTCCTGTTACCTGAGGTACTAGGCCAAAATCCTGGGGAGAGAAAATGGATTAGCCGCAGGAAGGAAGGTGGAGTCTGGGCTTTTTTTGCTCTGGGTAAGAGGCTGGAGTCTCTGAAGGCGATGATCTGCCACTGTCTGGGTTCAGCAACCGCTTTGAGAGGCTGCTTCCTGTGGTTCTAGGATGTGAGAGTGAAAGTCACTCAGTCGTGTCCCACTCTTTGCGACGCCGTGGACTATACAGTCCGTGGAATTCTCCAGGCCAGAATACTGGAGTGGGTACCCTTTCCCTTCTCCACGGGATCTTCCCAACCCAGGGATCGAACCCAAGTCTCCTTCATGGCGGGTGGATTCTTTACCAGCTGAGCCACAAGGTTGCTCAAGGACAAAAGACCTTTTAAAGAGCACCCGCTTGCACCTAGAAGTTCCCTGACCCTTTGCCCTGCCCTTGTCAGACAGGAAGGAATGGAGAGGAGCCAGGAAGACAGGCCACCGACCTCCACAGGCGCCTGGGTTTCCTCCCCTCCCAGTCCATCTCATCTCACCCCACCCTATACAACTGTGGGGGTAGGGGCTTCCAGCTGGGATTCATTCTCAGTCTCTTTCAGGGATTTGACTTGCCCTTCTTTCCAAAGCCTCGGCTCAGCAAGTGATGCCAGCCCCGGGAGGGAGTGTCCGGGTCTCATCTTGCAGGCAGAAGGAGCACAACAGCTGGGTGCCCAGAACCCGTCCGGGTCTGTGCAGAGCTGTTTGTCAGTGAGGCCTCCCAGGACCACCTGAGCTGCCTCTCACCTTGTGTGACCCTCATTCAGACCCAGGCAGAGCAGAGCTCCTGGCCCCCTTCCCCTTGTGCACAACCTTCTCCCAAGTGTGCAGGTGGGTGGCTCATTCCCGCCGGGTCAAAACCACATTCTCAATGGAGCTGGACTCCTGGGAAGTTCTGTCCTCCGGACCTCTGTAGAAGAGGTAAAAATGACAGCTCTTGGGAAACCAGGGGGTCTTATTTGCTGAGGTGGGACAAGATGCGGAGCCCTGTGGCATCCAAGAGCAGAAGGACTGGCTGGGGATCCTCATGGGTGCTGTTAGGAGCAGAAGGTGCTGGGCCCTGGGTGGTTGCGCTTCGGGGGAAGTTGGTGGGCTGGACCAACTGGGGTTTATCCTGGGAGCTGAGGCCAGGTGCAGCAGGAGCCTCTGGCCGGATACTGAAGCCACAAACACTGCAACCCCCAACTTCCACTTTTTTTCTTCTTCATGCTGAGAACGCCCTCAGTAGGGGCTGCCTCCTCCACTGTTTCAGATTCTGCTTTCTCGTGTGTGTGTCAGAGAGGCAGCTGTCACGACCTCTGTAGACCTCTTTTCTCCTACTCCCTGATCTGCGTGCCTGTGGCCCTTGGCACCTACACCGTCACCCTTCCCACGCTCCGCTTGGCCTAAGAGAGAGAGGTTTTGCTGTCTTCAGCTTCCCTCTCTACCCAGAGGCCTGCTGAAAAGGCCCAGAGTTTCATCTTTGCAACTCCCTCCTGGTGGAACGCAGGAGGAAGTGAATTAGCTGTCAGCTCCATCCTCTTCTGCTCCATGCTTGGCCTGGCAGCCTCCTTCGTGTCTGAGGGCGCTTCCTGTTTACTCTGTCTGCTGCCTCCATGAGAGCCTCATCCTGAGTTTTGACCCACCCTGACCTTTGCCTCACGATTCAGCTCAGCCTTTGTGACCCTGGCTTGTTCACCTGATGGACCNTTTCCCTTCTCCACGGGATCTTCCCAACCCAGGGATCGAACCCAAGTCTCCTTCATGGCGGGTGGATTCTTTACCAGCTGAGCCACAAGGTTGCTCAAGGACAAAAGACCTTTTAAAGAGCACCCGCTTGCACCTAGAAGTTCCCTGACCCTTTGCCCTGCCCTTGTCAGACAGGAAGGAATGGAGAGGAGCCAGGAAGACAGGCCACCGACCTCCACAGGCGCCTGGGTTTCCTCCCCTCCCAGTCCATCTCATCTCACCCCACCCTATACAACTGTGGGGGTAGGGGCTTCCAGCTGGGATTCATTCTCAGTCTCTTTCAGGGATTTGACTTGCCCTTCTTTCCAAAGCCTCGGCTCAGCAAGTGATGCCAGCCCCGGGAGGGAGTGTCCGGGTCTCATCTTGCAGGCAGAAGGAGCACAACAGCTGGGTGCCCAGAACCCGTCCGGGTCTGTGCAGAGCTGTTTGTCAGTGAGGCCTCCCAGGACCACCTGAGCTGCCTCTCACCTTGTGTGACCCTCATTCAGACCCAGGCAGAGCAGAGCTCCTGGCCCCCTTCCCCTTGTGCACAACCTTCTCCCAAGTGTGCAGGTGGGTGGCTCATTCCCGCCGGGTCAAAACCACATTCTCAATGGAGCTGGACTCCTGGGAAGTTCTGTCCTCCGGACCTCTGTAGAAGAGGTAAAAATGACAGCTCTTGGGAAACCAGGGGGTCTTATTTGCTGAGGTGGGACAAGATGCGGAGCCCTGTGGCATCCAAGAGCAGAAGGACTGGCTGGGGATCCTCATGGGTGCTGTTAGGAGCAAAAGGTGCTGGGCCCTGGGTGGTTGCGCTTCGGGGGAAGTTGGTGGGCTGGACCAACTGGGGTTTATCCTGGGAGCTGAGGCCAGGTGCAGCAGGAGCCTCTGGCCGGATACTGAAGCCACAAACACTGCAACCCCCAACTTCCACTTTTTTTCTTCTTCATGCTGAGAACGCCCTCAGTAGGGGCTGCCTCCTCCACTGTTTCAGATTCTGCTTTCTCGTGTGTGTGTCAGAGAGGCAGCTGTCACGACCTCTGTAGACCTCTTTTCTCCTACTCCCTGATCTGCGTGCCTGTGGCCCTTGGCACCTACACCGTCACCCTTCCCACGCTCCGCTTGGCCTAAGAGAGAGAGGTTTTGCTGTCTTCAGCTTCCCTCTCTACCCAGAGGCCTGCTGAAAAGGCCCAGAGTTTCATCTTTGCAACTCCCTCCTGGTGGAACGCAGGAGGAAGTGAATTAGCTGTCAGCTCCATCCTCTTCTGCTCCATGCTTGGCCTGGCAGCCTCCTTCGTGTCTGAGGGCGCTTCCTGTTTACTCTGTCTGCTGCCTCCATGAGAGCCTCATCCTGAGTTTTGACCCACCCTGACCTTTGCCTCACGATTCAGCTCAGCCTTTGTGACCCTGGCTTGTTCACCTGATGGACCCCTGGAAGCTGCTCAGCAGAAAGAGCCTATGTGCCTTCCCTTAGAACCTTCCCTATGGGCTTCTCTGGTGGTTCAGGCGGTAAGGAATGTGCCTGCAATGCAGGAGACCTGGGTTCGATCCCTGGGCCGGGAAGATCCCCTGGAGGAGGGAATGGCAACCCACTCCAGTACTCTTGCCTGGAGAATCCCAGGGACAGAGGAGCCTGGCGGGCTACAGTCCATGGGGTCACAAAGAGTTGGACACGACTGAGTGACTAGGCAGAGGGTCGATGGGACCTAAGTGTACCTCACTAAAGCCAACCCGCCCGTTGACCGTACATGCGCACCCAGGAACGCGGGTGGCCCTAACTGAAGCTAACTTGTCATGTGTAAATTCCACAATGCTATAACAGATAGAGTGGGGGCTACCTTCCTTCACAAAACGTTTTCCAAGCGTGTTGTTGAATATGAGATTCCTCGTATGCATTTGGAGGACTCGTTTTCCTCGCAGCTTTTGGGGAATGGATATATTGAAAGTGAGATATGAAATTAGGAGACGAATTGGCAGAGATCGGTCTGTTTTCAGGGAGTCATGTAACCAAGCTCTGTATCACTGCACATGCCAGAAAAGTTGGAGAGGAAACTGAGCCAAACTAGGAACACCCTCAAAGGGCTTGGCGTCACTCCTCAAAACATCTGGCACCGCATGGTAGCATTTGTCACGCCACTGAAAAGCTAATCTCCAGTTGTCCTTGACCAGTGGAGCAGAGGCCCAGGGACCCTCTGTGTGAGAAAATGTGGTTCTAGCTCTGGTTTTCCTGTGTCTGAGCTCCACTGCCTCGGGCCACCTGCTGGTCTGTCTGTGCCTAGGTTTCTTCTGTAAAATAGAGATCCTTATACCTACTTCTTGGGGCTTTTTGGAGGACCCAGAGGAAGTAACTGACGGCCCAGAGGGTGCCCAGTGTACACCTGAAACTATCACAACATTGTCAACCAACTATACTCCAATAAAAATTAAGTGGTTTTTAGCTGTTGGGGGTAACAACTTCCTTAAGTGTATAATCTTCTCCATTGGGGTTCTTTAGGTCTAGGTTCTGTCCAGGGTCAAGAAAGTCAAATTGAGAGAATGTTGAGCTATTTTTCAGAAGCCGCTGGAGCAAAAAGACCATCTCTAGGAGAGGTAAGGAATTTAAGAGCAGCACAATCTGCCAGCCAGTGGTGGATTTCAGGCCTGAGAGAAACTTGATAATGAATCATTCTGAGGCCTAATCAGTGGCAAAGATGACCTTTGCCCAGACACTGGCATGTTTGAGCCTTTAATGCCGGAGGTGTTGAAAGAACCTAATAAATGCTTATTCATTGAGTCAAATCCAAGAGTTTGAAGGAAAAGTGAAAATTTTATATTCTGGGTACCCCTGTGCCAGGTGAGATGTGACCCTGAGGGAAAACACTAAATCAGACCCTGCNACCTAATAAATGCTTATTCATTGAGTCAAATCCAAGAGTTTGAAGGAAAAGTGAAAATTTTATATTCTGGGTACCCCTGTGCCAGGTGAGATGTGACCCTGAGGGAAAACACTAAATCAGACCCTGCTCCGGTGGTTGATAGGTCCCAGAGCCTCACACCGGGCCCTGGACTCTTGCTTCTGCGAAAGGGAGCAGATCACATTCCCAGGAAGGACAGATTGACGGGCTGCATTGGGCACCATTGGGAGAGGGAGTAAGAACTGGTCTTTGCACCTCACCTCAGCTCTTTCTGGGCTTCCCTGGTGGCTCAGACAGTAAAGAAGTGCCTGCAATGCAGACAGAACCAGTTTCAATCCCTGGGTTGGAAAGATCCCCCGGAAGAGGACATGGCAACCCACTCCAGTATTCTTGCCTGCAGAATCCCAAGGACAGAGGAGCCTGGCCAGCTACAGTCCATGGGGTACCCAAGAGTCAGACATGACTGAGTGACTAACACTTTCACTTTCAGCTCTTTCTGGCCCATCTGACACCAGTCCAGAGAGTGTATAGTATATTCTCCTAGGACTCCATAACCAAGGAACCACAAACTGGCTGTCTTAAAACAACAGAAATGTATTTGCTCAGAATTCTAGAGGATGGACTTATCAGCAGGGCCCTGCTCCCTCTGAGACTCTGGGTAGAACCGTCCCTTGTCTCTTCCAAGGAAGGGCCCTCACGCGAGTCCAGGGCCCAGCATGAGGCTCTGGGACCCATCGCCCACCGGAGCAGGGTCTGATTTAGTGTTTTCCCTCAGGGTCACATCTCACCTGGCACAGGGGTACCCAGAATATAAACTCTGCACTTTTTCTTCAAACTCTTGGATTTGACTCAATGAATAAGCATTTATTAGGCTCTTTCAACACCTCCTGCAATCCTTGGCATTCCTTGGCCTGCAGCTATTTCACCCCAATCTCTGCCTCTCTTGGCACATGGCGTTCTGTGTGCATCTTCACGTGGCAGTCTCTTTATTAGAACCCCAGTCACACTGAATAAGGACCCACCCTAATAGCCTCTTCTTTGGTTTTTTTTTTTTTTTTAAATATTCTGTTTGTTTGTGCATGCTAAGTCGCTTCAGTTGTGTCCAACTCTGTGCGACCCTATGGACTGCAGCCCACCAGGCTCCTCTGTCCTTGGGATTCTTCAGGCAAGAATACTGGAATGAGTTGCCGTGTCCTCCTCCAGGGGATCTTCCTGATCCAGGGATCGAACCCACGTCTCTTATGTCTTCTGCATGGCAGGCGGGTTCTTTATCTCTAGTGCCACCCTATTTGGCTCCACCGGGTCTTAGTTGTGGCACACAGGGTCTTTAGTTGCAGCATGTGGGATCTAGTTCCCTGACCAGAGAGCAAGCCAGGCCCCCTGCACTGACATCAAGGAGTCTCAGCCACTGGACCATCCGAGAAGTCCTCCAGTCGCCTCTTCTTAATTTAATTACACCAGCAAAGACTCTTTCCAAATAAGGTCACATCCACAGGTACTGGCCGGGGGGAGGGGGGTTAGGATTTCACAGTATCTCCTAAGGAAAAACAGTTCAGCCCGTAACATGTGGTAAGAGTGATGCCTTTGATAAACGGGCTGCTGCACAGGCCAAGAGGGAAGTCAACATGGGTGTCTTGCCCTGTGCCAGCAAGTGGGCAGATAGAAACAGCAAGTTAGCATCCACTTGTCAGGAGTCTCTGGAACACTCATATCCTTTAATCCACTGATGCACCACTAGGAATCCAGCTGGAGAAAAGCACATCGAAAATGTTGTAAAACTTAATGCACAGAGGTCTTCTCAGTGTTGTTTATTAGAAACAACTTCAACATCCAACAGAAGGATGGTTATTAAATTAAGCCGCATCCCACATGAGGGGGTGCTAATAGATTTTAGAAATGATATTTCCAGGAAAAAAATTTGAAACATGGAAAAAATGAAATGATATATTCCGTATGTTGTCAACTTTATTTTTAAAATGGACACGGAAGAAAAGAATCAACATAATGTTAACAGTCTCCCCCCTTCTTAGGAGAGATTACGAGTGGTTTTTTAAAAAAATTATTATTATGGAGCTATATATGTTCTCTGCATTAGCTTGATAACCAAGGAGAAAAAAGCCCTAATGTTATTTTAAAAATAGATACATAAATAGTTTCCTGGAATATACATTCCAGGAAAGTTCTAGCTGGGAGGAGAGTAGCAGCTGCTGGGTGTCCAGCTGATTTCTGTGTTTATAAGCCACAGCCGTAACCTCTCTAGAATTTCTCAACATGTAGCTGGATGGCTCCTTGCCTCAGAATTACCCATGATGCTTATTTTAAAATGCAGAATTCTAGGCCCCACCCCAGGCCTACTAAACTGGGCCCAGGAATTTGCATTCTTACAGGCTCTGCGCACTTGAGTTTGAATTCCCCTTATCTTAGAGGCTAGGGATACCCACTCATCAGTAATCCAGCATGGATCCAGCATGGTTTCTAACATCAGTCGTTTTGAGGAACAAAACCAAATAAACAGAGAAGTTATTCTTTTTCTAAAGTTCACTCTTGGTTGTTCCTAGGACAGGAAGCTGCAAACCAAATATTCAAAATAATAGAAAATTCATAATTATATTTTACTTTGGAATTAAGCAACAGCAGGTGGTGTGTCTTAATTTACGTTAGGCTAATAATGAAAACGAGTTAACATTCCAGACTCTAGCCTGATAAGTGATAAAGTGTTAGTCCCTCAGCCGTGTTCGACTCTCTGCAGCCCCGTGGATTGTAGTTTGCCAGGCTCCTCTGTCCATGGGATTTCCCAGGCAAGAATACTGGAGTAGGTTGCCATTCACTTCTTCAGGGGATCTTCCTGACCCAGAGATTGAACTCAGGTCTAACCTGCATTGCAGGCAGATTCTTTACTGTCTGAGCCACCAGGGAAGCCCCTAACCTAGGTTGGAATTAAGAAAAGAAGTTGCCTGAGAATGTCGGCCCACAGGAAAAGCTTTGCTCTATTACCAAGGATGTATTCCACATGTCTCGTAATTATAGATGTGATCACTTTTAGCTCACAACCTGAAGCTGAAACTCTAATACTTTGGCCACCTGACGGGAAGAACTGACACATTGAAAAAGACCCTGATGCTGGGAGAGATTGAAGGCAGGAGGAGAAGGGGATGACAGAGGATGAGATAGTTGGATGGCTTCACCGACTGGATGGACATGAGTTTGAGTAAGCTCTGGGAGTTGGTGATGGACAGGGAAGCCTGGTACACTGCAGTCCACGGGGTCACAAAGAGTTGGATGCGACTGAGCGACTGAACTGAACTGAGATGCCCTTAACGAATGGTTTAGGGGAACGATGATAGAAGACGGAAGGTTCTGCACTTTGAGGTGTGTGCTGGCTTAGGGCAGGGGCTGGCTGAGAACACCCTCTGTGTCCTTTGGGCTGTGACTTGTCCAGACCCAGAGGAGCTGTAGCTTTGGGTTGGGGGAGAGAAGGGAGGCAGCTGTGCAATCAGTTTCATCAGTAGGTGAAACTCAACACCACGAGGAGGCCAGCATTCAGGGTATTAGTCCACACTTGTTGCTTCAGGGAGAAAAGATGAGCCACTGGGAGAACGAAACATCCCGAGAATGAAGACAGCTACGTGTGGGAGCCATGATTAAAAAAAAAGAAGAAGAACTGAGAGCTCCAGCAGCTGTGGAACTCTGCCTCAGCCTGGAAGGGGCATGTCCCCTCCCAGGGCCCTCTCTAGAGTGATGGCTTCAGGAAGCAGGTCGCCCTGTGCCTGACTCGACCTGTTTGGGTGGGAGGAGGGCGGGCTGAGGGGGGTGGAGTGGCAAAAAAAAGGTGGGCAATGTGCGTGGCCACCTTTCAGTAACACCTTCCAATTGTGCTGTGTTGTAATCCCCAGCGCTCTGGCCTGAGTGGATGGGAATTGAGAGCTGGGTGGGCGGATCCTCTTCCGCTCACCAGCTCGGGGAGGCCCCCAGCCTGCAGGCTGAGAGTAGGGAGCTGGGGAGGCCGGGCCAGACAGGCCTTCTTCCCTGCGGCACTGGGAGGGAGCGAGGGAAGGCCTCTGAAAGGGTTAGGGCCCTTGGAGGGAAAGAAATGTCAAAGGAAGCCCTATATCTTTCACACAACGTGTAATTAACTCTCAACAGAAAGTGCCACAAATTCATAATGGGAGCTGACAGCGAAGGAGGAAGACTCCGACAAGCATGAGATTTGTCGTGGGTTGTCTTTTTTTTAAATTTTTTAAAAGGAACACGAGCAGTTGCAGCTATAATCGTGGACCTCCTCCGGTGTTAGTGTCTCCCCAGCAACGAGCCGGATGGTGCTGTCTCCTNCTGACAGCGAAGGAGGAAGACTCTGACAAGCATGAGATTTGTCGTGGGTTGTCTTTTTTTTTAATTTTTTAAAAGGAACACGAGCAGTTGCAGCTATAATCGTGGACCTCCTCCGGTGTTAGTGTCTCCCCAGCAACGAGCCGGATGGTGCTGTCTCCTGCCTGACCTGGGCCGGGTGAGCAGGAAGCGCCGGTACTCGGGGATGGGGGCCGTCTGCAGCCACCACGCTGTCCTGGGGAGCCAGCCCCAGAGCCCTCTCCTGGCCAGGAGCCTCCTCGGAGTCATCCCGGGTCTCCAGCCAGCAGCTCCCGAGGTTGCCCTTCCGGCAGAGCCCAGGCCGCCTCCCTAATGCCCTGCCCTCTGCTGGGCGGCTGCCGGCTGTGAGGAAGGGTGGGGTGGCTAGAGAAGAAAGGCAGGGAGGCAGGTGGGCAGGGCCTGGGCAGCCGCCAGAACAAACCAGGGCCAGCGTTCTCCCCCCTGGACACAAAGAGCTCCAAGTGAGGGCCACGCCCGGCCTGTGTGCAAGTGGGAGGCTCACGTTTCCTGACAGAGGAGGAGGCCCGTTCCCAGACCGTCCTGGGTGTGGCCTGGAGGCTGAAGCCTGCTGGGCAGGCGCCACCCCCCACCCCCCACTCCACTGTGGGCTCCTGGTGACCCGTCTGGGTAGCTTCAGCCCTCCTTATCCTCTGGTCTGCACATGAGGATGGAGAAAGGCCTGGACAGGCCGCTTAACTCCACAGGACATGGGCATCTGCCTTTTCTTCCTCTGAGAAAGAGCCTTCTTAGGTCCCCTCCCCTCCCCCACCACAGACACACTAATGTGCGTGTGAGCACACACACGCACACACACACACACACATTCATTAGCTCCCAGTTTAAATGAGAGAAGGTCCCGCCCAACCATACTCAGACTAGTCAACTCTATTGTGCAGACCCTTCCACTAGGCCGTTGCCTCAAAGTTAAGACTAGGCCGCAAAGAAGTCAGGCCTAGCAATGCGTAACAAGAAACGTTGTGCTGACCAGAGTACATCTTTGCTGATGCTCACGGATCCCCTGGGGTGGCTATGCCTTGCCAGGGAAAAGGATAGATCAGGAAGTTACTGAATCTTTCCCTGGGCCTGGTGGGCTTTGGGTTTTACAATGAAAGAGTTGGTAAATCAACTCTACTCCAATAAAAAAGGTAAAAATCAAAATGAAAAAAAGTTAAGAGAATACTTTTTCTGTGCTCTCTTCATCAGTCAGGCCGAGAGCCACAGGGTCACAGGGCGGTCCACACAGCTCCTGCAACCCTACTGCATCAGGCGGGCCCTGCGGCCTCTGCAAGCAAGAGGGGCAGGCACAGTCCTCTGACCACCGCTGAAGCCAGTGGTAGTGGATGAGAAGTGGGCAGTCTTTGAACGTAGGGCTTTTCTCTGTCCTGTGTTGTGAGCTATGAAGAGGACATTCATGTATTGAACATATATTTCTTGGGCACCTATCTAGGTGCCAGAAAAGAAACAATATTTCCTGCTCTCAGGAGCTTACATTTGACACAAAAGCCTGGGAGCTTCTCTGCGCTCATTTCCTATAGCTGCTCTAACAAAGCACCCAGATTGGGTGGCTTAAACAACAGAAATGTTATTTTCTCACAGTTCTAGACGTTAGCAATCTGAGATCAAGGTCTTGACAGGGTTGGTTCCCTCTGAGTCACCCTGATTTCTTTCTGCGTCTTCACAGGGTGTTCTCCCTGTGTGTCTGTGTGTCCAAATTTCCCCTTTTCATAAAGACACCACTCATATAAAATTAGAGCCTACCCTAAGGGCCTTTGGAGAAGGCAATGGTACTCCACTCCAGTACTCTTGCCTGGGAAATCCCATGGACAGGAGCCTGGTGGGCTGCAGTCCATGGGGTCTCGAAGAGTCGAACACGACTGAGCGACTTCCCTTTCAATTTCCACTCTCATGCATTGGAGAAGGAAATGGCAACCCACTCCAGTCTTCTTGCCTGGAGAATCCCAGGGACGGGGGAGCCTGGTGGGCTGCCATTTATGGGGTCGCACAGAGCTGGACACGACTGAAGCGACTTAGCCCCAGCAGCAGCAGCAGCTAATGGCCTGATTAACTTGATTCTCTCTGGAAAGACTTTATCCTCAATAAAGGTCATGTTCTGAAGTACAAAGGGTCAGGACTCCAGTGTGCTTTCTTCTCTGGGAGGTGGACACAATTCAAGTCCTAACAACCTCTACAGAGACGTACAGGAAAGTATGAAGGCGAGTCAGTTGCCTTTGAGGGCCTGCAGTCTCCTGCTTCTTCCAGGTCTCTGGTGAATGCATCTGATTGGTGGAACCTGGGTCATGAACCTGTGCCCCGCTGCAGGGCAGGTTGGGAAATTCAGTTTCTGGCTTCTCACATTGGGAAGGATGGGCGTCTAATGTGGGATTTTACCCAAACACAGGAAGCGCCTTCAAAGGATTCATAGGAAAGTGGCCACAAAGCACAAGAGGAATCTCCTATGTAGGTGCTTTCAGGTGTTCTCCCAGGGGACCCGCAAGCAGAGGATGAGAACAGCCATGTTGCTGTTTTCTCTCCCCTTTAGAGCCTGGTGGTGTGTGCTGCCCACGGCAGAGACCAAACGTTGGTGACCACAGAAGGCATCGGGCAAGTCTAGAAAATGGTGAACAGCTAGCGTTTAATAAGCATTTACTATGTGCCAGGAATTTTTCTGAGCTCCTTACCTGCTGCTTACTTGCCTCATTTCATCCTCGAAGCAGCCTTAGGAAGCAGAGCTGATGATGACCTCCCTTTCACAGGTAAGAAAACAGAGATACTGAGAGGTCAAGCAACCACTTAGTGGGTTAGAGAGCCAGGTTTAGAACCCAGCTATTTCAATCTGAGACTGGGAGCTTAGCCACGTTGCTCCCTAAGAGATGGAAGAAGATGATGTAAGATGGGGGGGGGAGGGAACCTCCCGGCAAGGCTGTGGGGCAGGTGGGTGAGTGCTATTAAGTCATTTGCCCAAGTGGCAACCTGGGAGCTCANAGCCCTGGAACCTCTGTGCCTGTGTCGACCCCTGTGCCATGGGATGTTGCAGTGCTGCTACTTGACATCCTTTGGGTGGGGGCGGGGAGGGGGTTGTGGGAAAAGGAACAGGAGACAAAAGAGGATGAGACACATTCCCAAAGCCCCAAGCATGCCTCACTGGAGATCTTCTCTGGCCCTGGCCCTTAGGACTTTCCAAGTCCAGAGAGTAATTTCAACAGTGTCCACACACGCGGGGTGTCTGTCATTCGCCTGTGAGCTCCCCTTTTGAGAGAGATGGGACCAACCTGGCAGCCTCCCTTTTCAAAGGGAAACAGGGTACATGGTGGAAGGTGGGCTTTTCTTAAAAGCAACACAAGAGAAAGGGAAAGAGTATTTTCCTTTAGCACTGATAATAAGGTAAGAATAGGATGCTTTCCTATATACTAGCAGGGCATTTCCAAAACATACAAGAGTAACAAAAGTAAGAAAGAAATGTGAAGGAAAATAAATTATCCATTGGAAGTTTTTGATTTTTAAAAATTTTCGGAGGTTTTTATTACAATAAGTGACTGTGAAATGAAAAATGAAAGTGTGAGTCACTTAGTCATGTCCAACTCTTTGTAACCCCCTGGACTGTACCTCTCTATTCATGGAATTCTCCAGGCAAGAATACTGGGGTGGGTTGCCATTCCCTTCTCCCAGGGATCTGGGTCTCCTGCATTGCAGGCAGACTCTTTACTGTCTGAGCCAGTTAATAAAATAGATCAGCTTCAAAAATTTTACAAACGTCAGTGATAGTCCAGAGTTTTAAAACCAAGTTAAATCCACAATAACATGAAAAATAACCAGGGTGCCCTAAGGTTCAAATATCTCCTCCCAGATAAGAAGCAGAGAGGGGGATATTCTTAGAATTTAAAGAATGAAGTGGGGCTGTGTTGCCAGATAAAATACAACGTGGCCTGTTGCATGTAAATTCTAGATAATACAATAATACATTTTGTTAGTATAAAAGCATGGTCCAAATATTGCATGGGACATACCTATATGGAAAAAAAAAATTCATTGTTGAACTGAAATTTAAATTGAGCTGGCCATCATGCATTTTCATTTGCTCAATCTGGCCACCTTGGATGGGCATCCCATCCACTCCAGTAGGGGAAGGCAGAGAAGTGACTTCTGGAAAAGAGTCTGGCCTGTTTGCCTGGTGCCTTGTGTCAGGGACTCCAGGGGGACCAGGCCTCTGGCTCCAGGCCTGCCTCCCAGGGCCCTGGGAAAAGGCCCTGGGCCTCTTCTTGGAGCTCTGGCTCCCTAGAGGGAATAGGCCGGGCCCAGCAGCTGCAGAAGGAAGCCTGGAAAACAACCTGGAAACAGTTCAGGCTTCTCCAGGCAGCTGCCAACACATCTGCAAGCGCGCCAGGGCCCCCGACCACACCACAGGCCACCTCCCATGGGCCTGAGAGGTCGCCCTGACCCCTGAGCCACACCTGTAGATGGGCCAGCCTGCACTGACCTCTCCTTCAGGCCTGAGGCTGAATTGCCCCACATTCTCTGGGGCTGAGGTCATCGAATGCCCGTGGGCCTTTCCTGCAAAGCTGCGGTGCCAATCCATGGGCATTCACTGGGCAACTGGTTGTGTGTGCTGCCCACAGGTACCCTGGGGAGGGGTCTGCTCCCCAAGATTCTGGGGAAACCCCTGAGTGAGGGTCCTGTGATCTCTTCCCTGAAGGTAGGTGGAGCCTGCCTGCCTGAGGCCTCCGGGCCAGACAAAGACCCTCCAGCCCCTCAGGCCCGCTGCTCTGTTAGCCCTGCTCAGGGCCCTTCCTCCCAGAGCTCTGTGGGAGCCGTTCTTACGTCCTTTCCCAGAGAACAAGGAGGGGAGAGGGCGGGAGGAAGAGGAGCAGGCCTGCCCTGGGAAGTTTCAGCTTGAAATGTTGGATGGGAGCACTCCCTGGGGTGCTGAGAAAGGAAGGAATGAAGGACAGCTTGTGAGAGAGCCTGGCTTTGATAAGTATCTCCTGTGAAGTGCTTTTAGTCCCATTTTTACAGAAGATGAAACTGAGGTCCAGAGAGGTCATGGAATCTCTCTCAGGTCACATAGAAATGTTAGCCTCAGGATTCCCAGCCAGACCTCTCTGAGTGTTAAACCTGGGTCCATTCTGTGCCTCTTTGCGGCCCAGGAGAGTTCCAATCTAGTTCAGGAGGAAATATCTACTGTCAACTCTCTTTTTCTACTGTGTTAGGTTCCTACCTCCTCTGCTACCCCCAAGACTTGGCTCATGACTGAAATTTTGACTAGAAAATCATGCTGAAAGGAAACAGCTGTACTTCTCTGTGTCCACGCCAGGAACCCCATCTCCTGGGCTCTCAACCCTCCTCTCACAGAGCCGAGTGAGCTCTTGGGCAAGACTGTGGTGGTCTCGGCAGTACGCTGGGGATTGTCCCTGGTCCCTGCTCTCGGATGGCTCGCTCGGTAATTCCTGACAGACTGCAAACTAGCCTCTCAAACTCAGCCTGTGTGGCTGGCTGAGTTTGGTTAAACTGGAGGATATAGGTCGCCGTGATGCCCCACGCTGTGACTTGGCCCTGCCCCTGAGCCCTTCTTAGATGTCTCCCACAGAAGGCTCAAGCCTTCCTTATCTTGGGCATTTCTCAGAGTGTCTCTGGCACTCCAGCCCCCTTGGGTCACCATCCCACCCCCTAAGCACCTCACAGCAGTAGGATGACAAGAAACATCTGAGTACTGTGGGCAGAGCCGGGGGGCTGGGAGGTGAGAGGGAAGGCTCTGCTTCTCCCAGTCATGAGCTTCCTTTATTGACTCACGCATATGTGTTGGCTGGATGGGGAAACATGGGAGGAGATGGAGGCTGGACGTGCTAATACCAGCCCAGTGGCTCTTGGCTCCAAGTCTGTTCACAGATGTTTGTTAACCAGACATCGTTGGAAAGGACTTCCAAGCTCTACTTGCACCTCCTCTGCTGAGGGTTGACTCAGTAGCATTTCTCAGAAGCCCCTTTCTTCTGTCACAGCTTGCAACTCCTCTGAGACTCCAGAAACATCCAGCCTACGCAACGTCTTTTCTTGACTGAAGTGTGGTCATTGGAACAATACTGCCTGGGTTCCCATCCTGGCTCTGAACCCTCTCAGACTTGGGGGTGATCCTCAATCCCTCTCTGCCTCTGATCCCTCGCCTCTGATGTGGGGATGAGAGCATCTATAGCCCGGAGTTGTTGAGATTGCAATGTTGTCAGCTGTAAAAGACTTAAGATAGTACCTGGTACATGGTAGGTGCTATGGAAGTGTTAGCAGCTGTCTTATTATTGCTATTATGATTATTTTCTGTCTCCTCTTCCCTTTCCTTCCACGTCTCCAGTCCATTCTTTATCGATGCACTGTCCTCCAAAGCCTCGGTGGGCTGGCTGGGCAAAGCTATCCTTACAGGGTGGTGTAGGGGCCTTGGAAGGCTGGAGACTCTCCCATGGAGATGAACATGTGCCTCTGAGAAGATGTGGGGACCCCTGCAGATGGTTCTGAGGTGGGAAGGAGCAAGTCACCTTCTGCTGTACTGAAAGGAGTACAGCTGCCTAGAGCAAGGGGCGTGTCTCCTGGTGATGAGGGAACTTTGGTTTGGGTCCAAATAGTTCAGAGAAAAATGCATCAGTCAGAGGACTTCTGAGTGTATCCAGATGGAGGTGAAGCCGCATACCTGATCTCACGTGGGATGAACCTGTGCCACTCCTATGGAATTCAAACCCAGCCCAAACTTTGATTGAGGTTTGAACCCATGAGCTGCGACTTGAACCCAGTGTCTTTTCATTGAAATCACACACCTGGTCTCAGGACTTAATAAAGATCAGCTTCTTTGTGTCTTTGGTGTAGAAAGAATTCATTGAGAGGCAAAGGGATAGGGAGGAAGTGTCAATAGATTTATTGAATAAGGTACACACTGCACAGAGTGTGGGCTATCTCAGGTGGCAAGAGGCCCCAAAATAAGTGGTTAGTTTTTGTGGGCTGGGTAAATTCTTAGGCTAATGAGTGGGAGGATTGTCTAGCCATTTTGGAGAAGGGGTGGCGATTTCTAGGAACTGGGCCACTGCCCCCTTTTTGGCCTTCTGTGGTCGGTCTAACTGTCACAGCGCCAGTGGGGGTGTTGTTCAGCATATGGGTATGTTACAGTGAGTGTATAACGAGGCTCAAGGTCTACTGGAAGTAAACCTTCCACCATTTTGGGTTTAGTAGATTCTAATCAGTTTATGTTGTATCCACAATGACTATGTCATCCTGCCCCCTTCCCTCCTGTTTCAGAGGTTACAATTAAGACACTCATACAATAGGACTCTAGTGGGTTGATTGGTGGCTCCCCAAGAAATATGTCCGTGTTCTAGCCCCCAAAACCTGTGAATGTGACCTTGTTTTTAAAGAGTCTTTGCACATATCATTAAGAATCCAGAGATGAGGTCATCCTGGATTGTCTGTGTCCTAAATCCAATGACAAGTGTCCTTGTAAAAAGTAGAAGAGGAAAATTCGCAAACACAGAGAAGGCCAAGTGAAGACGGAGGCAGAGTCTGAAGTTATACAGCCAAAGCAAGCTTGGAGCCACGAGAAGCTGGAAGGGAAACTTTGGAGAAAATGCAGCCCTGAGGACAACTTGACCTTGGATTTTCTTTGCTCAGAACTGTGAAAAAATTCATTTCTGTTGTTTTAGGCCACCCAGTTTGTGGTAATTTGTTTCAACAGTTACCGGAAATTAACAACAAGGACAAACTGCAAACCACAGCCTATCTGTACCCCAAAAGGAAAAGGAAAAAATAAAGGACCATGGTTTGAAGTGGTGAAGGCAGAGAGAAATGAAAGTCAAAGGATCAAAACGAAGGACTTTCATTGACTGCTGCATGTGATGGAGTGGACTGTGTACCACACAACAGTGGATGTCATATACCGCGTGGTTGTAAATCTGAGTATTTATTGCTTGGTTTTTCCCTGCAGGGGTCAGTAAGGTGTCTTAAGGAAGGGGTGCCTCTTACTAAAACATACAAAATTACCCTATGGCCTTGTTAGTGTTAGTGAGAAACATCTAGATAGCCCTGTCCAGTGGAACTTTCTGCAAAGATGGAAATGTTATGCTGTAATTATTGTTGTTTAGCCACTTGGTCATGTCCAACTCTCTGCAACCTCATGGACTGTAGTACACCAGGCTCCTCTGTCCTCCACTGTCTCCCAGGGTTTGCTCAAATTCATGTCCACTGAGTTGGTGATGCTATCTAACCATCTCATCCTCTGCTTCCTCCTTCTCCTTTTGCTTTTGATCTTTCCCAGCAACAGGGTTTTTTCCAATGAGTCAGCTCTTTGCCGCAGGTGGTCAAGATATTGGAGCTTCTGCTTCAGCAACAGTCCTTCCAGTGAGTATAAGATGGACTGGTTTGATCTCCTTTCAGTCCAAGGGACTCTCAAGAGTCTTCTCCAGCACCACAGTTCAAAAGCATTAATTCTTTGGCACTTATGGGACTGTCCAATAGCATAGCCATGAATCACATGTGACCCTTGAGTACTTTGAATGTGGCTTGTGCAACTGAGGACCTGAATTTTATTTTAGTTAATATAAACCTTAAACACCACATGNTTAATTCTTTGGCACTTATGGGACCGTCCAATAGCATAGCCATGAATCACATGTGACCCTTGAGTACTTTGAATGTGGCTTGTGCAACTGAGGACCTGAATTTTATTTTAGTTAATATAAACCTTAAACACCACATGTGGCTGGGGGCTACCATATTGGACACGCAACTCCAGGTCAAGAAAATGGAAGCACCCTACTGCTCGGTGCAGAATTTAATCACCAGAAGCATGGTCACTATTCATTTGATACTATCCATGGGCCTCTCTGCAACTTAGTCCCGTTGAGTGGAAGCAACGGAGTCAGTCAGGGCCCAAGGTGGTGGGAGAGGTGGTGACAGGGAGTGAGGAGTGCCTGGGAGTATGAGAAATACCTAACCAGACTGGAGCACGGGTCCAAAAGCAGAAGGGGGTCTAAAGAAACGCTTGCCCGAGGAGGTTAAGAGATTTCTCTCTCAATTGCTGTCTTTCCCTATCCTTCATGAAGTTGTCAGTCCTGAAGTTAGCAGAACTCTTTAGAAAAAAAATTTTTTTTGGTTGCACCAGACGACTTGGGAACCCCCTGTAGCTCAGATGATAAAGAATCTGCCTGCAATGCAGGAGACCTGGGTTCAATCCCTGGGTCAGGAAGATCCCCTGGAGAAGGGAATGGCAACCCACTCCAGTCTTCTTGCCTGGAAAATTCCATGGACAGATGAGCCTGGCGGGGTACAGTCCATGGGGTCGCAAAGAATTGGACGTGACTGAGAATGTACAAACACACACTGCAAAGGAAGAAAACAAATCTCAAATTCTGTTTTTCAAGTAAATATGATACAAGTTGATAGAGACGATAAAGACTGTGCAAAGAAGAAAATCAAAGACCAATATCACTAATGAAAGGGTGGAAATATACTTAAAAAAGAAAAAAAGCACATGAGCCTACTCTCACAGGGCTTAGTTCAGTTCAGTTCAGTTGCTCAGTCATGTCCGACTCTGCGATCCCATGAATCTCAGCACGCTAGGCTTCCCTGTCCATCACCAACTCCCGGAGTCCACCCAAACCCATTTTCATCGAGTCGGTGATGCCATCCAACCATCTCATCCTCTGTCGTCCCCTTTGCCTCCTGCCTTCAATCTTTCCCAGCATCAGGGTCTTTTCCAATGACACAGCTCTTCACATCAGGTGGCCAGAGAGAGATAGAATCACACAGGAAGTGGTATTAGCATGTCTGTTGCATCCAAACAGCAGGAGATGCAGCTGTTGAAAATAATTTTCTTAAGAGGTTGTTAATTTGACAAAAAGCAGATCATAAAATAAAATTATAGTCTTTCATTTTTTAAATAAAAATATATCTATAGTCAAAGAAAAAAGTGTCCGGAAGGATATATCCCCAAATCTATGATGTCAGGGCTCATCAGCCAAAAGACACCAGGAACACATGTGTAATGGGGTTTATGGGCAGTGAGGGGCATCTCAAGAAGCAGCTGCTAGAAAGGAATTAGTATCAGGTTTCAGGTTGTGGTCATTGCCTTGGGGGATGGTTCAGGCAAGCGGGGCTTTGCTCTGGACTAGATGCTGCTGGGAAGTGGGGGTAATTTTATGACTCGCTGTCTTAATAACTCACATCAAGATGAATGGAATGAGGTTATAATTGGTAATAACAAAACAAAAACAGCAGGGACTTCCGCTGTGGTCCAGTGGCTAAGACTACACACTCCCAATGCAAGAAACATGATCCCTGGTTAGGGAGCTAGATCCCACATGCCACAACTAAGGAGCCCACATGCCTCAATGAAGACGGAAGATCCTGCGTGCCGCGATTGAGACCCGGCGCAGCTAAATGAATGGATATTACAGAAACAAAAACAACAGTAGCCTATAAGCCAGAATAGGGGGTGTTTGGTTATTTTTTGGTTTGGATGATGCTTTTGTTTCTGTCTCGTGCAGACACGAGTACAGAGTGGTTTTTTTCTTGATCTTCACAGTGGCAGTGGCCTTGGCTACCATGGGTATTCTGTGGAGCTGGATGTGCTCAATAACAGAATGGCAGGCGACATTCTTTGTCTATACGACCAAGGCCCGGTTGTGAGAGTGTTGCCAGCTTCGGCTATCAGGGGCTGGTTTGCTGCTTTGCTCTTTCTTAATGGAATATCTTAAAGCTCTGCGTGTTGGGGGTAAAGAGTGATTTTCATTTTCTACTTCATATTTTGGAAAATGGTTTTGTTTTTTTAAAAATCATGTATTACATTTATCTTGATAAAAATAGCTCTTTTCTTTCTGAGCAAAGGAAAAAAATACAAAAAAACCCAGCTGCATAAGAAAATGCTGAACTGGGTAAACCCAACATTTGGTGAGAAAGGTAGACAGCCCCGCTGGATGCCCAGAACAAGAGTCACACAGCTGTTCTCGCCACGTCCTGCTGAGAAGCTCCATTCAGACATGTCCCCAGGAGGCAGGCTGGGCGTGCCAGGGTTAGAGTTTAGACTGGAGGGAAATTGAGGTTGCTCAAGACCTCACTCCAGGGGCCAGGTGGTGAGAAACACGGCTGGCTTCACCACTGGGTGGAGATCACCTGGATACCTTGGACACCTGCTCCGAGGCGCTGCCAGGCCAGAGGCGGTCACGTGGCCTAGAGCTCTGGCTCTCAGCTCGGCCTGGCTTCAGAATCACTTGGGTCAGTTGATACCCTCCCACACCTCCAGGGCTCAGCCACCCTGACCAGTTAAATCAGGATCCCTGGGAAGCACGGCCCAAATGTGAGCATTTCTTGGCTCTCCAGGAGATTCCTCCAACTAAACCCTGCTCCTCCGACCCTGGTTTCATTCTCCTTCTTTAGTCTCTACCCTCATCTTTTCCACTCCCTTCACCTCTACTGAAGCTCAAATCTTCACTTCTCTCCCCTAAATCATTCTTATCCTCCACTCTCCCCGACTGATCTTTGTAAAAAAAAAATTTTTTTTTAATAATCGAGGTCACTGGTTCTCATCTCTGGCAGGGTGTTTGAATTGCCAGGGGAGACTGAAAAAGCATTCCCAGTGCCTGGCCCCTCCCTTAAGAGTTTCTGATTCCATCCGTCTGGGGTGGAGCCCAGGCACTGGTATTTTTCTTAAGTTTCCCAGGGGATTCTGTTGGGCGTTCAAGGCTGAGAACCACTGCTGTAGGTACGTTCACTCCCCAGCCCAGCAGGAGCCAAGCAAAGGAGCGAACCCTAGGGTCCCTCTAGGGGAGTCTCTCACAAAGGGGAGGGTTCCTTCTCCACAACTTTGCTGGAGAAGATCACCAAGAAGCTCTGTCTGCATCTGGGCAACCACGTGGGGTATTGGGGGAGGAATTCAGCAGCTACGGTGAGAGCACCTAGTGATGAGGTGGTCCCTGGCAGAGGAAGACTGGAGAAAGAGAAGGGACAGAAAGACAGGAATTGTGTCCTAGTTGATGTCCTGAATCCCTTGAGGGGAACTTGGCAGAGGGCTGGCTCCCCCTGGAGTAAAGGGGCGGGGGGTGGGGGGCAGAAACTAGGGAAAAGGGTGGATCTCAATGAACACTTGATTGTTAAGAGCTCTGAGCCTGGGAGGCCTATGATGGATGCTGTGGGGTCCCACCCAAATCCCCTTGCAGGACCCAGGCACTTCACCCCCAGCTGCAGGAAGCTTGTCTTCTGACTGCTCACAGTTAAGTCCTTCCCCAGGAATTGCCCTCTGATGAAGGGAGCTGCCAGGTGCAAGGCTGTGTCCCCTCCACAGGGCAGTCTGCATACAATGACTAGTCAACAAGGAGAGGCACAAAGACCCGGACCCCTTGTCTCCTTCGACGACACCCCAGCTGCAGAGCTCCCCACGGGATCAGCTGTTGTGTCCCATGTGAGCACATCCCAGTGCAGCCTTGTCTCTGCCTAATCCTGCTTCCCTCGTCCCCCTTGCAGTGCTGCTCTGGCTTTCTCCCCATAGGCCTTCCCACAAGCAAATTCCCAAGTCTCTTTCCAGGGTGCCTGACCTATAAGAAAGGCCCTTAATTTATGTGTGTGGGTCCAGAGAGGAATGAAGTTGGATTGCGTTACAGCTGCTTTGGGGGCCTCCTGGAACATTTGTAGGTTCAAAGGACATAAAAACTGCAAATCTGATCAGATACGGGCTCTGCTTACAATTCCTCGGTGACTCCCTACCATCTCTGGGATAATTTGAGAGCTCTTTCGCAATCCAGCCTGACCACCACCGTGGGTCCCTCCTCCTCTTCCTGGCTCTCAAGGCAAGGAAAACTGATAAAATACATGTAAGATAAAATTTATCATCTTAACCATTTGAAAGTGTACAGTCAGTGGCATTTAGTATATGCACAGTGCTGTATAACGATCGCCCTATCTAGCTCCAGAAGATTTTCACCACTCCCAAAAGAACCCCCTATCTATTAAGCCGTCACTCTTCGTTATCTTCTCCCAGCCCCTGTGTGCATGTGTGTGTTTGCTATGCCCTCCTCCAGGGGATCCTCCTGGACCAGGGAAGGGAAGCCCCCTAGGCCCTGGCAGCCATCAGTTTATTTTCTGCCTCCATGACTTTGCCTACTGTGGATATTTTATGTAAATAGAACCATACAATGTGTGGCCTTTTGTTGTCTGGCTTCTTTCACTTATAGTGTTGCCCATGTCGTAGCATGTATCAGAACTCCATCCTTTTTATGATCGCATAATATTCCGTTTGAAATAACATCCCAAATATATCACATTTTGTTTACCCATTCATCAGTCAATGGACATGTGGGTTGTTTCCAGCTTTTTGGCTTTAGTGCCACTATGAACATTTGTGTACAAGTTTTTGCTTGAACATCTGTACTTAATTCTCTTGAACATCTATCTATATACATATATTAGAATTGCTAGGTTATATGGTAACTCTGTTTAACTTTTTGAGGAACTGCTAGACTGTTTTCCATAGTGGCTGCCCCATTTGACATTCCTGTGAGCAACGTATGAGGGTTCCAATATCTCCATATCCTTGCCAACCCTTGTTGTTTTCTGGTTTGGGGACTGTAGCCAGCTCGTGGGTGTGAAGTGGTATTTCATGGTGGTTTTGACGAGCTCAGTACATGGTTTTTACCCCCTACCGTGTGGCAGGCACTGGGCTAGGCGCTGGGGATCCTACGGAGAACACACCTAAGGCTCTGCTTTGGTGGCAGTTCCATCCCGGTGGGGGGATGACACAGGAGAACAGGGTTAGAAGACTGAACTGTGTTCATTAGCAGGGACAGTAGGACCACTGGGCTGCAGCTGGAAGCGAGCTCTGTGGGCTGCTGCTGCCTCTCCTTGCCCTGGTGGGTGCAGCAGAGGTTGGAAATTCAAAGGCTGCGGAGGCATTGGACGTGGCCAGAGGAGGGAACCACAGGGGTGAGCGCACGTGCATTTGTGTGTGTATTTTGGGGGGTTGGTGCTATGACAAACCAGGGGGTACCAGTCCTGCCTCGGGGGGCAGATGCTGCTTTAGCACCGGTTTCTTACTGATGAACAGAACTGGGCCTGGCCACACTGGATCTAAGTAAGATTTTAATATGAAATCTATACTTTTTTACATGATGGCACGTTAAAAACATTGTCTGGGGCCCATTTTGATGAACTGCCCACCAGTCTGACTCTGGCAGGGATGTGTTTCTCAGAGGCAGCGCCTCTGGGCCACCCCCGCATCCCGACCTGGGACTCTGCCTCCTAACCTAGCCTCCTCTCTGCCCCACGGCCTCCCAGCCACTGGCCCAACCCCCGACCCAGGCGCCCGAGGCAGGTTGAGAACCACCGGGGGACGTTGTAAGGAAGGCCGTGGAGGGCTGGGCGGGCAGGATCACGTTCCCTGTTTGTGCAGGCACTGGAACGCCCGTGGCCTGGGCCCAGCTTCGCAGGGCAAACAGCCGTCCAGAGCACACACCTCCGTGCGCCAGGAACCGGGGCGGGGCGGAGAGGGCCCTGCAGGGGGAGAGCGCCCCCCGGCCTGCCTCTGGCTGTCCGATGCCCAGGCCGTGGCTTTCACCCCAGCGACGCCTGTGGCTTCCCGGTGAGCTCTCTCAGTATGGACGCATTGTGGAGGCGGTGCCAATGGAGATGTCAAGTTCGAGAAGGCAGCTGCAGGCCTAGGGACAAGATGGGGGTGAGGCAGTATGTTTGTCGGTCGCTCGTTTCACCGTCACAACTGCAGTTAAAACAAGCAGTTCTCTGGTAGGGGCGTTGGTTTCACAAAACCGCAGACTCCTCTCCAACAGCTGTGAACCGCCTGGCCGCTGTGCCGTGTCTACTCTGAAGCCGCCACGACACCGCAGGGATGACCTGGCGCCCCGGGCGCTCAGTGGGATTGGCGTTCTAGTCCAATATTTATAGGTTCCAGAACTACAAGCGCCTTCCTCCCCTCTCCATGTCCCCCTCAGCTCAGCAGTGACCAGACATATGGAAGCAGCAGATACGGAAGAAGAAATAAATCTGGGGTTCGTCTTTATGGGGATAATCATCAAAGGAACCCATTCCGCTCACCCCACCAACCCCCAAATGCTCGTTTACATATTGTAGGTAAAGAAGGAACTTTGGTTGATTTCCCCAACAGGAAATAACAGAGAAAAAATTAATAAGCTATGTTTCTATGTACATTTCTATCCCTAAAGGGTCCATTTAAGCAGCATCTTCTGCCTAGATTACTCTCAGCAAATAATTTTAGTTGTTAAGAACTATAATCAACATAAAATATAACTGCTGTAAAACTATATAGTAGTCTTAATACCTATAATAAAATATCACACTTAGTAGAGATTATGGGTGCTAACAGCAAGAGCCACCAAGCTCTTACCACAGGCTGGGTTCAGTCCAAAGTGCTTTACTTGGATTATCTCAATCTTTACAACCTTGTGAGATTTAGTCCTCACAATCACTCAACCAGGGAAGTAATATCACCATTTTACAGATGGGGAACCTGGAGTCTTAGAGCTTGTTTGTGCTAGGTGTTTTACAGGTTCCTATCGTATCATCCCTAGGCTGATCCTGCGAGATTCCCCTCCCAACAGGGAAAGTATCATTTTTTTTTAAATAGATGAGGGAAAAATCAAGGGCAGATTAAATATACCCATGGTCGCACAGCAGATGTATTAGGTAGAGGAGACTGGGTTTGAACCCAGGGATGTAGCTCCAGAACCCTCCCCCCTTTAACCTCTAAGTTGCCTCAGGCTGGGAAACAGTTTTGACACCCAGAATACACCCTCTGTTCGCTGTCTCAGTCTTTGTAGAGGGGAAAAAGCTGGAAACCACCCAAATGTCCCTCAGTGGGGGAAGGTCATCCCAGTTAGGTTGCAAACATTCTAGATGGTACAGGTAGATATTAAAAGGACTGCTCCTTTTAATAGCCACACATAAAGTGGATCTTATATGTGCTGATGTGGAACAGCATACACGATTTATAAAGTGGAAAAGACTAGTTGCTAAATAATATGCATAGCATAATGCCACCTTAAAATATGGGGCTACGTTATATTCTATCAACCAGGGCCACACTGTCACTGGATAATTTGAGGAGAGTTTAATAAAAGGAATACTTACAGACCTGTGGGCAGCATACAGTAAGACCACCAGGCATGGTGCTGCAGTACCCTAGGCGTATAACACTGGGGGTTCTATCACTGCCTGCTGGAACCCAGAGACAGAACAGTGTGGAGGGGTCACCCCACAGGAATTGAGAGTCACCCACTCTGGCAGCCAGGGAGGGAGAAGGCAAATCAATTCTCTGACCTCACTCTCTTCCCACCAGGCTGTCCCTGCTATTCCGCATTTGCCAAACCCACCTGGAAGCCAGAAGGTCATCACTGGGGGGGTGGGGGTGGGGTCAGCCTCCTGGGGCAGGTGGAGAGCAGGTGCAGAAGTGTGGAGAGGGGACCTCAAGGGCCGGTGAAAAGTTGCCAGCATGTTAAGACTTCTGTGCGTATTTGTAAATGCTTCAGAAAAGTATCTGAGAGGACGCATATCAAATTGTTCAGGGAGGTTTCCTCTGGGTGGCAGGATACAGGAGGATTTCCACCTTTTGCTTTAAGGTCTGTATTGTTCGAGTTACCACCAAAAAGAGGCACGGTTGGGGTGAGACAGCAGCGGCAGCCCTGGCTCCTCTCCTGTCTCTAGATCCCGCCGCTGCTGGAAGTGCAGTTTCCAGAGGCCGCGCCTTTCTGCGTCCCGTCCCACGTGCCCGTCTGACAGTGTGACCCTGGCTCTCCTCCACTGGGGGGAGTGTGTTTCATCCCCCTGCACCTGGGCGGACCTTTGAGATTCCCTTCATCAGTCGAGTGCTGAGGAGGTGACGTGTGACTTTCAAGATAAGATCATAGAAGGACTTCCATTTGTCTCTCAGGTGGTGTCCCCTGAGCCGTGAGCCAATGTGGAAGAAGCCCGGTGTCCTGAAGCTGCCAGGCTGGGGAGGCCAGGTGGAGAGGCCTCAGAGCAGTGCCGGGGAGATCCGGCTGTGACCCCCCTGCCCCAGGCAGACTGTGAGCGTGGGAGCCTTAGAGGTGACCGAGCCCGGCCGTGGTGGGACCACGGGCCCATGAGAGAACCCCTGCCAGAGTCACCGGGCCCAGCAGCCCCCAGATTTCTGAGTCCCAGAAACTGAGAGGATAAACAAACACCATTGTCAAGCTAAGTTTGGGGGTCATTTGTTATCCAGGAATAGTCCCATCCAAGCTGGGAGGAAGGGTGAGGACTAATTTCCAGCAGGCCTGCTGATGGACTGGGGAGCCTGTCGGGGTAGAATAAAGAGAGGCTCGAGGACTGCCCCTGGCTCCTCCCCTTGGCCCGGGAATCTGGCATTTTGTCCTTTATATTCACGCGTCCTCTCCCAGCCTGTCTCGGGGCCCTTATTCTGACCAGTGTCCATGCGTGACCTCCCCTTCCCTCCTCTGCTCCCCCCACCCCACTGCCTTCCAGAGCAACCCGTCTGCTCTTTGTAGTTTCTCTCTGCCCCACCTGGCTGCCCTGGGAGCCCCCAGAGGATCCTGGCCACTATGTTTTGGGGGCTGGATTTGAAGACTCTTCTCACTCCCATCGGTTGGGCTGTGGATGTGGGGCACTTGGGTCCGGAAAAAGACTCTACCCGCTTCTTCTTAGAACTGGCACCTCCCACGGCTCCGAGCAAGAATTGCGATAGTGGAGACCATTCTGTGATAGATCCCCATCCCTTGCCTGGTGCAAGCACTGCTAGTGGGCTAACTGGCTGTTTCTGGAGGCTTCCAGCTTCAGAGCACAGTGTGTGTGGAGGAAATCAGGCTGAAATCAGGCTGCAGTAGGTGAGAGTTAGTCCAGCTTCCAGGAAAAGAGGGACTAAAGACCAAGAAGGGGAGTCTGAAGGGGAGTCCTGTCACCGGTCTTCTGAGCCTCACCTGCATCCCATCTCTGTATGACTAGGGTATGGGGGCACAAGCCGGCTCAGACGTCTTTTTGCTTGTTTGATCTGAAGAGGCAGGAAAAGTATAGGAGGAACCACATTACTGAGGTGTTTTTTTTTTGATGAGTGGAAATTTCTTTTTAAATTTATTTTTAATTGGAAGATAATTGCTTTACAATGTTGTGTTGGTTTCTGCCATACAACGTGAATCAGCCGTTAGTATACATACATCCCCCTTTTTTAACCTCCCTTCCCTTGCATCACTGAGTTTTAATCCTGGCTTGCCAAGCTCTGTGACTCTGGGCAGGTTCCTCAGTGACTCTGTGTGTAAGATGGGGACAGTAATAATTCCTTCCTCATGGAGCTGTTGGGAGGAACAGCAGTTAAGGTATAGCAGGCTTAGACATGGCCTGATGACGGTGAACACTATACAAAATTACCTCTTATTACTTTTACAGGAGATGGGTTTTCTGTCACTTAGCCAGGAGAGTCTTGATCAAGACAAAAACCTTCCCTACTTGCCTCTGGGTTAAAAGGTTCCCGAGCACCCATATGTCCCAGGAGCAGGAAGTTACCAAGCCAGGCGGGTGTACCAGGAAATGCCAGCCAAGCATTTGTCCTCTGCCTTGCTGCGCTTCCGCCGTCCATGACTGGACTGTCCACTTCCCACACCCGGAGGGGGTGAAGTCGCTCTTCTTCCTGCCCTCTGGCCTACTCAGGCTATTCACAGACTTCTCTCTGACTTGGAAACCAGCTGCCTTCCTTCCTGGGTGTTTGCCTGGGCTGCAGTCTGGCCCTGCCTGGGTGTCTGTACCCATAGGAAACCAGATGTGTAGCTGGCACATGGAGAGTGAGCAGAAAATGCAATCTCTCAGGATATCTNGGAAACCAGCTGCCTTCCTTCCTGGGTGTTTGCCTGGGCTGCAGTCTGGCCCTGCCTGGGTGTCTGTACCCATAGGAAACCAGATGTGTAGCTGGCACATGGAGAGTGAGCAGAAAATGCAATCTCTCAGGATATCTGTTCCAGTTTCTAATCTATCAGCTTATCCGGTTACTCACCTCTATTAAATACTTGTGCTCATCACCACCCAGGCAACTAGATTACAGGCAGAAAGGGACTTTTGCAAAGAGAGAAAAATGAAAGGAAATTCAGTTCAGTGGGGATTTGCTGGCCACCTAGTGTGTGCACATCCTTGTAAGGAGGGGTTGGAAACCACGGAGGCAGTGACTGATCAACTCTCCGTAGGATAACCTTCCTCTACTCCTAGCTCACCTCTGACTTCCAGGAGGGGCTCGGGGTTTTCTTCTGGGCCTGGGGCATACTGAGAGCAACGTTGGGGAGCAAGCAAAAATGACGGGCAAATGCCAAGGCTGAGGTGGTGAACTCAGGAGAAGTCTGGACAATTGTGCTCAGATCTGAATTATGGCCTGGGAGCTCCAGCCCAGCACACATAGGTCAGATTGAAAGAGGAGAGCAAGGGCTAAGCTTTCAGTGTGCGGTGTAGAGATGCTGCAAGGGCCAACAGGCTAAAGTAGGAGCCGGGCCCAAGGGGCCCTAGCAGAGGACACTGTCTGGCCAAACTGGCCTCTCCTTAAAATATTCTGAAATGCCTAGAATACAGAGAGATTCTTGACCCTTGAGCATCAATAGCTCCTGGGACTACAAGGTCAAAAGTTGATCTTTCCAAACCCCATTAGACAGTGGAAAGAGGAAGATTGATGCTCTTCTTTGCCGTTTCAGGGATGCTGGAGGTGAGTAGGGCTGTCTCTAGGGATCTGAACGCTCTTGTGGGCTACAGGGCTGGGTGAAGGCTGGGACAGCGATTGATACTTGCTTAGCAGTTTCCAAAATCTGGTTCACAACCAAAAAGGGGATGAAATGAGTAAAGGTCACTTTACTTTGCTTGCTGTCTTCCGTTAAATACCTGGTTTGGGCTAGTTTATTTATTTTTGGCTATGCTGGATCTTTGTTGCTGCGTGCAGGTTTCTCTAATTGCAGGGAGTTGGGGCTACTGTCTAGTTCTGGTGCACGGGCTTCTCATTGCAGTGGCTTCTCTCGTTGTGGAGCACAGGCTTCAGGGCGCTTGGGCTTCAGTAGCTGTGGTGCATGGGCCTAACTGCTCCAGGGCATGTGGGATCTCCTGGGACCAGGGATTGAATCTCTGCATTGGTAGGTAGACTGCTAACCACTGAAGCACCAGCAAAGTCCTGGGTTAATTTATCTTGAAGGTCCCTTTCACCATTCATTTATTCATCATGCATCATGATAATTCAGTCATTATTCATTCACCTGTCAGGTCGTTTCTATAACTTAGGGATGCGATTTTGCTGACAATCTATGGATCTGTGTGTGGTCATTTATTTATTAAAATAAATGTGTGCCCACTTGTGTGCCCACTGTGTGCCAGGCACTGTCCTAGGTGCTGAGAAGAGGCCCAAGTCCCTGCCCTCTTAGGGCTTGCTCACTGGGGAGAGATGGATTAGCAGGAATCCAATACACAAGTGAGATCATTTCAAGTAGCGTTACAAGTGCTCTGAAGAAAGTCTCAGGGGATGTGCCGGAGCGGGTGGGTGGGTAGTGGTTGATGACAACCGTATCTTCGATACCTCTACCTGTCTTCACGGATGAGTAAGAAGGAGGCTAGAACACCCATACCTCTGCTAAGTGGAACTTTCAGGCTAGTCAAAGTGTGAACTGGGCCAGGAGATGTGAGAACCCATTTGTGCTGCTCCACCAAGGTGGTGACAGGTTATTATTTATCACAATAAATCCCCAAAGCATGAAGTGCTTGGCTGGTTCTGGAGGCTGGCAGCTGTCACAAGGGTTGTGCTACAAAAAACGCATGTTGCGAGTCAGTACGGGGTTATAAGCCCTTCTGAAAACATTTGGGTAATTTTTAAAAGAACATCTATTTTATTTTTAAAAAGGCACAATATTTATACAGTACTAGGTTTGAAAGATAAAACAGTACACATTGCAAAGTCAGTCTCCCTCTGGTCTCTGGCCCACCCCTCTCAGCCCACCGCCCAGTCTAGGCTCCGGTAACCTCGAGGGGTCTGTGTGGCTCCCATGCTGGTCCATGAGCTTCTTACGCACTTATTTGTGGATGGATGCTCCTGAAAATTTACAGTCCTCAGCCTTCCCCTCTGCCAAAATATATGCCTGCATTTGCAGAAAAGGCCCAGAAGACAACTCCAGAGAACCCCTTTGGGAGGCTCTTGGAGGGACGGGAATAGAAGCAGGTCCTGTCTGAGGCAGGTGGATCCCGGAGTGGCTGAGAGCATGGGTCTGGAGCCAGCAGATTCAGGCACACATCCTGACTCTGCCTCCTTCTCTCTGAATGACTTGCGCAAGTGAAGGAATCTTCCCGAGCCCAGGCTCCTCCTTCATAAACTGGGAATAATCCTTAGTCCACTGAGATGTGAAGATTACATGAACTAAGGCAGGTAGGCATTTGACCCCATACTTGGCGCAGAGCTGAGTGATAGAAAGCAGCTGCTGTACTTATCATGGAGTGGGTTCCAGGTACCCCTAGAGCCCACATTTGTATGCAGACAAATTCAGGTCATGGGAACTCTTGTCAGGGCGTGAAAGTCACAGATCACCTGCAATATATGTGCGCGTGCATGCATGTGCCTGTGTGTTGGGGCGGGAAGTTGAAGGTCAGTTCTGCTGGCTTTGCTTTGGTAGGTCCCAGGTTCTAACGCTAGTCCAGCCGCCCACCCACTGTCTGGTTTTGTGCATTTCACCTGGCATCTCTGGGCCTGTCTGTTAGATGACAGGACTGGTTTGGGGCATCCTTAGGCAGATCCATGCCAGGACTCTTTGCTCAGGATGGTGCGCTGGGTAGGTGACCTCATGGCTGTGGCCTTCAGGGACATAACCCACCCTGGATAGAGCCCGGCCCACTGGCGTGAGGAACATGGGCTCTGACTGCCTTCTCAACACTCTCTCTTCTCCAGTGTTTTCTGTAACGTTTTCTCTCCCCAGAGTCAGTTCCTGGGAATGGGTCTGCGTCTCCCTAGGCCCTGGCTTAGTGAGGGGAAGTTTCCGAGCGCTCAGGCCAGGCTGGGCTCCGAAGGAAGTGGAGTCAGNGGTCATTTATTTATTAAAATAAATGTGTGCCCACTTGTGTGCCCACTGTGTGCCAGGCACTGTCCTAGGTGCTGAGAAGAGGCCCAAGTCCCTGCCCTCTTAGGGCTTGCTCACTGGGGAGAGATGGATTAGCAGGAATCCAATACACAAGTGAGATCATTTCAAGTAGCGTTACAAGTGCTCTGAAGAAAGTCTCAGGGGATGTGCCGGAGCGGGTGGGTGGGTAGTGGTTGATGACAACCGTATCTTCGATACCTCTACCTGTCTTCACGGATGAGTAAGAAGGAGGCTAGAACACCCATACCTCTGCTAAGTGGAACTTTCAGGCTAGTCAAAGTGTGAACTGGGCCAGGAGATGTGAGAACCCATTTGTGCTGCTCCACCAAGGTGGTGACAGGTTATTACTTATCACAATAAATCCCCAAAGCATGAAGTGCTTGGCTGGTTCTGGAGGCTGGCAGCTGTCACAAGGGTTGTGCTACAAAAAACGCATGTTGCGAGTCAGTACGGGGTTATAAGCCCTTCTGAAAACATTTGGGTAATTTTTAAAAGAACATCTATTTTATTTTTAAAAAGGCACAATATTTATACAGTACTAGGTTTGAAAGATAAAACAGTACACATTGCAAAGTCAGTCTCCCTCTGGTCTCTGGCCCACCCCTCTCAGCCCACCGCCCAGTCTAGGCTCCGGTAACCTCGAGGGGTCTGTGTGGCTCCCATGCTGGTCCATGAGCTTCTTACGCACTTATTTGTGGATGGATGCTCCTGAAAATTTACAGTCCTCAGCCTTCCCCTCTGCCAAAATATATGCCTGCATTTGCAGAAAAGGCCCAGAAGACAACTCCAGAGAACCCCTTTGGGAGGCTCTTGGAGGGACGGGAATAGAAGCAGGTCCTGTCTGAGGCAGGTGGATCCCGGAGTGGCTGAGAGCATGGGTCTGGAGCCAGCAGATTCAGGCACACATCCTGACTCTGCCTCCTTCTCTCTGAATGACTTGCGCAAGTGAAGGAATCTTCCCGAGCCCAGGCTCCTCCTTCATAAACTGGGAATAATCCTTAGTCCACTGAGATGTGAAGATTACATGAACTAAGGCAGGTAGGCATTTGACCCCATACTTGGCGCAGAGCTGAGTGATAGAAAGCAGCTGCTGTACTTATCATGGAGTGGGTTCCAGGTACCCCTAGAGCCCACATTTGTATGCAGACAAATTCAGGTCATGGGAACTCTTGTCAGGGCGTGAAAGTCACAGATCACCTGCAATATATGTGCGCGTGCACGCATGTGCCTGTGTGTTGGGGCGGGAAGTTGAAGGTCAGTTCTGCTGGCTTTGCTTTGGTAGGTCCCAGGTTCTAACGCTAGTCCAGCCGCCCACCCACTGTCTGGTTTTGTGCATTTCACCTGGCATCTCTGGGCCTGTCTGTTAGATGACAGGACTGGTTTGGGGCATCCTTAGGCAGATCCATTCCAGGACTCTTTGCTCAGGATGGTGCGCTGGGTAGGTGACCTCATGGCTGTGGCCTTCAGGGACATAACCCACCCTGGATAGAGCCCGGCCCACTGGCGTGAGGAACATGGGCTCTGACTGCCTTCTCAACACTCTCTCTTCTCCAGTGTTTTCTGTAACGTTTTCTCTCCCCAGAGTCAGTTCCTGGGAATGGGTCTGCGTCTCGCTAGGCCCTGGCTTAGTGAGGGGAAGTTTCCGAGCGCTCAGGCCAGGCTGGGCTCCGAAGGAAGTGGAGTCAGCGAGGTGTGGGGATCAATCGGACTCAGACTCACGAGGGACGGGAACAAACACGCCTCGCTGGCACTCGTGGGCGGGCAAGCCAGAAGCCACTGCGGCAATTCATTGACCATACCTGTCCTCCTGCAGCTGGGCCCCAGGCCGCTGTTGTCAAGAACAGGGAGGGTTGCTATGAAAACAAACCCTCTGCAGCTGGCAGCTGTGCGCGCCGGCCCAGCTGTGCTCGCAGGCAGGCCGCGCGCAGCCTTGCACTCTTGTTTGACAGCCTGCGCTCCCGTCAGGGCGGTGAAGAGGAAACATCCTGGCAGGCGCGGAAGACTCCACAGAGCCTCCAGGAGAAGGAGCCCCTCAGGGAGCCACCTATTTCAGCCGGCAGGAAGCTGCTGGAAGGAGCTTTATTGTGACTGCTCCGGCAGGGTGAGACTCACTGGGGGATCTGGGGACACAGAGCGACGAACTTCCTCGTTCTCCCGTGATTTCCACATCCAAGTGAGAGTTCCGAAGGCAAGGAAGCGCCCCAGTGGCCCGTCCCTGCAGCCACTCTGCGTTCATGCCTTGTGTCTTCACACAGACGGGAAGCCATAGAAGGCAGGAAGCAAAGCAATACCTCTTGGTAGCAAACTTCACCCTCCGCCCCAGCCCAGTCTACTTGCCTCACAGTCTTCAGGCCTCATGAAAAAAGATTGTGGATAGATGTCTGTTCTTAGGGACGATGGAGAAGCTGGAGCAAGACCCGTGGCCATGCCAAGGCCACGCTTCTCCAGAAGACTGGGCGCAGAAGCCTCCTGTCTGCCCCTCTGCACCACCTCTCTCTCCCTCCCAGTGACCAGACAATGCTGACCAGTACCCCCTCAGCCCAGTCTCCAAACCCCCAGGGAAGACAGTGAGTCTGTGCCCACCCAGGCCCTCGCTGCTGGCTGTGGTGGCTGAAATCTGAGGGAGCCCTGTGAGAGATGCAAAGCCCTTCTGGATGTCTCTGAGCGTCCATGTAGTTCTTGTTCTGGGGCTGCTGTCCCTCCCTAAATTTTCCTTCTGGAAAGAAGGCCCTCCTGGAAAGGCCCCTCAGAGCCCCAGAGGAGGTAGTGAATTCTTTCAGCTCTTGTATATCTGAAAAAGTCTGTTTCATCTTTGTGTTTGAAATATATTTTATCTGACTATAGGCTGACAGTTTTTTTTTCCCCCTTTCACCATCTTCTGACTTGTGCTTCCAATAAGAAGTCTACTGATATTACTATCTTTGTTTCTCTGTGAGTAAATGGCTGTTTGGAAATGGCCGGCTAGTGGTAACGTGAACTATTTCTGATCCTGTGCGAGCTCTGCAATTGTTCTGATTGATCCATCTTAGTGTTTGATTTTTTTTCTCCCCCAGACCTTAGATGGTTTTCCTACCTGCCTCCACGGATCAGCACTCAGCTAAAGACTTGAGGGAGACCTTCCTCAGGGCTCCAGAGTGTTCTTTCTGTGTAATGCTCCCTTTTCCAGTATTCTGCCCCACAGTTCCAGTCACACGGGCCTCCCCAAGCCTGAACGCTGTTTTCTTAGCTCAGGAAAAAATCCCAGGTTCTGTTTGGGTACCCATTCTGTGTTTTGTGGACAGAAAATTCTCTTGAAGCAGTGAGCTAAGTTGCAGGGCTCATCTTGTTTGTTTCCTTTCTCTGTGTTAGCTGTTATCCGGGACTTAATGCCATGGTCCCATATGTTTTGTTCAGGTTCTCAGTTGTTTAAGGCAGGATGATAAATCCACCACGCCTGGAAATAGAAGCCCTTGATCTGTTTTTCTGGAGTGTGCTAAGAGGTGTAGATTTATTCTGTGAGAATAAGAGATGCAAATAATCTGTGGCAGTGTATCAGAAAGACATGTGCCTCCATGGAATTGATAGAGATGTGACATTTATGTACCACAGCCATTGCCATTTTGCATAGCAGTTGCTAATAAGGGATAACACATGGAACATATCATGAAATGTCACTGAATATAACATGCATTGAAATATATTAATAAACCACTTATTATGTATATTCACTTCTGTTTCCACATCTTATGGCCGCCTTGGTTCAAAAACTCCGAGAAATTGACTTTAAAAGAAACAAGTCACAACCTAAGTGAAAACTAGGCAAAGTATAGGAACAAACAGTTGATAGAAAAGAAATACAAATGGCTCATAATTACATGAAAATATTTCTCAACTACATTCATAATAAGAGAATGCAATTGAAAACCATGAAATACCATTTTTACCCACTAGACTGGCAAAAATCCAAAAGTGTGATCATATACTCTACTGGCAATTCTGGGGAAACAGGCACTCTCACACACTGCCAGTGGTTGTATAAACTGGTACAGCTCTTGCAGAGGGCATAGGTCCTCTGCGGCAGGCACCCCTCCTTCAGAGTCTATCCTACCGAAATCTCTGCACAGATGGGGAATAACAAATGTTATTCTCCGGGGTGGTGTCTCAAATAAAAAGAGATTGGGAAAAACTCAAGTGTCCATCAGCAGGGGATTAGTTAAATAAATTCTGGTATATTCACAAAAGCAAATATTATGCAAATATCAAAAAAGACAATACTGTTTTCTGTGTATTGTAAAGATCTCAAATATATTAAGTGGGGAAAAGAAAAAAACAAAGTGTAAAACAGTATCTATAGAACGGAGTAAAAAAGAACAGAAATAATATTTATTTTATTTTGTAAAAAAAAAAAATGGGAAAATAAGCCAAATCTAATCATAAAGGTTAGCTGTCAGCAGTGGGAACAAGGCTTTCCTCTGAATACTTTTTAATACTTTTTATTTTTAACCATGAGAATGCATTTTCTATTAAAATTTAAATTAAAACCTTCTTCTGGGCTATCTCCTCCCCTTTACCCCTACCACCACTGCCAGAGGTCATTATTAAATCTTGCTTAAAGTAGGAAAAGAGCCTCCTGGCTGTTTGCTCTGCTCCTGTCCAGTTCTGGCCCCTTTAAGTGGGGCTCCTGCAGTTTCCTCTAAGAGCACATGAAGAGCTGAGCCCACCTAGCTCCAGAATTGGCTCCGCTCACATCCTGTTTGCAGCCCTGCCACTCCTAGCTTTTAGCTTTTCCTTCTTTCCAGTCTGTACTGCCCTCTCAACTTCCCCTTTGGGCCTCCATCCTTGACAACCAGCCCTCTGGACTGATGACTCAGTTTGGGAGCTGCTGGCCTGACCCTCAGCACATCTCTAGATACCGGTCCTGGCATCTGCTGTCTGACTGTTGAGACCCCTTGGCCCCCAAGCTCACATTAGCTCTGGGCTTCTCTGCTTGCCCATCTGACAGGGGAAGGTCTGGATCATCAGAGCACAGTTGCTCTCCACATCACGGCTGCATGCCAGTCACAAGGCACATCTCCCTGCCTGGCTCTGCATTTCTGTGTCTAAGAATGAAGTCTACACCTGAACCATAGGAACCAAACTACCTTCTCTCCAGCCACTGCCTGACACCTACACCATACCCCAGTTGTGCTGGACTAAATTCTTCAAAGCTGGCAAGTGCTTTCCTACCTCCACCCTTTGCTCTTCTTGCTCCTGGAATGCCCTTCTTTGGCTAGGAAGTTTCATCTGTTTCCAGTACCTCTGTACATGAACGCATGTGTATGACGTGTATTTCCCCGTGTGCTCAACGTGCAAGCCGGTACAGGAGAAGTATAGTCATACTGTTTTCTAGCAGTGTTTCTAATTACTGTCTCTCTTACTTTGTTTTGAGCTCCCTTGAGTGCAGGGACTGTGCATTGATAAGATCCCAAATCTAGACAACCACGAGAGGCAGAAATGTAATTCAAACTCCTGGAGAGACCTACTAGGAAGGAAGGATTTGGGGTAAAGACCGTGGTTGGCTCAGGCTGGGTCTGGTGGAAGCCCTGGATTGATCCACTAGGCTGGGATGTCAGAGAGGCTACCACGGGAACCAAATCGATGCACATAGGGGCAGAGAAGGGGAGAGGAAGTTCTCAGAAGGAGGGAAGAGGTGTAGGGTGCGGTTTCCAGGCAGACGAAAGGGCAGATGTCCGTTACTCCTACACTGGCACTGGGAGACCAGGTGTGTCTCCTCCCTGTCTGAGTCTCATCCATGACTCATTCTAACTCTTGCCTTGTCATTCAGCTTCCCGAATTTCAAGCCCTCTCCTCACCTGCGAGGGGTGTTGGCTATTTTGCCTGTCTAGAATCCCTTGCAGCTCCACCTGGTTTTAATGAATGGTCTTCTTTTCCTTTCGGGAACTAGGCCCTTTGACCTGAGCTGCCAGTCACAGGCTCCGCCCCCAAGGGATGGCACCGTGGCCCAAGCTAAGCCAATCAGTTCCTTCCTAAGAATTGGCATCCTGAGGGAGGCACTCAGAGCTGCTGCATTGACGGCCCCTGTCTAGAGACCTCTAGAGTTCTCACTGGGCTCCCCAGAGCTGCCCGGTTCTTATCCTTCCTGCGGGCAGCCGTTCCTTTCATTTGGGAGCTTTGGGAGATGGTTCTGGATTTCTACAACACATGTGGTCACATCCTGCCTCCTAGCATTTTGTTCAGATCTGCCTTTTAGTATTTGTCACTGACTTGCATGTAATTATGTGCCAACTCAGCTCCATTCATTCAACCTGTATTCACCATTATTCACACACTGATTATATATGCCCGGTAAGTGTCTCTGTTTGTTCAAGTTAGAATTGTATTTTGTAGCTTGGAATCCCCCCAGACCTGAACGAATATACTACCCGAGGCCCAGCAGAGCCAGGAGGAGGGCTGCTGCTGCTGCCACGCACCACCATTGTCATGCATGACCCCGTCCCAGTGCTGGATCACCAGGAGGCCATCCTCGAGCTGTGTTGCTCACCACCACCCCTGCGTGTTTCTCCTGCCTCCCAGCTCCACTGTGAGCAGTGGAGGACACACACCGTAACTTACTCTCAGCCTCTAGGGGAGAGCTGAGCTCAGGCTGTGTAATCCTTCCATAGCTTCCTTCAGCTTATTTCCATGCTGGCCACCACTGACCTTTCCACCCAGAGAATCCCTTACTGCCACCAGGGCAGAACAGATGGACAAATACCTTACCGGGACCATTCCTGCCTAGAAGCCTTCACGGACTTTCCCTTGGCTACCGAGGTCCAACCCCCAACAGTGGGCCAGTGGGGCCCCCCTGCAGCTGTACTATGCCCCCGGGTAGAGTAGTTCCTTCTATGGGTTGAGAGAATCTGTTCCAGGCCTCTCCTTGCTTCTGATGGTTTGCAGGCAATCTTTGGTATTCCTTGGCTTGTGGACACATCATCCCAATCTCTACCTTCATCCTTTTTTTTTTTTTTTGCCATACAATGAGGCATGTGGGATCTTAGTTCCCTGACCAGGAATCAAACCCATGCCTCTTGCAATGGAAGTGTGGAGTCCTCACCACTGGACCAACAGGTAAGTCCCTCTGCCTTCTTCAGGTGGTGTTCTTCCTGTGTGCTGATCTGTCTCTGTCCAAATCTCCCATTTTTGGAAGGACACTAGTCATATTGGAATGACTTCATGTTAACTTGGTCATCTGCAAAGACCCTATTCCCAAATAAGGTCACATACACAGTACTGGGGGTTAGGACCTCATATCTTTTGAGGACACAATTCAACCCATAACACCAGCATATTCCATGCATGCTCTTCTCCCACCATTCCCCAGCATGCTGCTGTGTCCCCCCGAGCCCTCAGCTGTGAGCACACTCTGTACTTGGGCCTTGACTTGCCTGTTCCCTCAGCTGATTCCCTCCCTCCCTTCTCACTATACTGAGACCCAGCCAGGCCTGAAGTTTAGACCAAACCCCACTTCCCCGTCCCTCAGAAAAGCTTTCCTGGTTTCCCACTCATATGGGACCACTTCCTACTCCAAACTCCTCGTGTTTTTGTTCAGATCCCTCTTTTAGTATTTATCATAATCTGTCTCCTGCATTATTTGCCTATTTATTCATTCACTCTACGTTTGTTCAGTATTAGTCAACATTTTTTGAGCATGTTATACATACCAGGCACTCTGCTAGGCTCTGGAAACTCAAAGGTCAAACAGAAAACTCACTCTTTAGAAGTTCCTACACGGGGCAATTAGCATGAACAGCAGTCACACCAGAACGAGGTATGGGCTGCCAGGTGTGCAAAGGGCAGAGGGAACTCTGAGTTACAAGGCCATTAATTAATTGCATCTTAAGGTGCAGTGAGCCTTTCACTTCCAAGGTGATCCTAGAGGCTGTTTGGCAAGGCCACAGGTGTGGAATCAGGCGGCACCGGTTCTGAATCCAGCCCTGCCACGTAGAGTTACCTGTAACTAGCCAAGCCAGCTTCAGTAATGTCATCCGTAAAATGGGCTGCTAACAGTACAGACCGCATGAGGCTGCTCCGAGCGCTGCTGAGGAGTGATGACTATAAAATGCTTAGCATAGTGCCTGGTACTTCGTGGGTCCTCAGTAAACATCAGTTGGGCTTCTGTGGTGGCTCACATGGCAAAGAATCTGCCTGCAATGCAGGAGACCTAGGCTCAATCCCTGGGTCGGGAAGATCCCTTGGAGAAGGGGAGGGCTACCCACTCCTGTATTCTGGCCTGGAGAATTCCATGGACAGAGGAGCCTGGTGGGCTACAGTCCATGGGGTTACAAAGAGTCGGACACGACTGAGCAACTAACACACACAAACATCATTTATTCATGATGCTCAATCTCGAAGACTTGGTGCCTTTGGAGGTAGGGGTGGGAAGAGAGGGAGAACATCAAGCATCCTGTGCAAAGGCATCAGGGCAGGCAGCACCGTGGCAGCCTCAGTGAGGGTGAAGGGTGGTGTAGGGAGCACACGGAGAAGAAGATGGAAAGAGGGCAGGGCAAGGGAGAGAATCCGGTCTCCCTTGGGGCAAAGGTGGGGTCTTTCTCACTCTGTACCTTGTACCTTGGGCAAGCTCATAATCCCTCGATTTCAATGTTTATTAAAATGAATTCAGTGGTTGGATCCAACCCTCTCCAGGGCTATACTCACTTTTCAACTGAGAAACTGTGAGCTAGCAAAAAGAAGCCAAAAAAAAAGAAATAGAACTTCCACAAGTTTAGCTCAGAGAGATGCGTTTAAAATAGAGAGCTGCATAGAGAGGCAGCCTCGTAGGGCTGCTCTCCAGCAGTCGGCGAGGTTGGGCACCCGGGTTCCCGGGTGGCCTAGACCCTCCACCTGCCCTCATGTTCCTGTTCGTGCCTTCGTGGGATCTGAGCAGCCTGGACGAGGAACGGGAAGTTGTATGAGAAACCAACTGTGCCACTGGACCCTCTTCTGGAATTCAGGCTCCTGCTCTGGCGGGGTCAGCTGAGGACACGTGGGAATCTGTCTCCTGGTTTTCCAGCTCTTACTCTTTACTTATCCTCCTTCTCAGGCCTCTTAACAATGCCATATAGCCAAGACAGGTGAGTCAAAAGTCCCCAGGGCCTATGGCAAGCAGCAATTATCCACCCAGAAGTCTCAGCCTGCAACACTCAAGCTGGTTTCTAACCACACCCCTTCCAACAGGTCGGACTCACCTCTGCCAAGGTTACAGGATCTGCCAGAGGTCAGAGCGCGCGTGCTCCAGGCAGGCAGGCTCTGAGACCAAGCCACTCGCACCTTGCCCTGGGTGGTGCGGTGACCTTTCAGGAGTTTGCTTCAAAACAAACATACATACAAACAGGTCTTCAATCCTGATTTAAAAGAAAGAAATCCCACTGAAACTTGAACTTGCCGTGCAGTACTTCCTGGTTTTGATTCAGCAGGGCCCAGAACACTTTTGTGCCATGTAATAACAATCCGAGTAACCAACACTTCCGTAAGCACTTCTCCAAGTGCCACTCTCTAGTGAGGAGAAGGGGATGACAGAGGATGAGATGGTTGGCTGGCATCATCGACTCAGTGGACGTTAGTGTGAGCCAACTCTGGGAGATAGTGAAGGGCAGGGAAGCCTGGCGTGCTGAGGTCCGTGGGGTCACAAAGAGTCGGATGCAACTGAGCGACTGAACAGCTCTCTAGGCTACTCAAGGGCAGCCCTGCCCTCGACCATGCTGAGCTGGGCTGCCTGCTCTGTCGCCAACTGTGCCTTCTTCTATGAAAAGTGCAAGTGACTTAGTCGTGTCCAACTCTTTGCGACCCCAAGGACTATACAGTCCATGGAATTCTCCAGGCAAGAATAATGGAGTGGGTAGCTGTTCCCTTCTCTAGGGAATCTTCCTAACCCAGGAATCGAACCCAGGTCTCCAGCATTGCAGGTGGATTCTTTACCCTCTGAAGTTCTCCTGGGTTTCCTTACCCTGCTGCTCTCCACCCAGGTGCCCTTTCCCAATAAAATCTCTTGCTTTGTCAGCACATGTGTCTCCTGGACAATTCATTTCCGAGTGTTAGACAAGAGCCCAGTTTCGGGCCCTGGAAGGGGTCCGCCCTCCTGCAGCAAATGGCGACTCTGGCGGGGACTCTTCTTCGCTGAGACTGACATCCTGACCACTCGGGGTACTCAGGGGCCAGCTTGCCTGCCACTGGACCAGACCCAGCGGCCACAGCTGGGACCCTTTTGTCCCTGGTCTCCTCCTGACGCGGACAACTGGCCAGAGTGCCCCGACCGGTAAGGAACAAGAGACTTTATTGACCTCTATCCCCCTCCCTCTCTCTTTCCAGTCTTTAAGCCTTCCTATCCTTCCCTGTTTTTCTAGTCCCCCGGTCCTGGACGCAGGAATCTGGGCAAAGGGCCC
>SJYV01005424.1:415591-574643 GCA_006410875.1 Neotragus pygmaeus | reverse complement strand
CCCTCCACCTGCCCTCATGTTCCTGTTCGTGCCTTCGTGGGATCTGAGCAGCCTGGACGAGGAACGGGAAGTTGTATGAGAAACCAACTGTGCCACTGGACCCTCTTCTGGAATTCAGGCTCCTGCTCTGGCGGGGTCAGCTGAGGACACGTGGGAATCTGTCTCCTGGTTTTCCAGCTCTTACTCTTTACTTATCCTCCTTCTCAGGCCTCTTAACAATGCCATATAGCCAAGACAGGTGAGTCAAAAGTCCCCAGGGCCTATGGCAAGCAGCAATTATCCACCCAGAAGTCTCAGCCTGCAACACTCAAGCTGGTTTCTAACCACACCCCTTCCAACAGGTCGGACTCACCTCTGCCAAGGTTACAGGATCTGCCAGAGGTCAGAGCGCGCGTGCTCCAGGCAGGCAGGCTCTGAGACCAAGCCACTCGCACCTTGCCCTGGGTGGTGCGGTGACCTTTCAGGAGTTTGCTTCAAAACAAACATACATACAAACAGGTCTTCAATCCTGATTTAAAAGAAAGAAATCCCACTGAAACTTGAACTTGCCGTGCAGTACTTCCTGGTTTTGATTCAGCAGGGCCCAGAACACTTTTGTGCCATGTAATAACAATCCGAGTAACCAACACTTCCGTAAGCACTTCTCCAAGTGCCACTCTCTAGTGAGGAGAAGGGGATGACAGAGGATGAGATGGTTGGCTGGCATCATCGACTCAGTGGACGTTAGTGTGAGCCAACTCTGGGAGATAGTGAAGGGCAGGGAAGCCTGGCGTGCTGAGGTCCGTGGGGTCACAAAGAGTCGGATGCAACTGAGCGACTGAACAGCTCTCTAGGCTACTCAAGGGCAGCCCTGCCCTCGACCATGCTGAGCTGGGCTGCCTGCTCTGTCGCCAACTGTGCCTTCTTCTATGAAAAGTGCAAGTGACTTAGTCGTGTCCAACTCTTTGCGACCCCAAGGACTATACAGTCCATGGAATTCTCCAGGCAAGAATAATGGAGTGGGTAGCTGTTCCCTTCTCTAGGGAATCTTCCTAACCCAGGAATCGAACCCAGGTCTCCAGCATTGCAGGTGGATTCTTTACCCTCTGAAGTTCTCCTGGGTTTCCTTACCCTGCTGCTCTCCACCCAGGTGCCCTTTCCCAATAAAATCTCTTGCTTTGTCAGCACATGTGTCTCCTGGACAATTCATTTCCGAGTGTTAGACAAGAGCCCAGTTTCGGGCCCTGGAAGGGGTCCGCCCTCCTGCAGCAAATGGCGACTCTGGCGGGGACTCTTCTTCGCTGAGACTGACATCCTGACCACTCGGGGTACTCAGGGGCCAGCTTGCCTGCCACTGGACCAGACCCAGCGGCCACAGCTGGGACCCTTTTGTCCCTGGTCTCCTCCTGACGCGGACAACTGGCCAGAGTGCCCCGACCGGTAAGGAACAAGAGACTTTATTGACCTCTATCCCCCTCCCTCTCTCTTTCCAGTCTTTAAGCCTTCCTATCCTTCCCTGTTTTTCTAGTCCCCCGGTCCTGGACGCAGGAATCTGGGCAAAGGGCCCTGAGCCTGAGCTGAGGATTGACTGGTCACCTCCTCTTGGCAGAAAACTCGAATTCTGGTTCTGGTCTGGTCTGATTTCTGGTAGGTCTGAGTTCCAGTCCTCCCTTCTCTGGAGGCCCAGGGAAAAGTCCCATAATGCCTGGGTATCTGTAGGTGGCAGGAGGCGTCTGTAAGGCCACCCCTTTCGCCCTCCTCTCCCGCCTCCTCCCCCTTCTTCTTGCAACCTGGCTTCCTTTCCTCCCTGAAATCTTTGATGTTAGTACTTGGATCTGAAGTTCTGTGTCTCTGTAGGAGGTTTTCTGAGAGACTGTATTCTCGTATTTAAGGGCTTCCCTGGTGGTGCAGAGGTTAAAGTGTCTGCCTACAATGTGGGAGACCTGGGTTCGATCCCTGGGTCGGGAAGATCCCCTGGAGAAGGAAATGGCAACTCACTCCAGTATTCTTGCATAGAGAATCCCATGGATGGAGGAGCTTGGTGGGCTATAGTCCATAGGTCGCAAAGAGTTGGACACGACTGAGCGATTTAACTTTCACTTTCTTTACCGTCTGAGCCACCAAATGTTAAAACCCCAGCTCAGGAACAGGCTAGGAAAAGAAGTTTTGCTCTTAGAGACTGAGGATCTGGATACTAGTCTCCCTTGGGCCAAGTAATTAGCTCTGTGACCTCGGCCAAATTCTTCAGCTGCTCAGAACTTTAGTTCCTTTCACTGTTGAGAGGACTTAATCATTCCTGCTGGGTTCAGCTCGTGGTGCAAGTGTGAGGGCCAAACAGGAATAATATGCGGGAGAAGCTCTGTGAATGGGAAGAGCTTACACATGGCAGCTTTGTCATTAGTAGCATGAACGCCCGCTGGCCTCACTGGCTAAGGAATGGGGTGCCCCTGAGATGTGAGAGTGAGCTGAGGGACTCTAGCCTTCTGAAACAGAATCCCCGGTGATTCCAGTCAGGGCGTCTCAGTGGATGGACTTTTGTGTGCTGAATGGGGAAGCTGGAGTTCTGCGGTCAGATATGAGTTCCCATCACACCTCTGCCCCTTAGCAGTGAAAACTGCGAAGCCCTTACTCTCGTATAAACTCCGCTAGTCACCTGTGGTAGGGGGCGGGTGTATATGGTAGGTTAGGCTTGTAGAGGTTCTCAATGCAGGCTACACACTGGAGCCACCTATGGGACTTTTAATAAATTCCGCTGCCCGGGACCCAACCCAGGCCAATGAACGCAGACCTTGGGGTGGGGGGGGGCACCCCTGCTGTTGTTTTTGCAGCTCCTCGGTGATTCCTGAGGGCAGTCAGTAGGGAGGGTCTGTGGCTGCAGGGTAGAATATATCCACTGCCAATGTTGGGTCTGACGCCCCAGGCTAGCCCCTACTCAGCTGTGCTTCCCTCTCTTCCACCCAGTCCCTCCGAAGCTCAGCTCCGCCAGATCATTGAGCAGGGCAAGAGGAAACCTGCAGTGGCGGCTGCACCACCCCTGCCCCCGGCCCAGCCAGCTGATGGCGGGTGCACAGATCCTATAGAAACAGGCTCCTGACCCGGGCTGCTCTGCTGCCCCAACTCAGCAACAGTGCAGTCGCTCTCCCCTCGCCACCTGCCCCCACATCCTCTCTTCTCTCATTCATTGCACATTTCTTGAGGACTTGCTGCATGTCAGACACCGTGGGAAGCGTTAAGAGTTTCAGACCCAGATAAGGTGCTGGGATACCGCCATGAGACGGAGCCAGTGAGGGAGACGGGTGGAGACTGGGGAGCGCAGGGATCCAGGAGTCAAGCAGAGCTGGCTCCAGTCTGGATCCACAGACTGGCCCTGTTCACGTCACTTAGCCTCTCCGTGAGCCTTAGCTATTTAGTCTACAAAATGGGGCTACTCTTCTCCTCTTTTCCAGGTTTGTTGTGAAAATCAAAATAAATGAGGGACGTAAAGAGCCTGCACACTGTAGGTGCCCAGTATGACAAGAAAAGAGGCTGGTGTGGGTGCCCCGGGTGCCCGCAAAGCCCAGTGGGCTTCCTCTGTGTCCTCATTTCATCTCATTTCACTGCCACTCCCTCTCCTTTGCCTTCTCTCCCCTTGAATCCTCTCTTCCCTTTCCTTGAACTACACAGGACATGACCACCGCCTCTCTTCTGCGAACACTTGCAAAGTGCAATTGGCAAACCTGCATTGACTAGCTATTATATTTCTGCTTTCTATTTTTAAAGCACATGGCTAGAATTTATTACTCTGAACTGTTTTGTGAGTGTGCATGCCTGCTTGTGCGTGTGCATCCTTGCCCAGTGTGGCTGCCTGATCAGAGAGACAGGGTGGTTTTCTTTTCTGGGGCCAGAGCAGCTACTGGGCAGCCTGAATTGGAGCTGCTGAGCCTCTTGGCTGCTGGGGGGGTGGTGGTGGTGGTGTCAGCCTGAGAAGGGAGGACGGAGGGGCTGATCAGGGTGAAGGCGAGAGGTGTGGGGATTTGGAGCTCTGACTCAGCTTCCCTCGAGGCCTCTGCCTCTGTTCCTGGAATGAGGCCATCACACAGGCCTGGCGCTGGCTCCCATCCGAAGCCCCACCAGCCCATTTTCCCTGATCACAAGGGAGCTCGCCCTTGGGGCTGAAGGCTGGGGCTTGCTTCCTGGTGAGTGTCTGGATTATAGACTGTTGCTTGGGGTGCTCCCAAGTGGGCCTCACTCTACATCACCCCCACAGCCACTGTCTCTTCCCAGCTGCCTGACTTTGCTCCCTCCCAGCCCCACTGATACCACCCATACAGGCCACCAACAGCCTGCTTGCTCAGCACACACCGCTGCCCCCTGCTCCTGCCCCACCCACCAGAGGCCCAGATTTCTGTGGAGGAGAAAAAGTAGCAGTGCTCATTCACCAGGAAGTCATACAGGGAGACTCACCTGCAGACTCCCAGGCCCTGGGATAAGACTACTCGGGGAGGAAGCTGATACTTATACAGAGGTTCAAACCCAAGGGCTGGGCTGAGAATCATTACACATAAAAAGTCCCCCACAGCCTGCAGCTCACTCCTGAACTGCTGACTGGACACACAGATCTTTGCTCCTTTACTGATTAAACTGCTTGTTGTTGTCTAGTTGCTAAGTTGTGTCCGATTCTTTTTCGACACCATGGACTGTAGCCCACCAGGCTCCTCCGTCCATGGGATTCTCCAGGCAAGAATACTGGAGTGGGCTGCCATTTCCTTCTCCAGGGGATCTTCCTGACCCAAAGTTGGAGACCACATCTTCTGCTTGGCAGGTGGATTCTTTACCACTGAGCCACCAGGGAAGCCATTTTAAACTGCTAATCCTTCCGTAAAACATAACTTCACCTTGTCAACTCCCTTGTTCAAGCTGGAGGACTGCAAAAACAAATATAGTAACCTCGGGAAATGACAATGTTCCAGGCCTCGGGACTTAGGTTTATCTGTAGGAGACTCCCAGGAAAATCTATTCCTAAATGATAAACTAGACATGCTTCCAGAAACTTCTCAGCCTAGGACAGGCACAAAGAGATAGGTGTCCAGTTCACCGTTCTGTCTCTTTTAAGAGTAATCAAGTGGGCTCTGAGCTCTTCAGCCACAGAGAGCTACCTTTCTAGTAAGAAGATGGTGGAATTTTTTTTATAGATGTTAGTAGTTCAAATAGGAGTGCTTTCTTTTTAAGACACATTTTGAAAATAATCATCTCGAGTAAAACCAAGGAGGTAAGAAGGAGTCTATCTCGGATTTTCAGGAGGCAGAATTTTTAGGACTGTTCTTCACTAAGGTGTCACACTCACAGGACAGCATAATAAATATGCAGATGGCCTTCTTGTGTCGGTGGGCCATCGAAGTGCCCATGTGGAGGAGATCAGTTCCTTGGCCCCCTCTGCAAGCTCCCGGAAGTCCCGCCCCCATCCTAGTTGCTGTGTCTTCCGTACCCGGCTCCTCGTGCCCTGCCTGCAGCTTCTTGGTGACCCGGGTCCTGTGATCTCTCCCTTCCTCACCTTCATGCCCACTGTAATCACCTACCTCCCAGGTGCTCTTCTATCCCCGGCTGTCCCCCATGGAGGCAGCAAGCTTCGGGAGGTCTGGAGCTGGTCGTCTCGCTCACGGCTATGCCTCTAGTGCCGAGCTCAGAGCCCGGTGAACATCTAGCTGCTGAATGAGTGAGTTGAATGGCTTTAGCTCTGCATCTCAGTTCTGGTTTTCTGTGGATGTTCTGCTTCCACAGCCACCCTGATTTCAGGCGCTTTTGATTTATTTCCTGATCAGAGACAGGGTAGAACTCGGGAGAAGCCCATCTCAAAGGGCTAGTGTGAGGATTACAGGTGACCGCTTCTGGTGTATTAGTACTTAAAGGAGGTTAGGAGATCATATATACTTACTGTATTTAGAAGTCAACCCACTGGGAGCTGTTGCCCCTGCTCATTTCAATGGTAGGATCCAGGCTGGGCTTCTGTGATAAAACAACGTCCAGACACAATGGCTTGGACAAAATAGAAATGTATTTGTCTGCAGGTCAGCAATCCAGAACTCTTAGGGAGACTACCATTTTTCTTGCACAGATTCCAAAGCTGCTGTAGTTCCTTTGATCTCCCAGGTGATGGTAAGGAGGAAAGGGAGACAAGGAAATGCTCACCCAATCAGAACACAGAAATCATTTTTGCTTATATCCGATTGGCCAAAACTCAGTCACATGAGTGTACCTAGCTGCAGGGGAAGCTGGGAAAAATAGTCTTTAGCTGAACATTCATGTTCCCACCTAAAACTATTATTTTATTTTATTTTATTTTTTAGATCCCAGGCAAACTATTATTTTAAAAGAAGGGAAGAATAGATATCAGTGACTATCTAGGAGACTCTACCAAAGCAAGGTTATAAACCTGGTGATGTCAGAAATTCCATGTGTCTTCTGCAGCTGCTCATGATAGCCTGGCCTCGCACATACTTGTTTCCATTCAATCAACAAGCCTAATTCATGCTCCAGTGAAACCTGAAATTGCAAGAAGGGGAAGAGAAAAGTCAGTTTTCAAATAATAATTGCATGAACAGCAGTGGACTGTGGAAAAGAAGACAACCATTATTGGGAAGCCCGGGGCTTCTCAAAGTGTGGTCCATGGAAGCACGCCATTCTGGGACATGTTTGTCACCAGTTTGCACCTGAAAGAAGTACAGAGATTGAGACTTTGGAAACTTTTGTAGCTATTTGACAGAATAACTTCATATTGGTTGAATATAATATTTAAAAAGTGGAGCTTGTATATCTTTCAATTTTTATTTTTCCTATTNGAAGGGGACGACCGAGGATGAGATGGCTGGATGGCATCACGGACTCGATGGACGCAAGTCTGAGTGAACTCCGAGAGATGGTGATGAACAGGGAAGCCTGGCGTGCTGCAATTCATGGGGTCGCAAAGAGTTGGACATGACTGAGCGACTGAACTGAACTGAACTGAAGGATCTTAAGATGGGAGATTCTCCTGGATTATGGTGTGGGCCCAATGTAATCACAAGTGTCCTTATAAGGAGGAGGCAGAGGGTCAGAGAAGATACAACAATAAAAGCAGAGGTCAGAGTAATGGCATTGATGGAAGGGGGCTGTGAGCCATGGAAACCCCTGGAAACTGGAAAAGGAAAGGAAATGAATTCTACCCTAGAGCCTATAGAAGGAAGGAAGCTTTGCCTACCCATCTTGGACTTCTGACCCCAGAACTGTAAGCTGATAAATCTGTGTTACTTTAAGCCACTACTGTGTGAAAGTCTGTTTCAGCAGCAAGAGGGAAGTAACAGCATAGAAGAATAGAAAAGTGTGTGCCAAGGCTGGGGATGAGAAATGGATTCCTGTGATCTAAAGAAAGAAGGTGTGTATGTGTGGGTGTAAATGGCGGGGGCAGCCATCAGGGGTGGGAGCCAGGAAGCTGGACAGCTTGGCAGGGTCCAGACCGTGATCAACAAGCAGCTCCTGTTTGGCTAACGTTGTTAACCCCTCTAAGCCTCAGATTCCTCACTGGTAAAATGATGACTTCATAGGTTTGTTGAGAGAAATGAATGAGGCTGTGTGTATGTAGCTCTTATTTAGTAAGTGCCCATTTAATGGTAAGCGTGTTACAATCCCACGGTTTTGTGAGTGGGCTCCTGGAGCCCTGGGAAATCTGTGAGATTCCTTTGCAGCTGCTGAGGATTCGGAGGGAAAGAGGGGGCAGTTCTGCTCTCAAGCTGAACTTACATTTGTTTGCCCATTGGACTTGGCTTCTGGTTAAGATCGTGTTTGAATAAGAGCTTCCTCAGCTAAGGCACAATTTGAGAGCTGCTACTCTAACCTGAGTGCTTCTTCTCGTGAGGAAACCATGGCCTGGGTTGCCCATGGCTAGTACTGCTTCCGAGCCAGCCAGAGAACCCAGCCCCCAACCAATGATGCCTTGATTCTCTGTGGTCCAGGGTTCTGGGCCTAGGGTCAGACTGGCCGCTTTGTAGTTTGGAGTCCGTTTCCCTTCCTAGCCCTACTTCCTGCGATCTGCGTTCTAGGTTCACTCGCATCTTCTTTGTTTCTTGTCCCTCTCCCTCACAGGACGCTAGGGTCCATGGGGGCAGGAACCTCATGTTTTGTTCACCACAGGATCTCCAGGGCCTGACACTGTGTCTGGCATGTGACAGTCCCAGGAAACACTTGGAAAATGCTCACTCTCAGGCACTGTCCAATGCTGTCTGCACACATTCCTGGTTCATGCATGCAGGTGTGCTAAGTCACTTCAGTCGTGTCTGACTCTTTGCGACCCTATGGGCTGCAGCCCGCCAGGCTCCTCTGTCCATGCGGATTCTCCAGGCAAGAATACTATAGAGGGTTGCCATGCCCTCCTCCAGAGGATCTTCCTGACCCAGCCTTGGTCTCTTATGTCTCCTGCATTGCCATGTGCGTTCTTTACCACTAGTGCCACCTGGGAAGGCACTTCCTGGTTCATTGGTTGTCGTTGCTGTTGTTCAGTTGTGTCTCTTTGCAACCCCATGGACTGCAGCACGCCAGGCTTCCCTGTCCTTCACTATCTCCCAGAGTCTGATCAAACTCATGTCCATTGAGTCAGTGATGCCATCCACTCATCTTATCCTCTGTTGCCCCCTTCTCCTCCTGCCCTCAATCTTTCCCAGCATCAGGGTCTTTTCAAATGAGTCAGCTGTTTGCATCAGGTGGCCAAAGTATTGGAGTTTCAGCTTCAACATCAGTCCTTCCAATAAACATTCAGGACTGATTTCCTTTAGGATGGACTGGTTGGATCTCCTTGGAGTCCAAGGGACTCTCAAGAGTCTTCTCCAACATCACAGTTCAAAAGCATCAATTCTTCAGCGCTCAGCCTTCTTTATGGTCCAACTCTCACATCCATATGTGGCTACTGGGAAAACCATAGCTTTTACTAGATTGACCTTTGTCGGCAAAGTGAGGTCTCTGCTTTTTAATACACTGTCCGGGTTTGTCATAGCTTTTCTTCCAAGGAGCAAGTGTCTTTTAATTTCATGGCTGCTGTCACTGTCTGCAGTGATTTTGGAGCCCAAGAAAATAAAATGTCACTATTTTCATTGTTTCTCCATCTATTTCTCACGAAGTGATGGGACCAGATGCCATGATCTTAGTTTTTGGAATGTTGAGTTTTAAGACAGCTTTTTCACTCTCCTCTTTCACTTTCATCGAGAGGCTCTTTAGTTCCTCTTGACTTTCTGTCATTCCTGGTTCATGGTTTCCTCTAAGTCACACCATCGGCTCTCGAGGTATTGACAAAGCTTCTTATCACTTGTGCGCCTGAGTGAATTTCTTTGCCTCCTCTGTAAAATGCGGGTCTACAGCATGAATGGTGGTGACAGTAGGGGTGAAGTGGCATCGTGACGTCTGCCTGTCGCCTGGCTTTGGGTCTGGCTGCAGCAGCCACTCGGGAAAGGTTGGCCATCGAAATGACCTCTTTGCACAGGGTGCCAAATTGCTCTGGTTCCAGCCACCCTGTTTTAATAGGGCCACTGCTGCAGCCTGGTCCCCTGAGCTGCAAAGGATTGCTTCCCTCCATCGGCCAAGTCACTTCCTGCAAAGTTTCTCCAGCCCACTCCTCCTCCTCTTCCTCCCCTGGGCCCAGACCAGCACATCTGCCCTTCTGGGCTCCAGCTCCTTCCCATTGCAACCACTTCCTCAGGACTGCTTCCTCCTCCACATCACTTCCACTGCTTCCTTTCCTCTCAGGGACCCATGAAGATCTCTGCAACCTGTGTCATCAAATGGGACCCTGCTGGGATCCTGAGGACAGCGTCAATCTGCTAAGGGAAACACACTGACTGAAACCGCCCACCCTGGCCAGGTACCATAGTAAGCATACCTGTAAGTTATTTTACAACAGGAAGTTCCGGTGAGGAATACGGAACTAACAAGCCACCAGCAACCGAAGCAGTTTAGGAAAGGTCAAAAGGAAACGCCATGGGTCCTGCCACCTCCCAGAATCCTTCCAGCCGGCATTCATCCTAGTTGAGCAATGCGTGCACCACCAGGAAGGACCCTGAGTCAAAATGATTGGCCAAAAAAACCCCAGAAACTGATCCCTTCACCATAAAACCCGAGACTGCGAGCCACACTGCAGAGTAGTTCTCCTGGGTTCCCTTACCCTCCTGCTCTCCACCCAGGCGCCCCTTCCCAGTAAAATCTCTTGCTTTGTCAGTGTGTCTCCTTGGACAATTCATCCGAGTGTTAGACAAGCGCCCCCTTTCAGGCCCTGGCGGGGGCTCCCCCTTCTTGCAACAAGTCCATGCCCTGCCCCGTGGCTCCCGGACCTCCACCAGCACCCCTGGAGGCAGCCGCTACCTGTGGCCTGGCCCCACCCCCAGCCCAGCCTTTGCTGAACCTCCTCCTCTGTACCCCTCCAGCACCCCTTGCTCCATTGTTGCCCGTCTTGCTGGGTCTACAGTATCTTTTGTGCATCTAATGTAAGATCCCTGAGGACAAGGACCAGCTCCTGTCCCTTTGATGCCATTTCCTCCATCCTAGTTGAGGCCACCCTGGCCCCACACCTGAATGATCACAAAATGTCATAGTCTGTCTGCTCTGGCCTTGCCCGCTCCCATCGGGCATTAGGGTGACCTTAGAAAACACAGACGAGTTCACGGCACTGTCTTTCGGGGCACCCCGTGGCCCTCAGGGGAGCTCTTACCACCAGTTACCACTCCCGCCCCATCTCACTGGATCTAGACAGGAGAGCTGACTTGCGCTGGCTTGAATGGAGTGGGGTCTCCGGGAGGTGAAAGGTCCTTCCTTCTGTCTGGGACACTCCCTACCCTCTCTGCTCTACCCCTTCTACCCATTGGGCTAATTGCTGTCCTTACCCAGACCTCAGCTGAGATGTACCTCCCAGGAAAGGGCTCTCCAGCTACCTGCAGCCTTGGCCCCGTGCCCAGTGAGCCTGGAGCACCGTGTACATTCCCTGCTTTGTTGGAATTGCATCTGGTGCTCACAGCCGCCGTTGCTGTTGGCTCTTTGGAGGCCCTTGTGCCCACTGCCTGGGGCCTAGCACAGTGGCTGACACATTGTTCTTGTTTAGTGTCTCAGTCGTGTCTGGCTCTTTTGCGATCCCGTGGACTGTATCTACCTGGCTCCTCTGTCCGTGGAATTTCCCAGGCAAGAATACGGGAGTGGGCTGCCATTTCATGACTCAGGGATCAAACCTGCAGCTCCTGCTTTGCAGATGGATTATTTGCCTCTGAGCCACCTGGGAGGCCCACCTGGCATGTAGTAGGCACTTAACAAACACTCGTTCGGTTGAACTGAACTGCTCCAGAAGCTCAGCCAGGTTCCCCATCTTTCCAGATCCTACCAGCCGCTCCTGATAACGAAAGCAAGGCTGACACTTGTTAACTGCTTGTTATGCTCCTGGCCCTGGGTTAAGTGCCTCACTCATACTGCCTTTGCTTATTCCTCAACGACCTTGTGAGGTTGGAACTACTTTAGAGACGCCAAGGCTTAGATAGGCAAATGAACCACCCTAAGGTCACACAGCTAGAAAGGGGTAGGGCTGGACTGGTATCCACTTGCTGACTTGGAAGTCTTCCTTCTCGACCCCAAGATGACCCTGTCCTCCATGCCTGCTTGTTCCCTCACCCTCTCCACGATCCCTCTCCTTCCTCTGATCCCCTCAGGGTCTCTGCCTTCCCAGATCCTCCTACCACATCATCTCTGCCTGCAGTTTCCTGATTCCACACTACCCTGAAAGACTCTGTAGCACAGAGGTACTTAACCAGTTAATCTCTCTGACTAATGATAAACTCCCCAAGGTCGAGGATGGTGCTGTGTTTCTCCGGGAGCCCCCAGGATAGCCAGCACAGTGGCTTGTTGTTCAGTCGCTCAGTCGTGTCCAACTCTTTGTGACCCCATGGACTGCAGCCAGGCTTCCCTGTCCTTCACTACTTCCCAGAGCTTGCTCACATTGAGTCAGTAATGCCATCCAACCATCTTGTCCTCGTCATCCCCTGCTCCTCCTGCCTTCAGTCGTTCCCAGCATCAGGGTCTTTTCTAATGAGTCAGCTGGCCAAAGCATGGAGCTTCAGCTTCAGCATCAGTCTTTCCAATGGATATTTAGGACTGATTTCCTGTAGGAAGGACTAGTTGGATCTCCTTGCAGTCCAAGGAACTCTCAAGAGTCTTCTCCAACACCACAGTTCAAAAGCATCAATTCTTCCTCATTTAGCTTTCTTTATGGTCCAGCTCTCACATCCATACATGACTACTGGAAAAACCATAGCTTTGACTATAGTACAGTGCTTGACACCCAGTTGCTATCCTCCAGTTCACTGGTAAAGCAAAGGCCAGGTCCCCAGGTTCTCGTCCATCTGAGGAGGTGGCTTAGGAGGTTCTGAGCTCTCTTCTTCTCTCCATGATTCCACTCTGGCTTCTGTCTAACCCTTGATGTTTGGGGACATTATGAATCACAGGGACCCACAGAATTCAGGGGAAGAGAATGCCAAGATTTCTTGAGGCCAAATGTGTGATCAGCATATCCAACTTCATTTTCCTGTCCAGGGAGTCCCATTTTTTATCATAATGTTTCTGGAAACCATGTCATAAATCAGATTATAAAAAAAAAAAAGATTGTATTTAGTCAGCAAAAAATGTAGTGTACCAAGCACTTTTGAATACACTAAAGTCTAGGTGATGGAAGCTAAAGTTAGTGTGACAGGGCTCTGCTTCCAGGGGTCTCATTGTCTTGCTGGAGTCACGAACCAACTCATCGTAGTGAAAGACCCCTGAGAGTCACACTCTGACTCCCGTCTGCTCTGCAAAGTCTCCCCAAGTGTTTCTAGAAGTTTCCTGCAGCGTCTCACTTGGGCTCAGGGCAAAGTTCAGGCATGGCCCCCGAACACGTGATTCCAGTGGTGTTTTCCTCCTCTTCCCTGCTCTGGTCTGTGCCCTGTGGCCTGCACCCCTTCGGGGCACCTGTGGCAGACAGAGAAGCAGGTCGTGGACCCGGGGTGATGTCCCAGGGCACTCCCCTCCCTGTCAGCGTCACACCCCATCAGGGAGTCATAAACCACGGCTGACGGAGCCCTTGTCTTACAGTCTTTTAGTGAAACAGCTCTGCAGTGGCTGACGTGGCTGTCTAGGACCACCTTTACACACACAGGTAGCTCAGACACACACACACGTAGCTCAGACCTGATTCCACAGGTTCTGAGGAATCGCAGAGGCTTTCCCCCTTTCCAGTCACCAAAGGCTCTCTCACTGCCTGACAGTCTCCACCCTGGGATGTGTCTCCCCCAGAAGGCTCCCTATTCCCCCTCTCTGCACTTTCTCAGCAGCATCAGCTTCTGGCAGCTGCCTCACCATTTCCCCTACACAAGCCTGGGCATGTCCCAGTTTTGCCTCAAGCACAGCACTCTAGTCCCACCTGTTTCTCTTACACACGTGCTTCTTATTCATGCTCAGATGTAGAAAAAAGACAAGAGAAATACTCCAAGATGTTTTGACTCTGGGAGGTTTTATTTTCTGTTTCATATTCTGCTGTGTTTTCCAAGATTTAAAAAACAAGCTTGCGTCCCTCATGCAATACCCCCAACCCCCACCACAGTAAAAGCTTTTATTGTGGTGGATGTTTTTGTTCAAATATAAAATTAACAACACAAGCTGTAGAAGCAAAGTGGAAAAAGAAAGATGAACTCCAGAGTGTTAAGGGAAAGTTGAAAAGCTTTCAAAAGGAATAATGTTACAATTGGAGGTTCCTGAACAAACGAATCATAGATACAGCCAAGCCTATACCATAAGTCAATGCCAAAGTAACTGTAAATCTCCACAGTTACTCAAAGGAGTAAAATTATTTTCCAAGCCCTACAAAAATATATGTACCACTTTGATTATATAAGGGGTTGCAACAAAATTTCAAGTGTGTCTATCACATATTAAAATGCACAAACAACTCTTAAACAACATGTCAAGAAATAGAAAGTTGGCTACAGAAAAATCGACATCTAATTGACAATCATTTTGTTCACTTTTGACTTCAGAAGTACATGATGCTTGATCTCACGCCTTCCTTTTCTCTGAACCAAACCAGAATATTCAAAATCACTCCTTGGAGCTCTGTGCTGGGCTGCTTGAGGATGAGGGATAGCATTAGGTATCTGTTACCGATGATAATGATGCTGTCTCTTTGACTGAAAATCGTTTTAAATATCCAGAAGGGCTGACGCAGCATCCTCTTCCTCCCTGTCTGTGTATTAAAAGCCACCAGGCAGGGTTTCAGGGTCAGGGTTAACATGGGCTCCAGGAAGCCTGCTGCAGCCTCTAAAGACAGTCCTCCCCATCTTTCCTCCACATGGACCACTGAGCAGCTGTAATTTTAACTGGCAGCCTTCAGAATACAGAACTGCTGTTGGTTTTCTTTGCCTGGGACAGTGATAAGAAACTGATGGGGGGTGGGTACTAAGGTGCGGGAACTCATCAAACCCCAAGTGTGGATCACAGAATTAAAGTACACCCAGGATAGAAAAGACCTCTGCTATGAACTGCTCCAACTTCTAAGCCACCACCACTGAGCTGAGAAAGCACCTACTCTGTGCCTGAAATTACTACAGAGATGATTTTATTTCATGTAATCCATACAACCCTGTGGAGTAAATAATAGCAACCCTATTTTACAGACGAGAAAACAGAGTCACTGTGAGCTTAAGAAACTTACCAGTGTATTAGTTTGCTAGGGCTGCCATACAAAGTGCCACAAACTGGGTGCCTAAAACAACAGAAAGTGTATTGCCTCACTGTTCTGGAGGCTAGATGTCCATAATCAAAGTGTCAGAAGGGTTTCTGGGGGCTGGGAGAAAGAATCTATTCTATGCATGCCTTTCTCCTCGCTTCTGATGGTTGCCAGCAACCCTTGGCATTCCTCAGCTTGTAGCTACCTCACCCGGGTCTCACCCTTCACCCTTTACGTGCTATTATCCATGTGTGTGTCTATGTCTCCAAATTTTCTCTTAAAAGAAAAAAAAAAAAAAGCCAGCCTTTATTGAATGTGTTATAATGTTGCTTTTTCTCTTTGTGTGTGTGTGGACATGAAATCTTGCTACCATTTATTTGAGGTGGTTGAGCTGATAAGTTATATCTGACTCTTTGGGACCCCATGGACTGTAGCCTGCCAGGCTCTTCTGTCCATGGGATTTTTCAGACAACAATACTAGAGTGGGCTGCCATTTCCTTCTCCACGGTGCTTCTATTTTATGTTTTTGGCCCCAAGGCATGTGGGTTCTTAGCTCCCCAACCGGGGATTGAACTCACATCCCCTGCATTGGAAGGCCAGGTCCTAACTACTGGACTGCCAGGGAAGTCCCAGATTTTCCCTTTTTCAGGGACAGCAGTCATATCAGAGTAGGGTCCACTTTAATGACTTCATGTTAACTTGATTATCCTTACGAAGACTCTGTTTACAAACAAGGCCACATTCTGAGGTCCTGGGGGGTCAGGACTTCAACATATTTTTGGGGAACTTTGGGGTCACAAAGAGTCAGATACAGCTGAGCGACTAACACCTTGGGTCTACAACATACAGACATCACTTCTGATGAGTGATGGAGACAATATTAAAATCCTAGACTATCTGACAGCAGCTCTTAGCCAGACCCCATCCTGCCTCCTATCTGGCTCTTCTCGGCTGTCTGGCTCCCTCCTGTAGAACATATCTAGGAATGGAGACTGGCAACCACACAGGATGAGCCCACCTGCCACGTCTGAAGATTTCCTAAGTATAATCTCTTATTGTCTATGCTCACCTCTGAGAGATATACAGATACCACAAGGATTTTCTCCATGCAGATGTTGACAGATGTTGGCTTTGATAGAGAAACGTTCCCATCTTCATCGACCACTTTTGCAGGAACCACAAGCTCCTGGCCAGTGCACTGCCGACCCCTATGGCCCTTCCTCTAGAGAAGGGAAAGGGCACCTCTCTTTTCATGCTAACGAGTGTGCGACCCCTCACTTTCTGGTTCTTACAGCGACATCTGACACCTGTCATCCCATGTGCCACAGAGACACAGGAGGAGGTGCTGGAGGAAGGAAGGTGGGTGAAATGCTCAATGCTTCATCATGATTCAAGTACCTGCGCCTTCCTGCCCCCACCCATTTTTTAATTTAAAGAGCACCATGCGTACGACTCTTAAGTTTACTCGGGCTATGTCTTGGTTCTTTCACTGGGAGCTGGTCATCTCTGAACCAGTGTGTTAAACCTGCCCTAGTAACCCCAAGACTCAGGTCATCCTGGATCTTGGCGACCTCACAGGTGGATGAGGTGGTCACTGGACAAGGCAGACCCCCTAAGGGTCCTGTGGTAGAATGGCTGAGAACCTTCAAGAAAGGACTTGCTACCCCAGCTGAAAGGGGTACCTCACTGCATCCCACCCAAGGACTGGCCCCCAGCCAGTAAGGCCTAGGCTGGGATATCGAAGGCCCGAAACTTGGCCTCACGTGGGCAATTCTGAGGGCCCACCTAAGCTCCAAAGCCCTCTGTGGGGTCGCTGCGATTGCCCTTGGGCCTGGACCACAGCTTGATGCCCGCCCCTGCCCCCCCCTGCCTTCCCGAGTCTTGCTCCTTAGAGTCCTCTTCAACCCTCCTCCACTCTAACTCATCTCAGAATCTGCCTCCCAGGAACCTTCCCGGACTGGCTTCTCCAGAGACTCAAGTCAGCACTTGGTCGTGGGACTTCCCTGGTGTCTGCCTTCCTGTGCAGGGACGCAAGCTTGATCCCTAGTTGGGGAACTGGTTTGATCCCTGGTTTGATCCCTGGTTGTGGCATGTGCCACGCCGCAGGGCAACTAAGTCGATGCATCACAAAAAAGAACTGGCACTGCCCCAAACAAACCATGCACGGTCTTGAAGCCACAGAGGAGGCACGAGAGACCAGAGGCCACTTCTTTCTGGGCCCCAAACTTCAGTTTTCACAAGGCATGACCAGGAGACTCACGGGCCTGCCCACATACTTATGCCCTTCTGTTTGGCACCATCTGAAATTAGCTGGCCAACACCTCCCTCCTACAAAGATTTATTGAGCATCTACTATGTGCAAAGTACTATTCCAGACTCTGGAAATACAGCAGTGAAAAAAGAAACAGGAAAATATTTATCTGCATGAATCTTGCATTCCAGTAGGGGAAGCAGACAATTACCTAATAAATCAGTAAAATACTATCACTTGGTGATAGTACTATGGGGAGGAAAAAAGCAGGGCGTGGAGAGGGTTTTGGAGCCGCATGGAGGAAATAGAGTGAACAGGGAAAGACTCCCCGAAAAGGTGAGATATGAGCAAAACCTGAAGGAGATAAGGGAGTCGTGAAGTTACTGGGGGAGGAGACTTTCAGATAGTAGGAACAGCAAGTGCAAAGGCCCTGAGGCAGGAACTTGCTGTGAGTTCGCAAGGACTAGCAAGGAGGCCAGTGTAAGTGGGTCAGAGCATGAGAACAGTAAGAAGTGAAATCAGAGTCCACAGTGGGAGGAGGGAGAGAGGTTTGTGGGACTGTGGGTGTGGAGGGTCTCTTGGGCCAGTGCAGGGACTTTGGCTTTGGCTATGAGTGAGACGGGACCCACCAGAGGGCTCTGAGCACAGAAGAGACAGGCTCAAAGGGACTGTTTTAAAGGGCCACTCTAGGTGCTGTGTGGAGAGAAGGCAGAAGCAGGAGACCTCCTAGACTGTTTCAGGTAGAAGGCAGTGCTGTCTCAGCCAAGGGGCTGTGTAGAAGTGGCCAGATTCTGGAGATTTTTGGAAGGTTAGAGCTAATGGGATTTGTTGATGATCCTTCCAGGAGAGCCGGCACCGTGGCTGGCAGGATCACACACGTGGGTGCAGCCAGCGGTATTTCTCAAGGCGATAAGCACCATGTGGTGGCTTTGGAGCCAGACACACCTGGGTCTGGATCCAGACTCCATGCCTACTAGCTGTTCATCTTGAGCAGTTTACATCAACTCTCTAAGACTTCGTGTCTTCATCTGTCAACTGGGGATGACAATCTTTGTATCATAGGATTATTATGAAGATCAAGTGAGATGATCTTAAAGAAGAGCTGACAGGAGAATGATTGTGATCGTTTTAAATAACGCAGTCTCCTATGAATCTTGGAGCGGAGGCCTGAGGAGGGGAGGGGCGGCCTCTGAGGGTGGAGGGAACATGCGGGAGGGGTTGGACAAAGCTGGGAGCAGCCGAGACCACCCAGGAATGCTGGTGTGGAAAGAGAACAGGAATCTCGGGCACACACTGGCCTGCCCAAGTGAGTCTGGGGGATTCCAATGCTCGGGCAGGTTGGGGTAGGGTGGCCTTCAGAGAAAAGATGGCCAGAGGGGAACTCCTTGGCTGAAGGTGGAGCCGTGGAAAATGGGAACATCCCCAAATTCTAGAAGATGAGGTCATCCCAGCTGAAGCCAATCAAAACTCTCCCTTGGGGAGGCAAGAAAGGGTTTTACTAGGCCAAAAACTGCAGCAAGCTCTAGTGGCTGCCAAGAAAGGAGGCGAGGCAAGGCGAGCCCTGGGCCCGAGGCCATGAGCTCTGGAGGCCCCACCTTGGCTAGAAAAAGAGACTAGGGGAGAGCTGGGGTGGGGGTGGAGCAACCCAGAAGGGGNCTTGAACTCCAGGCTCTATTGGAATCAGATCCTCTCTGGGGACCCTGAGCATACAGCAGGCCAGGCCCATGCTCTGAGATTCAGGGGTGACCGCCTTGGGATGGGTGTAGGCCTCCCTTCGGACACAGCCAAGTCAGGAACGACAGATGCTCTCCAGGACCCAGCGCCCTTCTCCCTACCCTTTGCTGGCACCCCCTTGGCAAGCCTCCCAGCCTGGAGCCGGTGCCAGGCCTCCTGCCTCTCTTGGCTCCCGAGCACTGCTGGGAAGGGCACCACCACAGTGCTGGCATTGCTACAGGCTCAGACTCCCAACCGGGTACCACCTGCCAGCACATGTAGCGGCCTTGGGTCTAAACCACTTACTATTCTGGGCCTCCATCACTCTCCGCATGCTCCCTTCCGACCCCGGGCCTAACGCTTAGCTTCTTGTCTCCTACCACTGGAAAAAAAAATTGAGGCCACTGGGATCACATGATCTCCATCAAATCCTTCCTCCCTACCGAGTCTGCTTCCACGCACCCCCCTCCTACCCCCCGCACCCCCACTGCTTTCCTATTAATTTTAGAAGCAGGCCAAAATCCAGGTCAGATCCCCCAGCCTGTGGAGTCGGGCTGCCGGGGTTCCAATCCCATTTATATCCCTTCCTGGCTGTGTGATCTTGGGCAAATTTCTTAAGCTCTCAGTGCCTCGGTTTCCTCATCAGTGAGATGGGGTGATACCTGCCTTTACCTCACAGAGTTGATGGAAGGATTAGATGAGACAGGCTGCACAGAGAGCTTGGCACAGGCAAATGCTAAGAAAGGCTAGCTGTTTTCGCCTGCCTCTCTGCCTCCTCTAAACCTTGTTCCCTCATTATGAACGTCTCCCGGTTTCTAGCTCATTCCTCTCAGCCTATACAGACACGCAAGTCTCTCCTGTCGCAAAAAAATCTCTTCTTGATTCTGTGTTCTTGATTTCTCTTGTGCCTTCTCGTCCAGACTTCTCAGCAGCATCCTTTACCTGCTTGATCCTTTCCTTATCTCCTTTCTGTTCCTCAGTCCACTGGGGACGTGGCTTCTGGCTCTGCCACACTTCTGACGTTTGTCGGGCTCACCAAGGACCGGGCCAAGACCAGTGGGCATATCTCAGCCCCTGACCTCTGCCTGCTGCACTGACTGTATTAGTCATTTCCTCCTCTGTGAAATGATGGATGGCTTGGCATCCATGCCTCCTTATCAGCCCCTCGATCCTCCGTGTACTTCCTCGACCTTTCCCTCTCTGTTCTCACAGGGCTCCTCATCTACTGCTGGCCCCAGGGGACTGGTCTGCCGGTCCCCAGACTGGGGACCCTGAGTCCGTCCTTGGTCAGTGGGTCTCCTCTGCCCTCACACTCCTTTCAGGTGATCTTAGCAGCTCTTAGCTTCCCAGATAGCTCACATGGTAGAGAATCTGCAATGCGGTTTGATCCCTGGATCGGGAAGATCCCCTGGAGAAGGGCACGGCAACCCACTCCAGTGTTCTTGCCTGGAGAACTCCATGGAGAGAGGAGCCTGGCGGGCCACAGTCCGTGGGGTCACAGAGAGTCGGGATGGCGGAGTGGCTGACACTTTCACTTTCACTTAGCAGTTCTTCTGGCTTCTACTTCCACTTGATGGTTGCTACCTGCTGTGGACTAAATTGTGTGCGCCCCCCAGATTTGTACATTGAAGCCCTAATCAGTGCTACTGTATATGGAGACAGAGACTGTAAGGAAGAAATTAAGATTAAATCAGGCTATAAATTTGGGCCCCTAATCTGATAGGTTAGATAGCATCACCGACTTAATGGAGGTGAACTTGAGCAAACTACAGGAGATAATGGAGGACAGGGAAGTCTGGAGTGCTGCAGTCTGTGGGGTCACGAAGAGTCAGACGCTACTTAGTGACTGAACAATGACAACAATCTGATAGGATCGATGTTCTTATACGAAGAGGAAGAGACACCAGAGATGTCTCTTTCTGGGCTCACACGAGGATACAGCCAGAAGGTGCTGTCTGTAAGCCAGGAAGAGAGGTCTCACCAGAAGCTAACTCTGCTGGCACCTTGGTCCTGGACCTCTAGCCTCTAGGAGTATGAGAAAATAATTTCTGTTATTCAAGCTACCCTGTCTGTGGCAAATTCCTAAGCATGTAGGCATGCTAAGGCACCTCGTTCGACTCTCTGTGACCCCATGGACTGTAACCCGCCAGGCTCCTCTGTCCATGGGATTCTCCAGGCAAGAATACTGGGGTGGGTTGCCATGCCCTACTCCAGGGGATCTTCCTGACCCAGGGATCGAACCCGTGTCTCTTATGTCTCCTGCATTGGCAGGTGGGTTCTTAACCATCTGGCAATACCCATTTCTAAGTGTACCAGTAAGCTTTTCCTGCATGACAGACTATTCCAAAATTTGGTGGTTGAAAACAGCCACTCATTTAGCTTATCTTTCTGCAGGTCAGCAGTTTGCTCTGGGCTCAGGTAGCAGTTCCTCTGGTCTTGGATCTGTGGTCAGCTGCAGGTTTGGCTGGGCACTGGTGGCAGCCTGGCTTTAGCAGGATGGCTCATCTCTGCTCCACAGAGTCTCTCATCTTCCAGGCGGCAGGCCTGGACTTGTTTCTATGGTGATGAAACAAGCAGAGTGGAGATTTGGAAGGAAAAGCCTCAGACTCTGCAGACATCCAGGTCTGGTACTCTGGGAGTTGATTTCTCAACATCAAGACATCTTGGACAATGAACTAGGAATATAGAAAAGTAATTGCACAAGAAAAAGAATGTGTGTGTATAACTGCACCACTTTGCTGTGTTGCAGATAACACAGCTTTGTAAATCGATTCTGCTTCAATTTTAAAAGTACTTTGGAAAAAGAATAATAGTTAAGTAAACTCTGGAAAGGCACATAACATTTTAAGGTATAGTTGACAGGACTTGCCAGATGTAGAGTAAGGAAAGACGAGGAAAATAGGCCTATTCCTGGGTAGACAATCTTCGTGCTTCCCTGGTGGCTCAGGCGGTAAAGAATCCACCTGCAATGCAGGAGACCAGGGTTTGATCCCTGGGCTGGGAAGATCTCCTGGAGAAGGAAAATGGCAACCCACTCCAGTATTCTTGCCTGGAAAATACAATGGACAGAGGAGTCTGGTGGGCTACAGTCCATGGGATTACAAAGAGTTGGACACAACTGAGCGACTAACACTTTCACTTTGGTTAGACAAATTGCTGGGCTAGATGGAGGGTGGAAAAAATTTGCTGAGCACTTATTATTTGCTGAACACTTTTCTAGCCTCTTGGCACACAGAAAAGACTAAGGTGCTTGAGAAAATGTCTCTGGAGCCAGACTTGGCTCTAGAGACTATATGTATTCTTTTTCATATTCTTTTTCATTATAGGTTTTTTTAAGTTATTAAATATAGTTCTCTATGCTGTATAGAAGGTCCTTGTTGTTTATATCTAGTTTATATATAATAGTGTGTATCTGCTAATCCCAAACTAATTTGTCCCTCCTTCCCCTTCCCCTTTGATAACCATAGCATTGTTTTCTATGTCTGTGAGTCTTTTCTGTTTTATAAATTTCGTATCCTTTTTAGATTCCACAAATAAGTTATTGCATATGGTATTTGTCTTTCTTTGACTTACTTCACTTAGTGTGATACTCTCTAGGTCGANATAACCATAGCATTGTTTTCTATGTCTGTGAGTCTTTTCTGTTTTATAAATTTCGTATCCTTTTTAGATTCCACAAATAAGTTATTGCATATGGTATTTGTCTTTCTTTGACTTACTTCACTTAGTGTGATACTTTCTAGGTCGACCCATCTGTGTTACTGCAAATGACTGTATTTCATTCTTCATTGTGGCTGAATAATATTCCATTCTGCATTTATGCTGATCTTCTTTATCCATTTATCTGCCAGTGGACACTTAGGTTGAAGAAGCTATGTTCTTAATCACCACTTCCTTCATATTCCTCCACCTACAATTCACCTACAGGAAGATAACCTGTTTGGGGTTAAAGATAATGAATTTGGTTTTAAATATAGATGTGGAGCTGCCTCTAGGACAACCGGGTAGAGACTTCTATTCAGCAGGTGGGTTTGTATGTGGAATAGGAATCAAGACACCATAGACAAACAAGGATTAAGCCATGAGTGGATAACATCATACAGGGAGATGGTGCAGAGGGAGAACGGGGGAATGCTGGGGGCACACTTAAGGAGAGGATGGAGAAGAAGGACCCCACAAAAGAGCCTGAGGATGAGCAGCCAGAGACAGGAGAGGGAGGTTTTGGAGGCAGGGAGGACCGTAAGTCTGTGTTTGCCTGAGGGAGTCTTGGTTTAGGACAACCTGGCATAATAATTAATGAGTGCCCCCTTTCACTTTAAACAGTGGCCCAGTTTGGAAGATGGATTATATATATTCACCCTCCTTAGAAGGCCAAGGAGGAGAAAACATTAAGGAGAAGGAGACGTAGATGTGAAATACTGCCAAGAGGACGAAGACGGTTAAGTTTGGAAAGTGGGTTCCGCTGGGATTGGATTTGGCAAACTAATGACCTTGGTTGGAGAAAGGCTTCTGAGAAAAAAGATGGAAAACGGACTGGATCATGCTGAATCTAGATAAGAAATAAGTAAAGATAACAAATTGCACAAGTCTTTCCAGAAGCTTGGCTGGGAAGGAAAGAAAGAGAGGGGCAACTACATGGAATGGAAGAGGGCACACCCTCCCCGCCGTTCTCCGCAGGAGAGGGTTGGAGCATGGCAGACCCAATAGGGACGACTCCAATAGAGAGATTGCCAGGGAATGAAGGGCCGAGGTTTCTGGGGAGCCAGAAAGTACAAGGGTCCAGATAAAGGGGAAAGAGCCTTGAAGAAATAAAGGGGGAGACTTAAGAAATAGTGGGAAAAGTCCCAAGGAGGCGGGTTTCTGGGCACGGAACTGATGAAGGGGCTGGAATTACCTTGCAGACTTGTTTGACCATAGCAGACCATGGTCAGTGATGCCTGGGTCTTCCCTTGGCCGTAGACTCTTTACCCACCCCACCCCCGAATGCACATACTTGCACACGTGTGATTTCTTCACACAGTTCAGGAGGCTCACAGCAAGCTGCTACCCACAGAGGAGCCCAGACCACAGTGAGGAAGTCCTGCTCCCTGGAGTACTTTCCCATTGCTTGGGGTCCTCACACCAAAGTCTATTCTTTCTGTCTCCTCCAGCTGACCCATAAATGCCCTAACATCCATGAGGGCAGGCCCTTCTTCATTTTAAAAGATTTTCATAACATGCTACAACTCCCAGATTTGCAGATTACTTATCACCAGTTAATTCACACCCAGCTGCATCCAGATACCTCAAGGGGAAAGGGAAGTCGCTCAGTCGTGTCCGACTCTTTGTGACCCCATGGACTGTAGCCCACCAGGCTCCTCCGTCTATGGGATTTTCCAGGCGAGAGTATTGGAGTGGGTTGCCATTTCCTTCTCCAGGGGAGAGGTTCCTTAATCCCATCACTGTGATTACTAGAAGACTCCTAGAGAGGGTCCTTCTGAGGGTCCTTCCAGGAAAACTACAGGCTGGTTCCAGGAGTCTGGGCTCCCCTCCCAGCTCTGGACCTCAGGTCACATGACCCTCTGGGCACTGAGCCTCCTATCAAGGATGCTCCCATCACTCCCAACCCATAGAAAGACTGTCTGGGTAAGAACTCTCTTCACCTCTTAAAACACTTTATAATTTAATGAATATTAATGAGATAAAGAATGATCACCTTTCATTTATTTAGCAAATGTTTGTCAAGCTCTTTTCATTCCAGGTGGAGCCTTCGGAACACAGAGTCAGTTAGAGCCTGCTCCCCATGCTAGAGGCAGCTTCTGAGACCACATCCACTCTGTCCTGTAGCAGCCCACCCAGATAATTCTGAGTTGACAGCATTTAGAAGCAATGTCATGTGAATCGCCACAGAATTGTGGATTAAGGTGGTGAAAGTCTTCACTGCTATTAAATAATAGTTTATTTTAGAAATAGAGGCCTGTGTAAAGATAGTATAACAGGGGAAGGTAGGTCTTCTTATACCATACAGATGATAGATCAGACACACAGAGGGCTGAGGGCTGACTCTAAACCCTGCCAGTGATCAGCGAGGGAGCAGGGGACAGCCCAGACCCTCTGTTTTCTGAAAATCCAAGAGGAGACAGGAGAATACAGGGAGAGAAAAAAATAACCTGGAGGAGAGTTGGTGGAGAAGAGGGGAAATAGTCAGTGAAGTGATATGGATGGAATAGACACCAGATAGAGGTGGGATCGAATCTTTGAATGGGACAGACAAAATCCTCTGACAAAATGAGAGATTCCCAGGACTCTTGATTCCCAGTGCGTGGGCACCATGGCCGAAGGCAGACTCGAGTCCCTTGCAGAAAGGGCAGCCCCTTGGGACCCCACCGAATTCTGCCCTGACCCCTTTTACTTGCCCCTGCCCCCCTCCCCCAGCCCCCATTTCAGCAAGCATGCTTTCTCATCGGGGACTCACTGCCCTGACCCCCTCTCTGACCTGCATTCCCAACAACCCACTGGACACCTCCCCTGGTGGTCCTACAGCCATCTCAGGGACAGGGTTTCATTCATTTATTAAATTCTGTCTTGCAACCTGTATTGTGTGCCAGGAACCACTTGTACCGGACTCAGAGGAGACAACAGACAGCAAGCAGACATGGTCCCGCCCTTACTGGGGAGATAGAGATAAATCAAATAAACAACAAGTTGGGATGTCCCTGGTGATCCTCAGCGCTTCCCCTGCAGGGGACACAAGTTCAATCCCTGGTCAGGAAACTAAGATCCTGCAAGCCATATGAGTGCAGCCAAAAGCAAAACAAAACAAGAGGCCATAAATAATCAATACCTTGTTACAACACAGTGTGAGGACACCTACTCACTGCATCCTGCCTTCAAGCCTGAATACTAGCAGCAGCATCCTGGGTCCTCCTAGCTCCCCTGCCTCCCATATGCCCACACGTCCAAGTGATTCTCCAGGCCGGTGCGTCACCTCCTTTTCTTTCTCCATGACCTCTGCCTGGACTCCTAGCCTGCCACCTCCAATCTCCACCCAAAACCCTCCTCCGCATGGCTGCCCAAGTTTTCTCTTCTAAATTAACAAGTGCGATCACAATATTCTCAAGATTAAGAACTTCTTTACAGGAACCTCAAAGAGAAATAGTAGAAAGTCACTGGAGGGACTTCCCTGGTGGTTTAATGGTGAAGACTTGACCTTTTGGTGCTGGGGTGCAGGTTCAATCCCTGGTGGGGGAGCTAAAATCTCCCATGCCTCCTGGCCAAAAAACCAAAACACAAAACAGAATCAATATTGTAACAAATTTAATCAAGACTTTAAAAATGGTCCACATTAAAAAAAAAGATACATAAAAAAGAAAGCCACTGGAGATAGAAGAATTCAATTTAAGACTCTTAGTTCATAAGAGAATAAGATTTGGATACAGACACATAAACACACATACACAGCATGTAAAAGAGCTAAATAATATAAATAATAAGGTGCAACTAATCTGTGAAGAAGGCTGAGCGCCGAAGAATTGATGCTTTTGAACTGTGGTGTTGGAGAAGACTCTTGAGAGTCCCTTGGACTGCAAGGAGATCCAACCAGTCCATTCTGAAGGAGATCAGCCCTGTGATTTCTTTGGAAGGAATGACGCTAAAGCTGAAACTCCAGTACTTTGGCCACCTCATGTTAAGAGTTGACTCATTGGAAAAGACTCTGATGCTGGGAAGGATTGGGGGCAGGAGGAGAAGGGGACGACAGAGAATGAGATGGCTGGATGGCATCACGGACTTGATGAACGTGAGTCTGAGTGAACTCCGGGAGTTGGTGATGGACAGGGAGGCCTGGCATGCTGCAATTCATGGGGTCGTGAAGAGATGGACACGACTGAGCAACTGAACTGAATGTATATGCAGTTTTTTCCCCTCTAAAGATAGATAATACAAGAGCCAAAAATTAACCAAATTTTAGGAAATAATGAAAACCTTAATGGATTTCAAAAAGCTGTGTACAATCTTCTGATTATATTATAATAAAATGCAAATTTAATAACCACCAGAAGATAAAAAGTTACAACCACCTAGAAATATACTTCTAAAATTTATCTTAAACAATTTGAGTTAAAGAGGAAATACAAACTGAGAAAGAAGATTATCTAGAAAATAACAATAAACTCTTCAGAAACATCAAAAACGAAGGCACAAGACCTTCATCCATGCTCTTTTTCCCCACCCTCTGTAACGCCCTCTGAGGTTTGCACCCATGACCCCGGTCCCGCTTTCTCTGTTCTCTCCTGTTTCCTTGGCTCCTGCACTGAATTTCTCAACAGCTCTGGAAGCTGTCACCTTCTGTTACCCCTCCACACCTTTGCAGCTTTATGCCATTGGCCTGGGATGTCCTTTCCCTTCTTACCTACCTAGCAAACTCCTGTTTACTCATGAAGACTCAGAGTTGTGGTCCCTTCCTTTGTGACGCCTCACACAGAATCATCTGCCCCTTCCCCATGTCCCCAGAGGTCTTGGCACTGTCCTCTGGAGAAGAGGGTGAGTGAAAAGAGAGCCTGGGTCAGGTCTCAGCCACTCCCCAGGCTAACAGTTTCAACACCGTGTCACTAACACCCAACTCCCTTGTCCCTGTCACCTTCCACCCTCTTGGCAGCTGGCTGGAGTTCTAGGGGCTCTTTGCTGTAGGTCAATTAATGTTGCTGGATAAGACAAAACAAAAACAAGAAATTGTGTTAATTCTGCACACTGACAAACTCATCAGTCCTTAGCTGACACCCTCCGCTTTAGTCTGGCTCACACATAGTCTCCTCTTGGGTCCTTCACACAGTGCTTCCTGGAATCTGTCCCAAAGATTACACGTGTCCTTTGAGATATGAATGGGGGTTTTGTGGGGATTTTGGGGTTTTGTTTTGAAGGAAGTTAGGAAAGGAAAGGGTTCCCCAATACATTTGGGAAGTGCCAGAAGTAAACAAAAAGTTATATCAATCACCATGATGTACACTTCAAATATCTTGTAATTCTGTGCATCTATTAGTGCCTCAATAAAGCTGAGATTTCCAAAAAGAGTTAAACTGGTCTCATGTTTGACAGTTTATCAGAACTTTTAATTCACTGATAAACTTTTATGAAGAACCAAACAATATGCGAATTTCCTTAGAGGACTTGAGCTTGGAACCCTTTAGTTAACCGTGCCCAACTATGTCTCGTCTTTGAAAAACAGTAGCTTATCCAGAAGCAGAGTGGAAAGTGCGACACTCCTTTTCCTCTCTGTTAGTGGCTGATCTGGCCTTTTGTTTTACTGGAGAATTTGAAGCTGTGTCTGCCCCCTGACCCAGCTTCCTCCCTGACACAAACTTCCCCTCCTTCACATTTTCTCTTCCTTCCTGTACAGCTCAGAGCCTCACTCTTTCCTTATATTTTCAATGCAGTACATTCCGTTGCTCCATTCAAGGGTTGTGGGGTGCTAATAGCATCCAGTGGGTGGAAGCCAGGGTTACTGCTACACATCTCAGTACCCAAGACAGAGACCCTCCTCTCCAGCCCTCCACCCCAAGCCTAACAAAGACTTTTCTGGCCCAAAGTGTTAATGATAGAGTTGAGGTTGAGAACTCTCACCTTTTTTTTTTTTCCTTTCCAAATTTTAAACTTTTTATTTTTTATTTATAGCCAATTAACAATGTTGTGGCAGTTTCAGATATACAGTGAAGGGACTAAGACATACATATGCACATATCCATTCCCCCTCAAACCCAGGAGAAAAGCCTCACCTTTAACAGGGTTCTTTAAGAGAATCCCTGAGAATATGAGCGGTGTCTGCTAAGGTGCTCAAGTCACTCTAGTCTATCATCACCCACAAAATATCTCAACCTTGCAGCCCCTTGACCAGCCATTCCATCTGTTGTGGACTGAATGTTGTCCCTGCCAGATTCACTGCCCCCAGATGTGATGGTATTAGGAAGTGTGTCTTTGAGAGGTAATTAGAATTAGATGAGGTCATGAGGGTGGAGCCCTCCTGAATGGGATTAGTACCCTTGTAAGAGCTATAGCTCTTACTTTTATTTTTTTGGGCTCCAAAATCACTGCAGATGGTGATTGCAGCCATGAAATTAAAAGATGCGTACTCCTTGGAAGGAAAGTTATGACCAACCTAGGTAGTATATTGAAAAGCAGAGATATTACTTTGCCAACAAAGGTTCGTCTAGTCAAGGCTATGGTTTTTCCAGTGGTCATGTATGGATGTGAGAGTTGGACTGTGAAGAAAGCTGAGCACTGAAGAATTGATGCTTTTGAACTGTGGCATTGGAGAAGACTCTGAGAGTCCCTTGGACTGCTAGGAGATCCAACAAGTCCATCCTAAAGGAGATCAGTCCTGGGTGTTCATTGGAAGGACTGATGCTGAAGCTGAAACTCCAATACTTTGGCCACCTGATGTGAAGAGCTGAGTCATTGGAAAAGACNCCCTTGGACTGCTAGGAGATCCAACAAGTCCATCCTAAAGGAGATCAGTCCTGGGTGTTCATTGGAAGGACTGATGCTGAAGCTGAAACTCCAATACTTTGGCCACCTCATACGAAGAGTTGACTCCTTGGAAAAGACCCTGATGCTGGGAGGGATTGGGGGCAGGAGGAGAAGGGGACGACAGAGGATGAGATGGCTGGATGGCATCACCGACTCCATGGACGTGAGTTTGAGTGAACTCCGGGAGTTGGTGATAGACAGGGAGGCCTGGTGTGCTGTGATTCACGGGGTCACGAAGAGTCGGACACGACTGAGTGACTGAACTGAACTGAACTGAAGAGCTATAGCACTTGCTTCCTCTTTCTGCTTCTCTTCCACGTGAGGATGCAATGAGAAGTCAGCAGTCTACAATGCAGAAGAGGACTCTCATCAGAACCGAGACATGCCGGCACCCTGCTCTTGGACTTTCAACCTCTAGAACACTGAGAAATAAATTTCTGTTGTCTCTAAGCCACCTATGGGCTTCCCTGGTAGCTCAGCTAGTAAAGAATCTGTCTGCAGTGCAGGAGATCCTGGTTCAATTCCTGGGTCAGGAAGTTCCCCTGTAGAAGATATAGGCTACCCATTCCAGTTTTCTTGGGCTTCCCTGGTAGCTCAGATAGTAAAGAATCCACCTGCAATGTGGGAGACTTGAGTTCAATCCCTGAATTGGGAAGATTCCCTGGAGGAGGGCATGGCAACCCACTCGAGTATTCTCACCTGGAGAATCCCCATGAACAGAGGAACCTGGCAAATGACAGTCTAGGGGTCACAAAGAGTTGGACATGACTGAGCGACTAAGCACAGCACAGCGCATGAGCCACCCATAAGTCTGGGGGGCTTTATTATAGCAGCCTGGATAGAGTAAGATACCACCCTCACACAGCTGAAGAGTACCCACTCCCTCTGTCCCCATGTCTCCACACCCAGTCTCCCGCTGGCCACCTGTGATCCGGCGTCTGTCATCATGACTCTGAATATCTTCCCTCCAGAGTGAAGTCTTGATTGTTAAATTGACACTTTTGGGAATTTTTCTTGCTTCACTTCTCTGCAGTCTTTGAAACTCAGCTACTTGGCTTTGAGACGCCCCATGGCCCTGGTTCAGCATCAATCGCCCCAGCTAAGTGAAGACTAGTGACTGGCAGCGTGTCAAGAGGAGCTGGCAAGGACCCGGAAACCGTGGAACCTGAGCCCACGTAATGCAGGGGAGTAAGGCTGTCTCAGTGAGTCCAGAAGCCAGACAAGCAATTCTAGAAATCAAGATGCCCCAAGGGCAGTGCTAGGAGGCGCTCCAAAGGCAAACAGCAGCTTGATGAAGCTCCCAGGAGCTCAGACGGCCAAGTGGAAGGGCTGCAGGTTCAGAAGAAGTCGCAAGAGACGCTCAAACAGAGTGATCGTGGCATTTGTGCTGAACACGAGCATGCAGGGGTTAGCTTCAGGAAGTCAGGCCGAACAGAGAAGCAGAGAAGAATGCACGTGGTACAACCGTGTGGAAATGCAAACAGTAAAAACCTGGTACCAGCGTGGCAGAAGGGAGAAGTCAAAGAAGGCTTCCTGGAGTCGGTGACGTGGGAACTGGTTTTTGAGTAAAGAATCAGAGTCAGATTCTGAGCTGAAAGAAGAGGAAGACACCAGAGAGGGGACGTCAGGGGCAAAGGCACAGAGTCAGAGCCATGGAACGGTCCTTGGGTGTGACTGGAGGGAAGTTTGAGGAAGGGTTTGGAGTACACTGGCTGCCTTAGATGTCAGCAGAAGGACCCAGAACAACCTGTGGGAAATGGTGAATGATCTTTAAGCCTAAGAGAAGTGTGATCAGATTTGACCTGAGACAGTTAAAAGGCCACGCAGTTGCCTGAACAGACAAAGGAGGTAAAGGCCAGCACTGAAGCGCCAATCATTTATTCAGTAGACTTGCATTAAATACTCCATTTCAGTCACTAATCTCAAGACTGGGGATACAGACCTGAACAAAGAGACAAGGCTCTCTAGCCTCAGGTAGTTTAGTGTGTGTGTGTGTGTGTGTGTGTGTGTGTGTGTGTGTTTTGAGGCAGACAGAAAGGAAAAAACATCTACAAATAAGCAAGATGGTTCAAAGGAGTTTGGGAAGAATAAAGCTGTATGACATGATGGAGTCACTGGGAAGCTATTTGAGGCAGATCAGGAAGGGAAGTCCTCTCAAAAGTGGTGATGTTAATACCTGAGCTCAGAGCTCTCTAAAAAGAGCCAGCTGCCGTGACGCCTGAGGGACATAGCCTTCCAGAGAAGCGTCGGTTCAAGCACAGTCCCTGAGGTGAGGACTTGGAAAACAGAAAGAAGGCCAGTGAGGATGGCAGTGGGGACCAAAGGGGATAGGACAGATTGCAGAGCTCTGAGGGGTTGGCTGACAGCCCTCGGTGACTGTCTGGACGTGGAGGGAAAAGGAGGGGCTGGGGCTGGGATGACTCCCCACATCCACCCGGGGAAGGTGGGTGCCACTCCTCCCCTAGACAGAGACAGCAGAAGGCACTGGTGTTGATGAAACGCAATGGGTCACGTAGTGAGCTGGATGGCGGTTTGTCCACTTGGATGAATGATATGTCCGTGTTCTAATCCCTGGAACCATGAAGGTGACCTTATTTGAAAGAAAGGCCTTTGCAGATGTGAGTAAATCCAGGCTCTTGAGATGAGACCATCCTGGATTTAGGTGAGCCCCAATTCCAGTGACAGGGCTTCTAGGAGAAAGGCAGAAAGAGATTTGAGACACAGAGGGAGGGGAGAAGGCCTTGTGAAGATGGAGGCTGAGGTTGGATTCATTGTAGCCACAAGCCAAAGAACCCCTAGGGACCTAGAACCGAGCTTCCACTAGAAGCTGGAAGAGGTGAGGACGGACTCTCCCCAGAGCTGTCAGAGGGAGCGTGACCCTGCCGACACCTCGACTTCAGATTTCTGGCCTCCACAGCTATGGGAGACAAAATGTCTGTTTTTCCCCTGGAGGAGGTCTTGGCAACACACTCCAGTGTTCTTGCCTGGAGAATCCCATGGACAGAGGAGCCTGGTGGGTTACAATCCATAGGGTCGCAAAGAGTCCAACATGACTGAAGCAACTTAGCACAAAGCATGTGTCCACAATATATAAAGGATTTACAGGACTCAACAACAAGGAACAAAAGCAAGATTTTTTAAAAAATTCTTGTTTTAAGCCACAAATTGTGTTACGTCAGCCACAGGAAGTGAACACAGGACATTCCATGTTGAGTGTGGAGAGTGAGATGGAGGAGTTGGCTGGGCAGGTGGATACATGAGCTCCCCTGAGGAGAGAGGCCAGGGCTGGAGATAAAGCTCTGAAAGGCAGTTGAGCGTACAGATGGCAGTTTAAACCCCTGTCAGTGCAGAACCTGAAACACAGCCCCAGAAGCTCTTTCTCAGAGGCACAAAATCAAAAGCTTTTCAGATTTTTGGGAACAGATTTCACTCACTGTTATAACACCCACACTATATATCAATGACATACAATGTTCATATCAAAGAATATGTTTATAGGCATTTTAATATCTTCTAATTAATTAAACAACAGTTCTGTCAAATTATTTTCTTGAGTCAGGAAATGTTGTGTTTCCTTGGACTTCTCTGAATCTGATGTGAGAACCGCCCATTTTACATCTGACACCACTGAGAACAGAGAGAGGCTGCAGTGGAGAAAGTGCCAGAAACAGTATTTATCAGTTTATGGTTGAAAGATGCATAGTTGGAAGTGTTAATTGCTCAGTCGTGTCTGACTCTTTGCACCCCCAGGGACTATTGCCAGTCAGGCTCCTCTGCCCATGGAATTCTGCAGACAGGAATACTGGAGAGGGTTGCCATTCCCTTCTTCAGGGGATCTTTCTGACTCAGGGATCCAACCTGGGTCTCCCCCAGTGCAGGCAGATTCTTTACCATGTGAGTCACCAAGGAAGCCCCTAGGTGATGGTGTCGCCTAGCAGAAATTCCTCCAATGCCTCTGATGGGGTGCAGAAGCATTTCTGTTACACTAACTGTGTGTGTACCACCTCCTTATCACTTCTCTCAAAAGTGTCTACTCATTGGTATCATAAAAGTGACTTCCTCTCAGCATCGGGTGGGCCCTGAACATTTGTAGGATCTGGGACAAGAGTACAAGTTGAGACCCTAATTTCCCACATTGAGGATTTACAAATGATGAAACCCACAAAATGTTAAATAGAATAGTTTGTCTACATACCCTGATGAATAGCTGCATCACACCCTAGAAAGTCAGGATCAAATTCAGAACTCTCCGACACCTTGGAGTTCCGACCTGGAATGTGGAGTGTGCATAAGGCTCCCTCCTAAGCCCTGGCTCCCACCACCTGCTCCACAGCACAATCAGAGGGGCTCACAGGATGCAGACAGACACCTGGGGCCTGAGGCCCAGCTCAACCACCCTATGGCCCAAGAACTTCCAGAGGACCAGCCCATAGAGGCCCTGCACAGGCCCTGGAATTGGTTTGAGGCCATTTGGGCAGGGAATTCTGGGATCTGGGGGACAGCATGGACCCTGCATAGGTTTGACCCGTCGGCCCTGCAGACTCCTTGACCAGTGAGAGGCGATGCAGAGCACAGGACGCAGGTCAGGGGCTCCTCCTGCCTGTACAGACGAGAGGGAGTGGTTTGTGAGACAGAGAAGTAGACCAGGAGATGGCCTTGCTCGATGGGTGCATTCTCTTGTACACATTTTAGTTAAGAAATTAAATGCTGGACTTCCCTGGTGGTACGGTGGATAAGAATCCACCTCCCAGTGCAGGGGCCATGGGTTCAGTCCCTGGTCCAGGAAGATCCCACATACCTCAGAACAACTAAGTCCGTGCCCAACTACTGAGCCCGAGGTCTAGAGCTTGTGGGCCACAACTGCTGAAGCCTGTGTGCCTGGAGCTCGTGCCCTGCAATAAGAGAAGCTTCTTTCCTTCTTTATGATGAGTGATACTTGCTTCTATAAAGTACTACGGACTTCCATTTAAACACATTTCTTTCTTTTGTCATTTTTATTTTTGGCCACACCAGGTCTTAGTTGCGGCACAAGGGAGCCTCAAACTTTGTTGAAATATACAAAAGCTTTAGTTGCAGTGTGAGAACTCTTTGTTGGGACATGTGGGATCTAGTTCCCTGACCAGGGATCAAACCTGGGCTTCAGACACTGGGAGCTCTGAGTCTTAGCCACTGGACCACCAGGGAAGTTTCTAAATATATTTCTTTATGTTAAAGAGTGAGATGAGTTAAAGAAAAAATGGTATGTAAATAGTAATACAAATGATACCGATATAGCAAAAAATAATTTTTTATGATTAATGGCTGCTCCCTCATATCAACTAATTATCACTTGTCTAATTTTGTTGATTTTTTTCACATAAAGAAGACTCATGTCAACAACAAGATCCTTAAGGGGTTGGGGGAGAAGTGGAAAAGTAGCAACTCTACGGAAGCAGTCTTCTTCAGGGGCAAATCATTGTTTGCCTTTGTGATATTCTCAAATGTTTTTAGCTCATATCTCATGGATAGAAGCCAGAAACTCAGGCACCCCACAGAGAAAAAGTCAATTCCAAACAGATAAATTGAAATAATTAAAACCAGACAGCCCTAGAACATTAGGCTCCTGGCTACCAGGAAGTGACAGCTTTTAGGGAGGTCTAGCCTTGATCCATGTGCTGCAAAAACACTCATCTTTTTTCATCCTTTGCTATAAACACTCAGCCTGTCTCTCTTACCTACTTTATAGATTGCAGATGGCAAACTTTAATCAGGACTATCTCTTAGGGCCTCCCCCGCTTGTGACTGAGCATTTCATATTCATTAGCCAAGAAAAGAGGTGATGCAAACGATCTTTAATCCTTGTCTATGCTAGCATTCCCCACAGGTGGTCTCCAGAAAATAATTTTGTTGGACTTCAAAGAATATTACTTGGAAAGGGGGCTCCACAATTTAATAGTGATGCTCTTTGGCCAGAACTGTGATTAATTATCTCAAGGGACTAGTGTTCCATGGACTGACTGGACTTTCAGTTCAGTTCAGTCTCTCAGTTATGTCTGACTTTTTGCCACCCCATAGACTGCAGCACACCTGGCTTCCCTATCCATCACCAACTCCCAGAGCTTGCTCAAACTCAAGTCCATTGAGTCAGTGATGCCATCCAACCATTTCATCCTCTGTTGGCCCCTCCTCCTCCCGCCTTCAATCTTTCCCAGCATCCGAGTCTTTTTTAATGAGTCAGTGCTTCACATCAGGTGGCCAAAGTACTGGAACTTCAGCTTCAGCATTGGTCCTTCCAATGAATATTCAGGACTGACTTCCTTTAGGACTGACTGGTTTGATCTCCTTGCAGTCCAAGGGACTCTGTGGCACTAGGCTAGACAAAATATAATTAGGAAAGTAAAACTTTGCCTAAGTCAGTAAGGTGCTCCTAAAGTTAAATATAAGGATATTTGGGGTTCTCTGGGTTTTTTTTTAAATTATTCATATGATATTAATAATAATTTTCAGCAACCAAGCATGTACTTTGCACCAGTTACTTACTGTACTATCACTTTTTTCAAATTTATAATGACTCTGCAAAGGTCTTTTTAATCTTCATTTATAAAAATTTATTTTATTTATTTTCTAATTTTGGTTGCACTGGGTCTTCATTGCTGTGCTCGGACTTTCTCTTGCTGCATCAAGCGGCGTCTGCTCTTTGTTGAAGGCTTCTCGTTGCAGTGGCTTCTCTTGTTACGGAGCGCAGGCTCTAAGCACACAAGCTTCAGGAGGTGTCGTACACCGGCTTAGTTGCCCCATGACATGTGGCATCTTCCCGGACCAGAGATCAAATCCGTGTTCCCTGCATTGGCAGGCAGATTCTTATCCGCTGAAGTCCTTAATCTCCATTTTTAAAAGCAAACCAATTAAGAATTAGACCGACTAATAACTTGGTTTATTCATTCAACAGATTTTTATTATTAAGTGCCTGCTCAGTCCTGGGCTCTCTGCCAGACTCATTGGCTCTATGGCCCTGCCGACCTCCAGATTGGGCCCTATGACCAAGAGCGGATATTCTTGGAAAACAAGCAAACAAAACCTGAGAGAGATCCCAGTGTATCTTTAGGAGACACTATGACATGGGGGTTAGGAGCAGAGGTTGTTAGTCTGAGTCTCTCAGAATCTCAGCCTTCCACTTGAAAAGTGAGGTTAGACAGAATACCCACTACCCCATTGGGAGATTGAGAATTGGTGTCAAGGCATGAGAAACTCAGGTGTTCAGACTGTGAGAATACTTCACTTCATCTATCAAAAATCACCAAGTAGGGGAAGAAGGAAATGGAAAAGGAAATCAACCAACCAAAAATGTTGATTTTCTAGTTGAATTAATTGGGGATTGGTGGGGAGGCCCTAGAGTTCGTTTCGCTGTAAAGTGAAAGAGTTAGTCACTCAGTCATGTCCAACTCTTTGCAACCCCTTGGACTGTAGCCTGCCAGGCTCCTCGGTCCATGCGATTCTCCAGGCAAGAATCCGGGGTGGGCTGTCATGCTCTCTTTCAGGAGATCTTCCCAACCCAGGGATCAAACTCAGGTCTCCTGCATTGCAGGCAGATTCTTCACCATCTGAGCCACCAGGGATATAAAGTGAGACTCCTCAGATGGTGATCCCAGCTCACCAGAACCAGAGAGATCAGGAGGTCAGAGTTGCTCTCCTAAGGGAAACCTGTCCCAGACAGGAGCACAGAACATTGAGAACGGCACACAGGATTACCAAGGAAAGAAAGCTGGGGCGGCAGTCAGAAACGAACGGAACAGAAACTGAGTTTATTCCTTGAAAGTTGATTAAGTCTGGTTGACTGAGTCACATCTAATAAAAGAACAGACTCAGGCATTGATTGGAGGAGGAAATGGCAACCCACTCCACTATTCTTGCCTGGAAAATCCCATGGATGGAGGAGCCTGGAAGCCCGTGGTCCATGGGTTGCAAAGAGTTGGACACGACTGAACGACTTCTCTTCAGGCACTGATGGAAGCTCTATAATGGATGGATCAGGCCAGTATCTCCTGAAGCCCCTGGTCAATCTGGGTTTCTCTAAGGTCGAGTCTTTCGGTCCTTAAGTGCCTCCAGAGGTGACACAGTAGAGGGAGCCCAGAACTGCCCAGGAAGAACCCCTGCAAATAAATAAACAATTGAACCTGACTGCAATCACGTCTCTAGATTGACTTTACAAAAAAACGCAGGGGAAACAGAAAATGATAAATGACACCACAAAGACGCTGCCAAACCCAGAGGATGGGACGCTGTACAGGACAGTGGCTTGGGTTTTGAGCAACTAAATGGCATGAAAAAGAGAGTGGGTTGGGGAGGAGAATTGTTAGATTTATCCTGGTTTAAGAAATGCAAAATGGGGAGCTTGTTTGGATTCTCTTCAAATAAACCAACTGTAAAAAGGCATCTTTAAAGACAGTTGGGAAAACTGAACCAATTGGGCAAAAACTGAATCCAGATATACTGTTATTATATCTTACCAGCAAGATATTAAATGATATTAAGTAATTCTTGGTTATGTTAGGTGTGGTTACAGTATCAGGTAATGTTTTTATGAAAGTACTTATTGCTAAGAGATACATCCTGAAGTATTTACAGGTAAAATAATGTGTCGCCTAGAATTTGCTTTAAAATACTCCAGAAAAAATGAACAAACGAATATAAAGTTGTTTAGTCGGGGGAGGCATGAGACAAGCATGAGACAGTTGTTCAAGCTGAGTGTTGAGTCTATGGGGCTTCATTACCCTTCTTTCTACATTTGTGTGTGTTTTAAAAATTCTGGAAAAAGTATCAAATGAATAAAATTTTAATTTTTAAAATCTTGAGAGCTTAACAAAGAGTTTTCTAAGTTCCAATCAAAGGGAAAACAGGTACCCAGTGAGATTCTAAGAGGATATTCTGGCAGCAGCCCTGGGGAGCCCAGACTATCAACAGCACAAGACGTCAGCTACTCACGAACCCAGATCCTGAAGGCTCCCCACACGGCCATTGTAAAGCTGTCTACTTGACATGCTGCACTGGCTTCCATAACGTCTAACTATCTCTGGAGCTAATTAAATGACTAGACTCAGAGCTGTGAGATGGCCCAGTTTACATGGGAAGGGCCCTTCTTCCGTTGCTACAGCCACACAGCGAATTCCCCTTGAAGCCATAATTAGTCATCCGGAGTTGTTCCCAATCAAGTCCTGTCTCTGATAAAGAATTCCCAGTTGGCTCCTAACACCTCCCTGGTGGTGAAGCTGTTTATTTGATCTCTGCACAAACAGATGGAGGTGGGGCAGATCAGGAAAAAGGCCCCTTGGTCTGGCCTCGAAAGGCCTTGTTTTTGAGACAAGGTGTCCAGTTTGCAGGGCTCCTCTTGGACAAACGGACTGGGCTGATTCCTCTTCAAAGATTCAGATAAGGCCTGTTGACTGTGGCCTGGAAATGCCAGTCTCTTTGCCCCTGATCTCTGCCAGCATCCCTCAAAGCCAGAGAAGGGACCTTAGTACCACTCAGGTTCCCAAACTCACCCGCTTGAAGAGAAGTGATGGGGACAAAAACCTTTTTGGCCAGCAAAACTCCTGTGCTGGGAATAAAAGACCTGGGCTCAGGTGAAGTCTCCAGACTCACTTGGGTCTCAGGGTCCTGATCTGTAAGATGGGGGCTGTCAAAGGGATTTCAAAGACTCCTTTCCAATTAAGACATGAGTTTGTGTGACTGAGTTCTTCTGGGAAACGATGCAAAAATTCAAGGTGATATGTTTGTGGTTTCCATCCTCAGCAGATAGGCTGTGGGCTTAGAGGTCCAGAAAGGACTCTGAAAGCAGGTCACTCTGGCTCAAGTGTGGCTGCCACACTCACCAGCCATGTGGCCTTGGGCATGTCACTCAACCTCTGGAGCCTCAGTTTCTCCTTGGTCAAAGAAGGGTCACAGCAATAGCTTCCACATGTTTTATGAGGACAAATGTAAATAAAATAAATAAAAACATGTGAAGCAGGCAGAACTTGAAGAACAAGCACCATATAAGTGTTGCTATTATTTTTATCAAGAAAAGTAGTGCTTTACATATTAGGAATCTAACATGATACTGTTGATGTTTTCTAAATTAATCAGACCCTCTCTAAGAATTTGAGTTTAGAAGACGGGTATTTCTATTACCAACCCTGGCCTTGACAATGATGACAATGACAACTGTTAACAGTGATAAAATTTAAAATATGACAAATATAATGTGACAATGATTATGACCCAGAATAGCATTCACTGTACACTTTATTTTCTGACCTTGTTTTTTAAGTCAGAATGCAGGAAGGACAGAGGGATGGCATGGACCCCTAGGGTTCTTCAGTTTAAGCCTCAATCAGAAGTTCAAGGCCCTTGACAATGTCATCACAGAGTGACCCTTCATGTTTTGCTTGAATTCCTCCAGGGACACGGGACTCACTACCACCTGACAGAGATGCTGTTTGAACCTTGCCCTGGAAGAAAATGTTAAAAGAGATCTGAGGATCTTTAAGCTGGAAGGAAAGAGTTTAGTGGAAACACAGCTGACTTTAATGTCTGAAGAACTGTGACTGTAATATTATTAACATTGATAAGATTAACATTAAGCACCGTCACTAATATTTTGTTATTATGGCAATTGTTTATTCATCTCATATCATATGCCAGACACTGTGCCAAATGCTTTACAGGCCTTCTCATTCAATCCTTTAACAACCCCCTCAGGCAGTGTTATTATTCTGATTATACAGTTGAAAAAAATTGAGGTAGAAAACAGGTAAAACTCTGCTCAAGGATATAGAGTTAGTGAGGCCAGAAACAGGATTCAAACCTAGATGGGTCTGATTTTGGAATGTAGACTAAGAACAGTTTTGTGGAAGTTATTGGGACACCAAAACAGACTATCTGGAAAGCAGGGTTTCAATCAAAATAAAGAGAACTTTCACGTGAGACAACTCATTTCAGACCATGACTGTTGACCGGGCTTTGGGAAATGAACACAACCCCCCCCCCCCAACACACACAGACACACACAGACACACACCCCTTGGTCAGCCTGGTGCCAGTTCCTAAAGGGCAATGGACAGGAAAGCCCAGGACCTGGCAACACTGGGTAGGAGGCGCCTGGCTGGATGAGTCTCCCGGCGTGTCCATGGCAGTCTCACTGCTGAGAAGGACCCCCAGTGGGGTGCCTGGTGCTGCTATACATGTGTGGGCCTCCCCACTGGCCCGTTCCCCTCCACAACCCAGCCTAAGCCTGGGCCCCTTCTCTTGGCAAGCGACCACTCTTGCTACTTCCTGGGGGAAGCGGACGTCAAGGGGCGTGACCTCGGCCGTCAGCTTCTGCGTGAGGAATAGGCTGCGCCATCTTTGCTCCCTGTCTTGCCGTCTAAAGAGCCGGCAGCTAGACCTGGCCCCATCTCGCTCCACTCTCTCTCCCCAACCTTTATCCCAGGTCTTGCCTTGGCTTCTCTCTGCACCAGCCCATCACCATACTCAACAACACAGAAGACGCAGCTCTATGGATCCCGCATCCAGCTCCCTGCAAGTGGCTTGGCCCCCACTCAGAACTGAACGAACGTCTGAAAGAGCAGTCGGCATTTGCTCTCGACGCCTCCCTGCATTTGGCCTCGGCCCACTCCACCTGGCTCCAACCACACGTCTTCCAGCACCCCAAGGACACGGGTGGGCTCTGGCTTATGTGACCGAATCTGTTCTCTTCCTCTTCGTGAGACTCCCGTTTCCCTTGGAGGCAACCAAATATCTGGTTTTATCCCCCACCTTTCCGGCTCTTTCTCTCAGCCTTCTTATTTGTTTATCTGAGACCATCTTAGTCCAGACTCACCTGCCCACACATGGCTTCCCCACAACTTCCCAGCGGACCAGAACCAGTGCTTGTCCTTGTCTCAGGCATTTCTCACACTGTGGGTCCCTTCTCCTTTTTCTTCTCCTGAGGCTCTGCCTCTGCCTGTTTACTGGGCCCATTTCAGTCTCCAGCACCGACCCCTGCCCTGGCCGATCCCTCCTTCCCCTCCCTCTTCTCCCACTCCTCCCCTCTCCTCCCCTTCCCCGCACTGGAACTCACTCTGTGCCCATCCCAGGAAGCCCAGGATGCTTTTCATGAGGGATGTTCAGTGCTCCTCAGATGTTCTCAGACACACACAAACAAGCTGTAGATATAATGGAGTGGTTGCAGACCCTCCCAATGCGCCCTGGGTTCTCCTATGGCTGCTTTCTGATAACCAGGCATTTAGCTCAGAGTGGAGAGGAGAGATTCTTACGCTGCACGGGGGACTTCAGTTGCCTCTGTGGACAGTAGTTTAGACAACCTTTAACTGTATCTCGGCATGGCCCACTCTTGAATTCTCAGTAGATTAAAAGAGCTTAACAAAGAATGTCAGAAAACAAATATTTTCCAAGTTAACAAGGAAATGAATAAACTCTTCAGAAGAAAAAACTGCTGAGGGAAATATGTTAAGAGATTTCAATTAGACAACTGAGAAGTTCTTCCTGCAAAATGCATATAGATCACGTGTCTTGTACACGTTGCCTGTGTCTTCACAGCCGAGATCATAAAAGTAAGTTTGAAATCTCTTTTTCCTAAAGTAAGAGTGTACAAAATGCAGCTGCAGTGTCAAGGCTGGCTTACCACGAGCTTGGGCACAGTGATCGCTACCACCTCCCCACTCCTGTTTCTGGAGGCCCTGTGCTAAGCACTTTAGACCCATTAATTTCATCCCCATTTCAGCACCAGGAGGCAAGTATTGTCATCCCATTTGCAGGCACTCAGGGGTTTACTTGGCGAGCCAAGATATCAACTTGATTTGTTCAGAGTCTTTATGCTTGACCCCACAGTCTCCTGCCCCATGCTATATGTCAAGTATCTTGCACACCCATTGTCATTCATTCCCATCACCCTTAGTAAAATCCCCAAATCCCTCCCAAATCAAACAAGGGCAGAAAGCATAAAACTTACAGAGTCCATTATTAACATTTTAAAAGAAATTCCAGTGCAGTCTACATCAGAGTTTCTCAACGTTGGCATTACTCATATTTTGGCTGGGATAATTCTTGTGAGGACTGTTCTATGCAACACAGGATGTTTAGCAGCATCTCCAACCACTAGATGCTAACAACATCCCTCCCCCGGCCCCAGTCGTGGCAACAAAATGTCTCCAGACGTTGGCACATGTCTGCTGGGTGAGTAGGTGGGTGGAAGGAACTGCCTTATTTGAGAACCACTCCTCTAAATGTCCAGATATCAGCATGGACTCAACATCTTGGACCTGCTCACCAACTTTGCATTCTCTGCCTTGCACACTCCTTCCTGGGAGCAACAGATCTGAAATCCCACAGTAGGACAGACAGGAAGATCTTGGACATAAAGAATTCAGGAAAAGGTAATCCTTAGAAAGCAGGTTGGTTGGCTGCTGGCATCAGATTTAGGAAATTTTTCATACAGATTAGTATTTTCTTAAAAATGTCTGGTTCCCTTCAGGCCAAGTCTGTTTATTTTATACAAAGTACATACTTGTTATGTTGCTATTAAAGACCATGGTTGTGAAGACTATGCACTCATAAAAATGCTCATGACAATGAAAAAAGATTTAAAAGTTGTATAAACATTCCGATGGCAATTTAAGTGACAAAAGAATGATGGAATTAAGGTATAGGATTATGGGCAATATTTTCCTCCTGAGTTTTCTTTAACTTCCATAATACCTTTATAATTTAGAAAGTAATATTTTAGGTGGTATCCCCAGACATGAGTTCCCCCACCCCATCATCCCCACCACAGGTAGGATCACCAGAGTAGTGAACCCCACGCCATACAGCTATTACCTGGACTCCCTGAGTTACCACCTGGATCCACAACTTGATTTTAGATGATGTTGCCTGAATGACCTGTGCTACATCTGAATTGCATTTACTAAGTCCATATAATGCAATTTATTAAAACTGAAAAATAGCTAAATTATTTTTGATAAAAAATTTAAAGATCTATTTTTCCATTGCCTGATCCCATTTGTCAATCTTGCTGGACCCCTCTGGGTAAGGGGGTGCCCGCTCAACTCCACCTTCCCCCCTCACTGATTCCCTTCCCTTTGAGGCAGTCCTGATGTATGAGGTGGGCCCTCAGGGGCCATGTTCATATTGCAGATCCTGCCCCTGATCCAGTAGAGCAGGGTGGGGATGGGGGTGCTNCTTTGGACTCCTTGCCCAGTGCTCTTTCTAGTAACTATCTCTGAACCCTGAAAAACTCATTTGCAATAATATTGTTTGGAAACTTAAGAGGCTCCCTAACACTTAGGATTCAGGTGCTTTGTGAAATAGCATCTACCGCAAAACAGAGGAAAGGCATAGGAACCTGGCCTGAACCGAGCAAGTCAAATTCTCTTTCTTAGAAATTCAGAAGTTTGAACCGAGAGACCCAGGCTCTGGGGTTTGCTGTAGCTGAGTTACGTAACTGGCAGTTTCTAGGAAGTCCATAAGAATCCCCTGCTACTTGGATTCCTAATTTCTGCTCCTTATGAAATTTCACTGGTTAACTTTTCCTGGGACCCTCCCCCACCAAAAACAATATTATGTATTTATTTACCTAAGCTGGCTCTAATTGATTTTTCAGTTCAGTTCAGTCAGTCAGTCGTGTCCAACTCTTTTCGACCCCATGGACTGCAGCACGCCAGGCCTCCCTGTCCATCACCAACTCCCTGAGTTTACTCAAACTCATCTCCATTGAGTCAGTGATGCCATCCAACCATCTCATCTTGTAAATAAAAGAATCTTAACTCTTAGAGATCATATTTGAGATCTCTTTGTTATTCATATAAATATTAGGTCGTAAGTATTATTCTGATTCTTTTCCCAGTGAGGCGGTCCTGAAAACCTCACATACTGTCTTCCATGGTTGCATCTTAAAAGCGGGAATGTCGGCTTCGGTCAGACTGATTTCAAGTCTCAGCTCTGCCTCTTTAAGCCTGAATTTCCTTAGAGGATAAGTAGATACTTAACATCCAGCTGCAGATATGCCTTGGGGTTTGGATGAGAGCACACACACAACGTGGCACACGGGATGTTTCCACATACACACACCCCCACCCCTTATGTTCTGTCTCAAGCCAGGAGATACCAGTTCTTCATTAACTCAGAGTCCAAAACAGTGAATGCTGTTTTGCAAAACAGTCTGTATCTCTATACACATCTCACATCTCTTTTCTCTCCCCACATCCCAAAACCTGATTTGACACATGTCCTCAAGGCTTTCCATTTCCTATCCGGGATTTCCTGAACCTTAGATGTGCTTTGCAGGTTTCTTCTGAGACAGACTTAATGTCCTCACACAGGTCCCTGACAATATGCAGTGGCTATTAGGCTTGAAACATCTTTGGAAATGGTTTACCAGTATCTCATTCAGTTGGCCTGGAAATAACAGTAATTAACTGAGGGCTTACTCTGTGCTTTGCTTGCATTATTTCATTTAATCTCATGCAACTCTGTGAGGTGGGTAATACCATTACCACCATTTTATAGAAGAAGAAACTAAGGCCCAGAGTGGTTAATTAACCTGCCAGTGTCACAAAACTGGTAACTGGTAGAGCTGAATCCAGAGACCTGCTTAACTGCTAACTATGGTGGCAGAGTGGTAAAGAATCTACCTGCCAATGCAGGAGTGTTGGGTTTGATCCCTGGGTTAGGAAGATCCCCTGGAGGAGGAAATAGCAACCCACTCCACTATTCTTGCCTGGAAAATCCCATGGATAGAGGAGTCTGCTAAGCTATAGTCCATAGGGTTGCAAAGAGTTGGACGTGACTGAGCATGCACGCATGCATCTCTGCAATGCTGAATTACTCTCCTGACTTACTGCCTTTATGTCACCTAGGGTCAGCTTCCTGGCCTGTCCTCAGTGGATGATGAGCCGGGCAGCAGGATGTACCTCTTCATCCTGGATACGGAGGAAAGATCTCTGTATCCATGGGCCAGAGGGCCATTGCTTACAGTGCCTGGGAGCAAATATGCTGCTCTTTCATCCAGAAAACCCGCATTTGTGCTGCCAACCTAGGATTTACTTCTCCTTTTCCTTGTCTCATTCACCTACATGCCATCTATACCTTTAGCTTCTTTGATTTCTGTTTACTGAGCACTAAATTTGTACCACATAAATGTCCAGAACCTAATTCAAAATAAATATTAGCTCTTGATTCCATCATTAAGATTCACACATGCAAACACACACACTCACATGCACACACAAACATACCCCTCCTGACGGCTCCCAGGGCCCCATGTGAGCCAACCCAGAGCCATCTCCCTGGACCACCCCAACCCCTTCCCTGTCCCTCACTGCTCTAGCCCTACTGCTTGCTCTGTTCTTCCAAGAATACTCCCAAACACGCTCCTCCTTCAGAGACTTTCCACTTATCATTCTTAGCTTGCTTACCCACTTCCTTTGCTCCTTTACTCAAATATTCCTTAAAAATTATGCTATGCCCTTTTCACAAATGATCTCCTTTCATCCCTAGCAACTCTATGAGGTAGGTACCATATTAGGTTGAAACTAAATAACATCTGACCACCTGACTCACACAAAAGCAATTTCATGTTATTCAACCTGGTATTATCCTGATTTTACACATGTAGAAATTGAAGCTTAAATAACTTGGTGAAGGTCACACAGTTATAACGGGCTTCCCTGGTGCCACAGATGGTTAAGAATCTGCCTGCAATGTGAGAGACCCAGGCTCAATCCTTGGGTCAAGAAGACCCCTGGAGAAAGGAATGGCTACCCACGCCGGTATTCTTGCCTGGAGAATGGGCTGGTGGGCTACAGTCCATGGGGTCACAAAGAGTTGGTCGTGACCAAGTGACTACCTCCTTTCACTTTCATGTTCACACAGTTATAACGTGACAGAGCCAGGATTCCATCTCTTTTCTTATCCTGAAGCCCACGCTCTTAATGTCTAAAATGTACCACATGCCTCCAAGAACTTCCGTGTTTCCTTCTTGGATCTTTGTCCCTCCATTTTGTCCAGAAACATGTCACACCTCTATGAAGCTAGATACAGAGACTGAAGCACTGATACTTCCACTTTAAGAGCCCAGAGTCTTTCGGTCCACACACGTGCCTACTGGATGTCCTACATCTGCCTAGCATCCAGACCTCGGTAAGTGAGCCCAGGCTGCCAAAGGATGTGCTCTACCTGGTCTGTTGCACTTTCTGAAAAGGGAAGAGGAATTATGGGCTGTTAGATGTTGGGCACCTGACCTAAACACAGTGAAGTGACTCAGACACCATGAAAGGGAAAAGAAAATCTCAAGTCCAAAAACACTTAGAAGGCAAATAACCCTGTAACTCACTCACTTGTTGACTAGCAGCCTCCTGAAGAAGTAAACATTGGCATCCTGCCTCTTTGGTGCCTCTGGAGGCTCTGCTAAGGGAGGTCAGTGGGCACCAAGAGCCAATGGAGTGGTCCCCAATTGTGGGTCAAGCCCCACCTGGTGCCTCTGGGAAGGGGTGTTTCACATTGCTTCAGGTTCTGTGGTTCCTGGGGTGGAGGCCCTCCACTGCCCTCCACTCAGTAACAGGCCCTTGCTAATCAGATTGTCACTCAACAGAAGTGCCTGGGATTGAAGTTATTATCCTGGTTTTGTGCAACCTCAGCAACTTGTAAGACTGATAATGAAATAAATCATGTTAGTCCTAAAAAAGAGGGTGGGGGGTGGGAGAAGAAGTAGGCAGAGGGCCAGGGGTTTGGGTAAAGTGACTGAGAGTCACAGCCAAAACACAAATTTAGGGCCTTTAGGGAACACCAGCCATATCGCATCTTCCCCCCACCTCCTTGTAGTCTGCAGGCCAAATCTGGCCTAGGCTTGATTTTCTTAAAATTATTTTGAGTATCATTTCTAGATAGTAATGTGTGTTATAGAGTTTACCAGTTACGAAATACCTCCTCCAAAAAAAAGTGACTCCCATCCTTCATTTATCTCCCTGGATTTCTAGTTTTACTTGAATTTGGGCCTTTCTGACAGTTTAGTACCCTGCCAGGTCTTTAAGATCTTTAGAGTATGTGTTGTACATGGAGGGTCATTCCAGAGCCTCTTGCAGCATATTATGAAAATGGAAGAGTCCATTCAATGTTCTCAAGCAGAGGAGTCACATCAAGCCTTTTGATTTGGTTTTTAAAAGATGACTCTGACAGTTGTCTGCAGATTGGACTAATTGTGTGTGGGGATTTGGGCCAGAATCTGGAGAAGGGAGGCCATTTGAGAGACCATTGAGGAGGTCTCAGTGAGCAGTGGTGACCACTTGGTCTGACCTGGGGAGACGGTAGTGGATGGACACAGAAAAGAACCAATTCAATCGGTGTTGTTGAGGCATCTGTGCAGATGATGCTGGCAGCTGGCCTCTGCAGGTGAACTGAGAAGATGCTTCAAGAGGACCACCTACTGTCTTGAGCATACAGCTAATGGACCAAATAACCTCTGAACCCTTCCCAGCTGGATGGTTGTCACATCTGATATGGAAGAGCAGTGACACCTATGCAGTATTTCATATAACAGTTATGACCTGGGACTTCCCTGGATGTCCAGTGGTTAAGAGTCTGTCTTGCAAGGCAGGGGATATAGATTCTATCCCTGGTCCAGAAACTAGGATCCCACAAGCCTCGGAGCAACTAAGCCTAAGCACCACAACCTATATGTGTGTGTGTGTGTGTGTGTGTGTGTGTGTGGTGGTGGTGGTGGTGGTGATGACCCACTTCCACATATAGTCTTGTTTGATCCTCACAGCAACTCCAGGAGTACATACTATTTCATACTATTTTTCCTATTTTAAAAATTAGAAAACTCAGGCTTGGAGAGTTTAAATGATTTTTTCAAGTACTAACCAAACCCAATAGATTTGGGGTTCAAATGCAGGTCTTCTAATTCCAGAACCCTTACAGTCTTCTCTGTCATGAGCAAAAGCGCCAAGGAGACCACCAAGTTGAGACAAATAAAATCAATGCTGTTATTTTAAAATAAATACACATTCCATGTTATTAAACGGAGTAAGTAGAGTCATGGCAACAGTCATGTTTGAGTGCTTACTATGTGCCAGGAACTGATCAAAGCACCAACTATATGATCATGTTTGATTCTCACAAGAACCCAGAGATACAGTTATACCTGGAGAAACTGTAGGTCAGTGGTAAAGTCTATTGCCCAAGTTCACACAGCTAGTTAGCTGTGGAATTGGGATTAAATCCCAGCCCATCTCATCCTCTGTCATCCCCTTCTCCTCCTGCTTTCAATCTTTCCCAGCATCAGGGTCTTTTCCAACCAGTAAATTCTTCGCATCAGGTGGCCAAAGTAGTGGAGCTTGAGCTTTAGCATCAGTCCTTCCAATGAGTATTCAGGACTGATTTCTTTTAGGACGGACTGGTTTGATCTCCTTGCAATTCAGGTGATCAAAATTGGACTCCATATATTTTATCCATATTATTATAACAGTATAATATATAATCCATATTATACTTTAAAAAGATGAAAGGTAGAACTGATGTGGGGAACACACAGTCATTCAACAGACATTTATCTTACTGTCTAGAAGGGCAGGGAAAGAGAGAATTCAAATACAGCCTCTGTTCTTGAAATGTCAGTGGCTTTTACATGCAGTGTCTGGAATGAAGCCCCATTTTGGTGACATTAAGATTTATGACGTTATACCAAAGAAGAATATTTCTCTCCCCTCCCCAAACAGAAAGCCAATTGAAGTCTTTCTTATTATTAGTGGTTTAATTCAATCTTAAGTGAATTGAATCTCAACACAAGCAAATGCTGTCAGATTCTGCCAAGAGCAGAAACCACAGGAGGACTTAGAGAGTGGGTACCTTTGGGAAGGGCTGACCACACAGAGCATTCGTCACAATGATGGCATTTTAAATCTAAGGACAGTGCAATTTCAATAACAAACGCTCAAAATATGTGGGGCTTCGAAAGTTGAGTTAACCTTTTCCCTGAGGGAAAATGGTAGAAGCCCCAATTGCCTCCCTAAGTCTCGTAGATGAGCTCCAAAGAATCCGTGTCCATCAACATCAGCTTGTCAGACTTCCACAAATCTTTTCCCTATGGACCAATGTTAAAACAAAAAATACACTTATGTGAAACCACCTAAAGAAACGCTATATCCATGGTCTGAATTCTTCTCTTTTTTAAAATTATTTTTTTATTGAAGTATAGATGATGTACAATGCTGTGTTGATTTCTACTGTACAGCAAAGTGAATCAGTTCTATGTATACACACATCTTCTTTTTTGCAGATTCTTTTCCCATGTAGATCATTACAGAGTACTGAGTAGAGTTCCCTGTGCTATATGGTAGGTTCTTATTAGTTACCTAATTCTGATCTCAGTTTATCCCTGCCCCCACCGAAATCCTTCTTTTACTTAAAACAATCCTCTACACCCAGAGCTTGCTTTATTTAGGCCAGAATCAGTATTTATCAGTGGCTCTGCCAACAAGGTCTGGTTAGGACAAGAATTCAAGCATCGGCTGAGATCCATGCTGACAGATGAACTCGGGGTCACTGTTGCATCTGGAAGGGGAGGGGCTGCTTCTCTCTCCAGGAGCCCCAGAGAAGTGTAGGCTGTCCTGCTACCGGTGTCTGGTATCATGCAGGGGTCACCAGTGGCCCTGAGTACGTCCACCTGCTAGATGGTTAGATAGCTTCCGGGGTTGTCCTGGGTTTAACTTTTCGGCTGCAAGCCTCCTAGCTCCGGCCCAGACTTGCAGCAGGAGCTGTAGGGTGTGATCTGAGCCGCCCAGTTCCATCCACAAGCAGCGCCTGTTCACTGCTGCTAACATCCAACCATTCAGTACTAATCTTCTGGGCAAGTCTTTCAAGAGACTAGATGAATGCCTGGAGCCAGACTTTATCAGACTCACCCAAGTTTGACCCTTATAAACAGTTCAGTTTTCCAGGGTTCTCTGGCGTGCACGTGGTTGAAAGCGGAGCTCTGCCAAGTTCTGAGTCCAGCTTTGAAATGTTTATCGTCCACCACCTGCTCCAGGGCACGAGGTGAGTAAGTGGCCAAGGCTCGTGGGCCGGCTGTGTGGGGGTCACATGATGGCACAGATGGCCGCCAGCCGTGCCTCTGGGCTTTCAGCTCCTGACGGTTTCCATCATGGCTCTTTGACAGCCTGCGGCTTCAGATGGTACCGGGGGACTGTCTTTTCTTGTACCTGTTGCCACCAAGGGGGCATTACATATTTATAACACTGTTCTTCAGAGTTCCCTGGGACTAAAGTGCAAGGCCAAGGATAAAGCAAACTTGAAGAACAAACACTTTACCTGAACTCTAGTCAACAAAAAATTACTGAGGGCTTCTAAATGCAAGGTGTTCTTCCAGGAAGTGTGATGTAGGGGCCTGGGGGAGGGGGAATACAAAGAAGTAAAAGTGCATACAAATAGGAAGTTAAAAAAAAAAAAAATTGGGTCCTGGGACTTCCCTGGCAGTCCAGCAGCTAAGGCTCTGAGCTCTGAGTGCAGGGGACTCGGGTTCACTTCCTGGCCAGGAAACTAGATCCCATATATTGCAACTAAGAGTTTGCAACTAAGATCTAGCACAGCCAAATAAATAAATAAACAAATAAATATATTTAAATGGGTCCTGCTTTCATGCAGTGGAGGGGGCAAGCTCTGAAATTCCTGCTTCTCGTGTCTCTCCTTCCTGTGAAGTCTGCTCATGGCTCCCAACTCTGTCCAAAGTATTTAGGGTAAACCACAATTGTCAATGAACTGTATAAAACTGTTGCTTTTCCCGTCAAAAAAGTAGAATGTCAGCAACTTCGTTTGGTCCAACCTAATAATCAGTTCTCCCCAAGCACTTTACCTGTTCCTCTCTCATGACCCTCTTTGTGATCTGTCTTGCACATGATTAGGTATTTACGTGGCCTTGCCCTCCACTTGATTACAAAGCTCTTTGAGAGCATCTCTAGCTAGTATGGCACCTTACACAGGGCAGGGGAACAAATGAATAGGAACAGTAAATGAGTGTGTGTGCTGGTACTGGGGATGAGAGGTTGAATCAAGGGCCCTGTCCAGGCTGAGTTTGGCTCTTAATGAGATGGAAGGAAAATGTCACTCCATCAAACAGGGTTCCTCAACAGCGGTGCCACGGACACTTTGGATCAGGGAACTCTTTGTCCTGAGGGTGGCGGTAGGACAAATGTCAGCATCCCTGGCCTCTATCCATGAGATGCCAGTGATGTCCCCTCCCCGCCACCCCTACCCAGCCATGACAATCGGTTCAGTTCAGCCACTCAGTCGTGTCTGACTCTTTGCAACCCCATGGACTGCACTATGCCAGGTTTCCCTGTCCATTGCCAACTCCCAGAGCTTGCTCAAACTCATGTCTATTGAGTCAGTGATGCCATCCAACCATCTCATCCTCTGTCGTCTCCCCTTCTCCTCCTGCCCTCAATCTTTGCCAGTATCAGGCTGTTTTCCAATGAGTCAGTTCTTCGCATCAGGTGGCCAAAGTATTGGAGTTTCAGCTTCAGCATCAGTCCTTCATTGAATATTCATTGGAATATTCATGACAATAAAGTGTCTTTAAACATGGCCACATGTCCCCGGAGGAATCAAATCAGCCCTTTTGAGAACCACAGCCGTAGATGAGCTAAGGGGGCAGGATGCAGCACAGCAGCTGGGAGAAACTTCCCAGAAGAGATGACACCCGGGGTAGGTCTTGAAGGACAAGGAGGAACTCGTAAGGTGAAGCAAGGCAGGGGCCACGGCACAAGACGACATGGTGGCTACCTGTGCTTTCCCTCGACTTGCGAAAGTGAGAGGTGGCGACTTCAAGCGAAAAACAGCCTACACGCAGTCTCTCCAAAAAGTAGATCCCGTCAAGTCTTGGTTTCTGATATAACGTCCTTTCTATGAATTCCTCTACTGTCACCAATGCTTGGCGCAAACGTAAGGTCTCGATGAATGAAGTGAGATCACTCAGAACAGTTCGCTGCTTGTGTGGAAGCAAAGTCAAGGATGACAATACTACTGCTTTCTTTTGGCAAGGTACTCTACACATGTTTTCCTCTCTACTTTGTTCTTTTTGCCTTAACTTTTAAGTGCTTTAATGAGATGTTAAATGCATACAAAAGAATATTTAACATACAAGTACACAGAGCTGCAGTGAAGCACGAAACCTCCATGCTGAAGGAACTCAAGAGAAAGCTTTTGGTGTTCACATTTATTCCTTCACCAAACATTTTACTGAACAGCCCACTGTGCTATGGGCCAGGATCTATGCAACAAGGGAGTGAACAGAAGAGAATCTTCTCCCTTACTTAAAGCGTTTGCATATCAGCCATTCGATGTAATCTGTTGTTCTCAATATCCCAATGAGATACCTATAGTTCAGTTNGGGCCAGGATCTATGCAACAAGGGAGTGAACAGAAGAGAATCTTCTCCCTTACTTAAAGCGTTTTCATATCAGCCATTCGATGTAATCTGTTGTTCTCAATATCCCAATGAGATACCTATAGTTCAGTTCAGTCGCTCAGTCGTGTCTGCCTCTTTGCGACCCCATGGACTGCAGCATGCCAGGCTTCCGTGTCCATCACCAACTCCCGGAGCTTGCTCAAACTCATGTCCATCGAATCAGTGATGCCATCCAATATAAGCAACGCATAATTACTCTTTCCTCTACCCTCTTCACAGATGAGGAAACAGAGGCTCAGACCATTGCGTTGTCTCAGGTCCCTTGGTTACTAAGCGGCAGGACTAGAGGAAGAAGCCAAGTGGTTGCCTGCCTCCCATCCTCCTTCCATTGCTCCACAGAGGTGCCTCTCCCCTCCCTCAACTCTCTTCCCCTCCCTCCTCCTCCAGCCTGACAGCAGATTCACTCCCACCAAACACCTAGCTCTGCAACTAAAGTGAGGCAACTGCAGAGCTGGGGGATGGGCAGGATTCAGAGACCCCACTGGCCCCGCTGGATTCAAAAAGAACCAGACTGAGTGTCAGGGGACAGGGAGAAGTCTCCTCAGTGAAACAGCCTCCGATGGGGCAGACTTATCCCCAGGCCTTTGTGTCCATAGCAAACCCCCATTTTAATTTTTTAAAATGTTAANGCCCTGCTGGATTCAAAAAGAACCAGACTGCGTGTCAGGGGACAGGGAGAAGTCTCCTCAGTGAAACAGCCTCCGATGGGGCAGACTTATCCCCAGGCCTTTGTGTCCATAGCAAACCCCCATTTTAATTTTTTAAAATGTTAATTGAAATATAGTTGATTTACAATGTTGTGTTAATTTCAGGTATATGGCACGTTTAGATTCAGTACATTTTTAGATTCTTTTCCATAACAGGTTATTACAAAGTATTGAGCTCCCTGTGCTATACAGTAGGTCCTTACTGTTTATTTTATATATAGTAGTGTGAATATTTTAATCCCCAACTTTTAATTTTTCCCTACCCATCTTTCCTCTTTAGTAACCATAAGTTTGTTTTCTGTATCTGTGAATCTATTTCTGTTTTATAAATAAGTTCATCTGTATCATTTTTTTAGATTCCATATATCAGGGATATCATATGATATTTGTTTTCCTCTGTCTGAATTACTTTGCTTAGTATAATAATCTCTAGGTCCATCCATGTCCCTGCAAATGGCATTATTTCATTCTTTTTTTTAATGCTAACATTCCATTGTGTATACAAACCACATCTTTTTATCCATTCCCCTGTCGATGGACATTTAGGTTGCTTCCATGTCTTGTCTATAGTAAATAGTGCTGCTGTGAAGATTGGATGCACGTATCTTTTTTAATTAATGTTTTCTCCAGACATATGCCCAGGCGTGGGGTCACTGGATCATATATATAGTAGCTTTGTTTTTAGTTTCAAATCCCCTCTTTAAAGTTGCACTACACTATGACAAAGCCATCCGTTTGTCTTTTTCATTTGTTTGAAAAGAAAATGGCTATTTATAGTTGGGTTATTGATGACTTATATTGAATAACCTTGGGGGCATTTAATTACGGGCTTCCCAGGTGGCTCAGGGGTAAAGAATCCACCTGCCAATGCAGGAGACTCAGGTTTGATCCTTGGGTCAGGAAGATCCCCTGGAAAAGGAAATAGCCACTCACTCCAGTATCCTTGCCTGGAAAATCCCATGGACAGAGGATGTTGGTCCCAGAGCGCAGAGTTGCAGAGTCAGACACGACTTCGTGACTGAGCACGCATTTATTTACAACTCAATTTGTACTTGTTGGGATTCTTGGGCAAATGCCTTCCTGCAAACAAAAGTACGGATGTCTCTGATGACCCCGATGGCAGTAAGACACCTCTCAGAGGCTGCCCAAGGCGAGACATGGCCTTCATTTAGTATAGCAACTCTGATCAGTTGGTAGGAACTCTTCAGGGCTGTCTTGAGAAGACTTGAGGGCCATAATAGATTAGTGACTGTGGGCCCTGGAGAATGGATTGTGGCTCCTGATGTCACATATTTATTAACCTGGATGTGGCCTGTGATCAGCCAAGATTGGCTGATCAGCCAACCACCACTGAAGTCCTCAGACCAGAAAGGTCATGGTGCCCCAGAATCTGGCATGTCTCTCAGTGTGTGAGTACGTCCCTAAGGGAGGTAAACATCTGGCCTCTGGTTCCTGACTGTTTCAAAAGAGGATCGAGCCTGAGAGGAAGGTCCCAGCTCCAGAACCAGATGTGACCTTTGACATAACAAGAAATATGTAATTGATCTCTGCCCCCAGTTCCTGACACAGATCTTCTAGGAATTCTGTTGGTGCCAGGAGCCTTGTTTGTTCTAACAAGGTGACTCTCAGTGGGCTCCTGGATAGCTCAGGATGGGGGCTGGTCACCAGAGTGATCAAGCCAAGATTAGAAGCTTGGAGCTTTCAGTCCCAGCACCCTCTCCCCTCACATTCCTTTGGGGAGGGGAGAGCAACTGGAGGGGAGTTAATAATAGATCGTGCCCACATGATGAAGTCTTCACGGTTGCGTGCATGTTCAGTCACTCAGTTGTGTCTGACTCTGTGACCCCATGGGCTGTAGCCCGCCAGGCTCCTCTGTCCATGGGATTCTCCAGGCAACAATACTGGAGTGGGTTGCCATTTCCTATTCCAGGGGGGCTTCCTGACCCAGGGAACAAACCAGCGTCTCCTGCATTAGCAGGCAGACTCTCTACCACCGTGCCACCCTGGAAGCCCTCGAGTTTCCATAAAAATCTCTAAACTATGGAGTTTGGAGAGCTTCCATGTTGGTGAATACATCCATGTGCCTGCAGGGTAATCACTCCAACTCTATGGGGCCCAAAGCTCCTAAACTTGGGACTTTCCAGACCTCTTCATCTATCTGTTCACCTGCATCTTTCATTATATCCTTTATGGTAAATCAGTAAATATGAGTAAGTTCTATGAGCAGTTCTAACACATTTTCAAAGCTGAGGAAGGGGTTAAGGGAACCCCTGATTCACAGCTGGTTGGTCAGAAGTACTTGGGGTCAGCAGCTGAAGTGGGGGCTAGTCTTCTGGGACTGAGCCTGTAACCTGTGACCCCTGCATTGAAGGCTGATTCTTTACCAACTGAGTTGTCAGGGAAGCCTATTTATTTTTATTTATTTATTTGACTGTGCCAGGTCTTAGTTGCTGCATGTGGGGTCTAGTTCCCTGACCAGCGATGGAACCCAGGCCCCCTGCATTGGAGTCTTAGCCACTGGACTGCTGGGGAAGTCCTGTAACCTGTGAGGTCTGTGTTAACTCTGGGCAGTTAGCGTTAGAATTGAGTTAAATTATAAGGAACCCAGTTGGTGTACACTGATAATTGGAAAAATGCTGGGTATGGAAGAAAACCTACCCATCGGATATCGGAAGTCTGAGGTGTTGAGGAAAACAGGAGTTTTCCTTTAACTCTGCTTGACCGATCAACTCATTCCACAAACATTTATTGCATGCTTTTCTGTGCCAGTCACTGGTCACTGGGAATCGAAAGGTGATCTAATTCGAGCCCTTGTCCTCAGGAAGCTCACTGTCTAGCGGGTGGGACAGATGTCAAACACATAATAACGTTACATAATAACATTACAGTACAGTGAGGGCTGTCGAGAACGCAGGATCCTACCACAGCTTGCTGACCTGAGTGATCGGGAAAGGGCAATTGCCCATGGCACTGGGGAAGGAAAAATCACACGAATGCACGGAGCCAAGGAAGTGCTGTCCTTGCCAGAAATACTTTGGTGGGACTGTTCTGTGGCCTGTCTATGATTGATGATACCAGGAAAGCAGCTGGGGACTCAGGGCCCCTCAGCATAAATGGACAGAATAGAGACCGAGGGTGGCTACACATATTCAGTTATGCAGGCTGTGGTCCGCACAAGGGCACCCAGATTAAAGCGGAGACCACGAGGAAGGAAGGGTGACTTTTACTAATGCTTTCCAAAGGGGGTACCTCTTTCTATTGTGCCCAGTTCAGTTCAGTTGCTCAGTCATGTCCGACTCTGTGACCCCATGAACCACAACCTCCCTGTCCATCACCAAGTCCCGGAGTCCACCCAAACCCATGTCCATTGAGTTGGTGATGCCATCAAACCATCTCATCCTCTTTCATCCCCTTCTCCTCCTGCCCTCAATCTTTCCCAGCATCAGGGTCTTTTCTAATGAGTCAGCTCTTCCCATCAGGTGGCCAAAGTATTGGAGTTTCAGCCTCAACATCAGTCTGTCCAGTGAACACCCAGGACTGATCTCCATTAGGATGGACTGGTTGCAGTCCAAGGGACTCTCAAGAGTCTTCTCCAACACCACAGTTCAAAAGCATCAATCCTTCAGTGCTCAGCTTTCTTCACAGTCCAGCTCTCACATCCATACATGACCACTGGAAAAACCATAGGCTTGACTAGATGGATCTTTGTTGGCAAAGTAATGTCTCTGCTTTTTAATATGCTGTCTAGGTTGGTCATAACTTTCCTTCCAGGGAGCAAGCATCTTTTAATTTCATGGCTTCAATCACCATCTGCAGTGATTTTGGAGCCCAGAAAAATAAAGTCAGCCACTGTTTCCCCATCTACTTGCCATGAAGTGATGGGACTGAATGTCACGATCTTAGTTTTGTACAGTTATTTGCCAGCAGAGAATTCTGGGATGGGATCGCGGTTAGCAATGACCCTGTGATCATGGATGGTCAGGCTTACTGGGTTACTTTGTAACTGCTTTCATGATGTTGACACATCTTAATAGCCCAGGGACATTTCTTTGGATCTAAATGTAATTTCCCACGACTTGCTTTATTTTGGATGGGAAGTAGTTTCTTGACTGGTCGGTCAGGGTTCACCTAGGGGAAACAGAAGCCCCTGTGAGTTTTGGGGTAAGGGATCTGTTAGAGGGGTGAGACCTCACCCCCTGCAGGAGGAGTCGGGGAGGTGAAGGCCTGGGAAGGGAGAGCTGGGGAGGGTCAGAGAAGCAGCCACCACAGAGCCAGACGGGGCGGGGAGGCTGTGCCCTGTGTGGGTCTCACAAGGGCACGCCCAGGGATCACGCCGCTGAGGGAGACTCTGGGGCTGCTGTGTGGAGAAGCTGGACATGGAGGGAGTGGAGGAGAGCGAGGACAAGTAGACCCGGCACCTCTGCGTCTGCCTGTCACGGCACTTCATCCTGAGCGCCTTCGGAGAGTGATGGCTGCCACCTCACGCGACCTTCCAGAGCTCTTACTCGCTCCTCCGTAGGCCAGCTCTACCTCAGGGTTAGGGAGGGGGCTGGGAGAGGGAGTTCCGCTTTAGCCAAGTTTGCCAAGGAACAAGCTACCACACTTGAAGGAAAGGGCTGGGGGAGGTGTGCAGAATGAAGACGCAAACACTGCAGGTCCTCAGTTCAAACCCCTGAGGTTCTGAGGTGTGTGTGGAGCAGAATTGCTTGGGAAGCTGTCGAGAAGAAATTTCCAAGCCTCAGCTCTCAAGATCGTGAGGTGGGGTCTGCGCGCCTGTTTTAACAAGCTCTCTAGGGGCTTCCCTGGTGGGTCAAATGGTAAAGAATCTGCCTGCAATGCAGGAGACCCAGGTTTGATCCCTGGGTGGGGAAGATCCCCTGGAGAAAGGAATGGCTACCCACTCTAATATTCTTGCCTGGAGGATCCCGATGGACAGGGGAGCCTGGTAGGCTCAGCCATGAGGTCACAAAGAATTTAACGTGACTGAGTGATTGACACACACATAGGTGGTACTGATGCACAAAAAGCTTGAAAACCACTGTCACCAACCTTACAAGCCAGTAAACAGGTTATGAATCAATTCAACTCCAGTGGCCTGCTGTTGGAAGCCTTCGATCATAACCTGCCATTTAGGGAGCCTGGGACTGGGACCCAGATTCCAACCCTACCACAATTCCCTCCTGAGGGGGCCTTTGACGGGTTCTTCATCTCCCTGCCTGACCTTTTCAAAAGCAGATGAGATCCTGAAATCTTCCCGAGGGAGCTGGGTGTGGTGGATCGGCAGAGGAATCTTGTTCTGATACTGCCAAGGAGTTGACAGATCAGGAAAGCCAAAGTATGCTCCACCCTGAAAACTGGGTTTACTGGTAGCACGCAACTGATTGATCTCATTCAGATGATCACCATTGAACAGCATGCGCCTGACAGCTCGAAGTGCCTGAGCATCTGTGCAGGGCAGGATGTGAAGCAAGTGGAAATGGTGGGTGTCTGCCTTAGAGGTCAGGGAGGATGAGATTTATAGACCCTCCAATGGTCCTCATTTGCCCCGGGGTTCTCAAGACCCTCCCTTGGCCACCTACCTACACATCACTTCCAACTCAGCTCAGTGGAAATTTTTGACCCAACCAAAACTATGGGAAATGCCAGCCTCTATTTCCTCGGGAGGTAAGGCAGGCAACCCAACAAATCTCAAGGGAGGGCCTGGAGTGGCCCAGCCAAGGTCCAAGACTGAGCTGAAGAGCTTCCTCCACAAGGTCAGAGTCAAGGCCAGCGTGGACCAGCGCTTTCCCATTCCTGTGTCTTCCAACTTGGTGAACAGAATCAGAAGAAACTGAATCACATTCAAAATGTCCTTCTACCCCGCCGTCTTCTCCTCTAGTACCGGTCAACTTTAGCAGTACTGACCAAACATATCGGTGGGCCAAGGATCCACGGGTGTGAAGCCTGCTCAACCACCCAGGGACCTTGATGCAGATCTGAGTTCTACCCTCAAAGAACCTGACACAGTAAGTGAGCCTGGGCAGCTGCATTTTAAATGGTGCCACGATCGCGTCCCATGCAGCTGGTCAAGGACAAGATTCTGGAAAACACTGTCCTAGGCAGAATGCTTGTGGAGGTGGGGTGGGAAGAAGAAGGGGCGGGCCAGAAAAAGATTTCACAGCCTCCCTGGGAAGGCGGATGGCACACAAGTGAAGAAGATGTAAGGCTAGGCGACAAGCAGAGCCCCGCAGAGACCCTGGGAGAAGGGAGGATTTACTTAAGTCCCCTTAATCTTTGTTTTGTTCATGGTGGTATCCCCAGCGCCTAGTTGGGACTGTGATGAGACAAGCCAGGCACCTGGGACACAAAATGTAAGGAGGCGCTCACTCTCGGGTGACGGCCCTGCTCTCGCTGCTCCTGCGAGCAGCGCCTGCTGAAATCTGCACCCTGGATGCCTCACCACCTCACCCGCCTCATCGCCCTGGAACCGACAGCCAAGCTGCTGCAGAGGAGGCACCCTGTAAATATCTGTTGGGTGAACGGACAACTCTCTTTCACAGACATTTACCAAGTGCAAACCGTGACACACAGTGTGGGCAGTGGCGGTGGGGCCGGGCCCAGGACACAGCGACAGCCTAGGAATGAATTAGATGCAGACTGATATCTGACAGGAGTTACAACCTAATAAGGTGAACAGGGCGCTTCCCCAGTGGCTCAGTGGTAAAGAACCTGCCTGCAGTGCAGGAGATGTGGCTTTGATCCCTGGGTTGGGAAGATCCCCTGGAAGAGGAAATGGCAACCTACTTCATTATTCTTGCCTGGAAAAACCCATGGACAGAGGAGCCTGGTGGGCTGCAGTCCATGGGGTCACGAAGAGTCTGACACGACTGAAGCAGCTGAGCACACAGGCAGCTGTGGTGAGCAGGCTGGGAAATAAACAAATGCAAGAGAGTGAAGGCTGCTGGAAAGGGAGGGGCTTGGGTCAGGGGCGAGGGGGCTAAAGGATGTCTGCTCCGTGAGAGCCGGGACTCTGCCTCTTGTTCCTGGAGCAGCACAAGCACAGGGTGGCTGGCACTTAATACACACTTGTCTGAATGAACAGCAGGCAGCAGCCTGGACGGTCCAGAGACATGCTGGGTGTGCTGTGCTGCTTTACAGCTGAACCTAAGTTCAAAAAAGCCGGTGCCTAAAATTAGCTGAGGTCAATAACAAAGGCTTCCTACTGATCCAGACCAACAGATCCCACACTTGGTTGATTATCAAAAACGACTGTAGACGTTTGAAAAATACTGACTCCTAGGCCCCACCTCCTACAGGTGCCAAACCGGGATCTTTATGTCAGGGCTCGGGAATCTGCATCTGAAACTCCCTGAGTGCGGCTCCTGAGCACCCAGGCCCTTCTTACCCAGCAAGATCGTTCGAGTCGGGAGACAAGATGCCAGCTTCTTGGGGGCACTCGGTGGGCCTGGGCTCCAAGAGCTGCCATGGCCCTCACACATGCCCCGAGTTTTGTATTGTGGTAAAACACACATAACATAAAGCTTACCATCTTAGTCATTTTTAAATGTACAGTTCAGTGGTATTCCCTAGTGGCTCATACAGTAAAGAATCAGCCTGCAATGCAGGAGACCCAGATTATGTTCCCTGGGTTGGGGAGATCCCCTGGACAAGGGAATGGCAACCCACTTCAGTATTCTTGCCTGCAGAATCCCATGGGCAGAGGAGCCTGGCGGGCTCCAGTCCATGGGGTGGCAAAGAGTCAGACACGACTAAGCGACTAACACTTCACCTCAGTGGTGTTAAGTTCATTCATAATATTGTGCAACCTTCATCACTATCCAACCCCAGAACTCTTTTCAACTTGCAAAATTGAAAGCTTTGCACTCATTAAACAAGGACTCCTCGCTTTCTCCTTCTCCCAGCCCCTGGCAACCACCAGGCTACTTTCTGTCTCTATGATTTTGATTTCTGTAGGTACCTGATATCTTAGCTGGTTCAGGCTGCTTAAACAAAAATATAATGGGTTGAGTGGCTTAAACAACAAAGCATCTATTTCCTCACAGTTCTGGAGGCAGGGAAGTCCCAAATCAAGATGACTGCAGATTAGGTATGGACCATTTCCTGGCTCACAGAAGGCTGTCTTCTGCTGGGTCCTTCCGTGGTGGAAGGGCTAAGGGAGCTCTCTGGGGTCCCTCTTATAAGGGCACTAATCCCATTCATCACCTCCTACTACTATCGCATTGGAGGTTAGGATCTCAACGTATAGATTTTGAGAGGACATGAACATTCAGCCTGTAGCATTTAAACAAGTGGAATCATACAGTATTTGTCTTATTGTGACTGGCTTATTGCATTTAGCATAATGCCTTCAAGTTTCATCCATGTTGTAACAGATATCTGCCTTCTTTCCTTTTAAAAACTGAATAAAACTGCATTGTGTGTATATACCACATTTTGCTTATCTATTTGACGTGGGTTGCTTCTATATTTTAGCTACGATGATAATGCAGCAGTGAACATGGATATACAAACATGTCTCGGAGACCCTGCTTTCAACTCTTTAGGGTACTTACGCAAAGTAAAATTGCTGGATCATATGGTAAATCCTTTTTTAATTTTATGAGAAACTGTTATCCTATTTTCCACAGCAGTTGTACCATCTTACATTCCCACCGGTGGTATACAAGTGTTCTATTTTCTTCACAACCTGAAAAGATTTGGGTTTTTGTTTGTTTGTTTCTGTTTGTGTTAATTATAGCCATCCTAATGGCTACTATCTCATTGTGGTTTTAATTTGCATTTCCCTAATGATTGGTGATATTGACTTTTTTTTTTCATGTGCTGATGCTTTTGAACTGTGGTGTTGGAGAAGACTCTTGAGAGTCCCTTGGACTGCAAGGAGATCCAACCAGTCCATTCTGAAGGAGATCAACGCTGGGATTTCTTTGAAAGGAATGATGCTAAAGCTGAAACTCCAGTACTTGGGCCACCTCATGAGAAAAGTTGATTCATTGGAAAAGACTCTGATGTTGGGAGGGATTGGGGGCAGGAGGAGAAGGGAATGACCGAGGATGAGATGGCCGGATGGCATCATGGACTCGATGGACGTGAGTCTGAGTGAACTCCGAGAGATGGTAATGAACAGGGAGGGCTGGCATGCTGCGATTCATGGGGTCGCAAAGAGTCGACTGAGTGACTGAACTGAACTGAACTGAACTGATTGACCATTTGTGTATCTTTCTGGGAGAAATGTCTGTTCAAGGCCTTTACTCATTTTTTTAATCAGGTGTTTTTGTGGTTGCTGAGTTTCAGGAATTCTCTATATATTCTAGACATTTATCCCTTATCAGGTATGTGATTTGCAAATATTTTCCCCATTCTTTGGGTGGCCTTTTCATTCTAATGATAGTGTCCTTTGATGCACAAACTTTCCCCCTCTCTGTGGTTTTCCAGGCAAGAATACTCGGTTCAAAGAGAGGATGCAGGTAGCCTGAATAAAATGAAGGGAGGTGAACTTCACAGAGAATTAGCCCGGGTTGGAGAAGGCAATGGCACCCCACTCCAGTACTCTTGCCTGGAAAATCCCATGGATGGAGGAGCCTGGTGGGCTGCAGTCCATGGGGTCCCTAAGAGTCGGACACGACTGAGCGACTTCACTATCACTTTTCACTTTCATGCATTGGAGAAGGAAACGGCAACCCACTCCAATGTTCTTGCCTGGAGAATCCCAGGGATGGGGGAGCCTGGTGGGCTACTGTCTATGGGGTCGCACAGAGTTGGACATGACTGAAGTGACTTAGCAGCAGCAGCAGCCAGGGCAATAACATTTGGTTGTTAACATACATACTTTTCTAGAAACATACCCAGCTTCTCAGCTTCCTTTTCTGGCCTCTACCAAAGCTTCACTGATGCCCAGGAGATTTTGAGGGGTGTGGTGAACCTTGGCTTCCANAATTTTGTCAAGTGCCAGAAGCTGTATTTTAAATTGATTTCCTGGTCCAGAAGGGCCGACAAGCGGCCCACAGCCAGGCGGCAATCATTAAGGGTGGGGATGACTCATTCTGTGGGGTGTGGAGAAGACGACCCCAAACTTTAGAAAATCTAGTTTTAACTCTCACTAGGAAACAGCCCCAAACAAATTTACTCCCCAACCCCCGACTTCCCCCTACCTCCTCCAAGTATATTAAATTCTAAGTATACTGGGGGCTTTCTAAGTCCTTTATGGGTCAGCAGAGTAAATTCCTTTTATATGGTTAGACTGCTGCTTGAAAATCATTGTGTGAGATTTTATACAGCAAAAGGAGTCTTCACACAGGCTTGAAATCTCCTCTTACTTTTTTTTTCCTTGGTTCCCACAACACAGCTTGAGGTTTGAACACAACGTGGGCTCTAGCCTTGATGGAGATCTATGCCAGCGGTACCTACTTTGATTCTTCATGGAAACAAAGCCCTAATGAGCTCACAATATGATAAACAGGCCACTTTAGTGTTTCCAGGAGAATTATTTGGTAGGTAAAATAAGAAAGTATCCTCCTCCCAACTTTTTAAACTTCTTGCCCCAAAGCGAGAAGTGGTTGGTAATTAGGAACGTTTCTCTTAGTCATTTAGCTACATGTTTAGAGATACCACTTTGCTACCAATAGATAAACCTTAACTCTAAAGGGAGTCATGTATGAACCATCTTATAAAAAGCAGTACACTGTAAGATTAGGGCTTTGCAGGTGGTTCAGTGGTAAGGAATCCACCTGACAAAACAAGGAGATGCAGGAGACGCAGATTTGTCCCTGGGTGGGGAAGATATCCTGGAGGAGGAAATGGCAATCACTCAGTGTTCTTACCTGGAGAATCCCATGGACAGAGGCGCCTACGGGGCTACCCTCCATAGGGTTACAAAGAGTCAGACATGACTGAGCACACATGCAACAATACCACAAGATTAGGAAAGAACTGTTTTTGTATTAAATATGTGCAAATTCTTTAAATCATTTCCTTAGCTCAACAATAGCCCACAAGAGTTTCATTCATGTGATAATCAAAGAATACTTACTTTCTATTTCATTTCTGGATTTGGGAAACTGAATGGTGGCCAAGATCATGAGGTTCCTTGCCCTTAATAAAGTTAACTTCTAATGGGTGCACTGGTTGATGGCAGGGGTGATGGAGATGGACACTAATACATTCAAAGAAGAAAGCAAAGCATGGAAGTGACTAGGGATGCTTAGATTAAGCGCTGAGGAAAAGCCTCTTTGAGAAAGTAGGATGAGTGTTTACTTCTGCATGATGAGAAAAATGCTAGCCATGAAAAGAGCCAGGAAAAAGCATTCTGGGAAGAGAAAATATCAAATGCAGAGGCACTGAGGCTGGGAGGGAAAAAGCTTGGCAGATTAACAGAAAGAAGGCCAGAGTGGCTGGTGTCAAGGTAAAGAGTGGTACCAAAGTCAGATTGGTAGGCAAACTCCAGTCATAAAAGGAAGCCATCAGAAGGGTTTTCATAGTATAGCAATGCATCTTTTGGGAACTCCAGACCAGGGCTGGGGAACTATACCCTGCAAGCTAAATATGGCCTTCCACGTGTTTTAAAAGTAAAGTTTTATTGAAACATAGTTTGCTTGTTCATTTATGAAAGGTCGATGGTTGCTTTTGCACTGAAATGGTAGTAGTGTTGCTTAGTTGCAACAGAGACTCGAGTGGCCCATAAAGATAAAAAATTTTAACAAGCTATCTGGCCCTTTACAGAAAAGATTTATCAACTCTTTCAACTATGCATTATTAATAGTTTTCATGGATCTTGCATTTGGTTTACAAAAACTGACTACCATGTTAGCCTTTCTCAAAAGACATTAGATAAAAATGCTAACACAGGAATATTTCAGAAAATAAAAACTTGTCTTGAAACAGGGATCAGACTCAGCCGTATGAGATTATCTAGCCAAGACTGTTTTATCACAGCAAGATGCTGTCTCACATAGCAAGAAGTCTGTAAGCGACTTTGATTATTTCCATGGGAAGACACTGTCATCCAGGGGCTTGACATCTTCCTGCCGCCTTCAGAATGTGGGAAAGCTCATGCCTCCTGGTGGCAAGATGGCTACCATAAGCTGATGACGGTTTAACCCCAGGAGTTCCTGCAAACAAGAGGGGAGCTATCTAACAGCAAAATAGGCTGGGTATTTCCTCCCACGTGTCTTTTTTTAGGAAAAAAAAAAATCCTCTCTGACCCACTGCTCATATCATCTACTTATATCTCATTGGCTAGATCAGCCTGTGTGCACACCAATGTCTGGTAAGGAGAAAGGACTTATCATGATTGGTGTAGGCTACCTAACACTCATCACCTGGGAGCCTGCACATATACATGGAGAATGGATACCTGAACAAGATCAGGTTTCCACCAGCAAGGAAGACAGGAAAGAAAGGCTGAGAGTGAGGCAACTAAGAGTCCCTGCCACAGAGTGGGATCTTCATAAAAAATCCCGTGCCTGTGCCTGTTGCTGTCTATTCAGAGAATGAATGGGAAAGGTGGAAACAGAAATTGAGCAGATCCCCTCACTGGGAGGTGTGTGGGCAGTGGTAGAATACAATTGATTGCTCAGTTCTTTGACAATGTAAATATCATCTATTGTATCCACAACAGGTTGAGTAATTCAATTCAACATATGGAAAACTTGCTCTCAAGGTAACATACACATTTAGCCTCTCCGGTGAGTCATCTTTCTCCCAGACAGCTTTCTCCTAAGCTCGAAGAAACCACAATTATTTGAATGTGGACTCTTTTCAACTGAGTTTTTCAAGTAGCGGCTTGAAACCTCATTGGGCTTCCCTCCGATTCCCAGACAGGTTCTTTTCAAACACATATCTAGTTATTTGCGTTCTTCACCTCTCTAGCTGGCTGGAAACCACAGTCTGCTTCAGGATTTGTTTTCCCCTCTGGGGAAAAGGTACATTTTCTCCTTCAGTCTCACATTTATTCACCATGTATTTAGAGTACCTACTACCTGGCCCTCAGAGAGCTTAAAGTCGGGTTCTAAGGAAGCTGAATTAGTTAATGGCATTTCCTGTGACAGCTGAGGAGTTATTGTAGAGAGAAACGTTAAAAGTTAAGAGAGCTGAAACTCAGCAAAGATGAGACCTGAGAGACTGTCTTGAGTTGAGCTGTGATAGATGAGTTTATATAATATCTGGTTTTGTTTGATTTTCTTTTTAGTAGAGGAAATTATAGCAACAGGGAAGTGACTGAAGTTCTGTGATGTCTATGGAGAGCTGGTCAAGCCAAGTCATTTTCATTTTGAAACGAATTCACGTGGATTGAACTGACTTTTGCAAAATACAGGCTATAGTAGTTTCAACCTCTGAAGAGCCTAATTACTTTATTACTACTCTATGAAGAAATATTACTGTTTTTGGCGTCAGTAGCCTCATTCACACACTCTTTCTTTCCTTTACTTATTTTAAAAACACCTGTTGTGTGTTAAGCTATATCCAGCACTGAGAAAACAAATGAATAAGACATTTATTAAGTACCTGTTCTGAGCTGGGTGGAGGTTTCTGCTGTGTCCTTGCTCTTAAGGATCTCCCAGTGTAGGTACTTGTCTGGCATCTAGACAAGTAAGTCTAGCACACCGGAATGACATGTAAAGCACACCTGTAGAATTGCCTCATAATTGAGAGTATGAAGTTAAGCACCGGACTGTGGACTCATACTTTGAGTGAGTTACTGAGAGTCTGCAAGCCTCAGTTTGCACATTTGAGGACTGAAGCAATTGAACACATACACACTCACAAAGTGGAGGTACTACTAGGGCATGCATCACACGGTTATTGTGAGTGCTAAAGAGACGACAGCTCTCAAGTTACTAGCATAACACTAGACACATGGTGAATGGTCCAGAGTTTGCCAGCTGTCAGCTGTTGATATGTGCTACAGAGGGGCAGCACTGTCAGAAGGCTGCTGGTCATGCACAGAAGTGGCTTGAAAATCAGACTCTGTCACTTACTGTTCAGTGACTTTGGGCAAGTTATCACTCTCCCTATCATTCAGGTTTCTGCTCTGCAAGATGGAGGTAATACCTAATTCAAATAATTGTTTGTAAGAGGAAATACATGGAGAGCTCTAAGCACGATGACTGGACCACATAAACTCAGATAAAGGCCAAGCACATTACTACAGCTGCTGTGGGCACTGAAACAACAAAGGCAACCACCCACAGGGCCAGGACACATCTCTTGGAGAAGATGACACTCAAAACATGCTGCTTGGGGCAAGGGTCAAAGTCATCAGCCTTCATGGCTGTGAAAACAGCTCTATACCTGTTTTATGGACCATGGATCACTGGCATCTTGTTTGTGCAGTTTGAACAGAACATTAAATTATGGAAAATTTGAGAAATGCTGCCTCTGTATTTTCATGGGCTAGTACAAGGTGTGACAAGTCTAGACCCTTGTCCCCCTCCCTCCTAAATGGCCAAAGTCTCCTAGAAATTTTCTTCTCAGGTTACAGAAAACACCTTCAAAGCATCAAGGCTACTATACTATGCTAACACTGACTTGTGATGTACTCCCTTCCATCCTCCAAAGCTGTGCCAGTGCACAGGACTCTAATTTAGTCTGTGAGCAGCTCTGTGCTTTGGCAGAAATCCTAGGAAATGGGTGTGAAGGAAGCAAATAACTGGTGAGCAGGATGACATGAGAAACCTACAAGCACTCTGTGCTCTCCAGACCCTCACTGCCTGACAGGCAGCCAGTGTTTCTTACCAGAAGTGACATTACCGAGATGGCAACATACGCCACTCTCCCCTACTGGTTTCCTTACCAGTGTTTGGGTATTAAGTGTTCTTTTGGAAATAGTATCATCATCTTTTCCTTTTAGGGGATAACTCTTTCTCTACTCACAGTTCAAGTATTTCAGTAGAGTTAGACCCATTGTAAGTGGTTTCCTAGTGGTACATGTCTGGCCCAGGCCTAAGCCCACTGGATAATTCCCTTCTGCCAGCCTTGTTTCAGGAAGGGACACAGACTCAATTCAGGCCAACAGTATTCAAACTGAGGATTCTGGTCCTTTCTTCTAGGTCATACTTTATCCCAGAAGAACATAGACCTGCATCTTTCAGGAAGAACCACAGCTTACCTGAGAATGCAACAGATACCATGCAAGCAGAGGAGAGAGAAGAGAAGCAAAGCTAGGGATGTTATTTAAGCTCCGAAAACCTCCCAAAGCCTGGACTTGTCATTTACATGCACCTATAAGTTCACCTTTCTATTTAAGCTGGTTTTATGTTCTGTTTTCTGTCTCCTGCAACCAGAAGAATCCTAACATCCTCAAGACCAGTGTTTAAGTCTTGCACAAGGAAACTGGTGAGATGCATGCAGTCAAGGTACCATAGATTATACTTCTTACTTGGCTAAACCTTGTAGAATAGAGAAAAAAAAAGAAGTCCAAAACCACTTCGGCCACTCAAGGGGAGAGTATAAAAGCAGCACTAGCAAATACTCCACTATCAATTAAAAGCCTGGACCTGAGATAGGCAACAGCTAGTTTTTGTGTCCCTATTTCTATCCTCATCAGTTGGAGTATACTCACAGCAGCCCTTCCAGGGACAATTCAGAGAAAAAGGCAATCCAGAGGTTGGCTTGAATAAGGGCCTGTCCCTGGAAAGTAGTCTGTGAATAAGACTTTTTACCCAGACAGCAAATTGTTTTCAAAAACCATATTTTGACTTTTTTTGAAAAATAAACAATTATCCTTAATTTTTACTCTTGAGGCCAAACTGGGCTATTATTTTCTATTGGGTTTTCTGAAAATGAGAAAACACTAGCTGGCTGTAGGTTTGTTTCTAGGATTGGTATCAGGTTTTATTGTGCTATTTATTCCAAGTTGTCTTAACCTCAGACTGTTACTCAATTTTTAAGGGTATTTTGTTTGAGGGTAAGGAAGGAACAGCAACAACAAGACCAGTTAGTTCAGTTCAGTTCAGTCACTCAGTCATGTCCAACTCTTTGTGACCCCATGAATTGCAGCACGCCAGGCCTCCCTGTTCATCACCAACTCCTGGAGTTCACTCAAACTCACGTGCATCGAGTCAGTGATGCCATCCAGCCATCTCATCCTCGGTCGTCCCCTTCTCCTCCTGCCCTCAATCCCTCCCAGCATCAGAGTCTTTCCCAATGAGTCAAGTCTTCACATGAGGTGGCCAAAGTACTGGAGTTTCATCTTCAGCATCATTCCTTCCAAAGAAAGCCAAGGACTGATCTTCAGAATGGACTGGTTGAATCTCCTTGCAGTCCAAGGGACTCTCAAGAGTCTTCTCCAACACCACAGTTCAAAAAGCATCAATTCTTCAGTGCTCAGCCTTCTTCACAGTCCAACTTTCACATCCATACATGACCACAGGAAAAACCATAGCCTTAACTAGACGGACCTTAGTTGGCAAGGTAATGTCTCTGCTTTTGAATATGCTATCTAGGTTGGGCATAACTTTCCTTCCAAGGAATAAGTGTCTTTTAATTTCATGGCTGCAGTCACCATCTGCAGTGATTTTGAAGCCCCCCAAAATAAAGTCTGACACTGTTTCCACTGTNGGCAAAGTAATGTCTCTGCTTTCGAATATGCTACCTAGGTTGGTCATAACTTTTCTTCCAAGGACTAAGCGTCTTCTAATTTCATGGCTGCAGTCACCATCTGCAGTGATTTTGGAGCCCCCCAAAATAAAGTCTGACACTGTTTCCACTGTTTCCCCATCTATTTCCCATGAAGTGATGGGACCGGATGCCATGATCTTCGTTTTCTGAATGTTGAGCTTTAAGCCAACTTTTTCATTCTCCTCTTTCACTTTCATCAAGAGGCTTTTTAGCTCCTCTTCACTTTCTTCCATAAGGGTATTATCATGTATTAATTTGGGGGCATATTCTAGGACCATAATACAAAGCACTTTGAAACTACTACCAATTAAAATTTTAAATTAGGTATAAACTAGTTTGAGGTCAGTTTGCTCCACCCTGTCTTAGGGGACTGGGGTATCCATTTCTAAAACATTATTGACGGGCTTCTTATGTGATTAATTTGGGGCAGGGGACAAACAAAATTAGGTTCCCACCCTCCATGAGTTCACGGTCTAATGAAGAACAGAAATACTTAAATTATAGATGACTGCCCTGTGTGGTATCTCCTACAGGAGACAGATGCACGATAAATGACTTCCTTAGGTTCTCTGTCAAATCAGTGGTGTCACCAGAACTGAGGAAGCAACCCCCTGATCGAATATATCCTGACACACCTGTGGACAGTGATGTCCACGTTACTTTGGAGCCCAGGTTCTGTCTGCTAGGGACCTGCTGCAGGTGAGTGTAGCAAGAAATCATAAGGAGAGGATGCTGACTGCAGCTGGAAAGATGTCACAGGGAGGAAGTCCATGATCTGTAGTGAGGCAACAGTGAGAAAGATGGGCCCTACAATGGGGAGTTACACATGGAACACGTCATGTAGGGCTGGACTGTGAAGGTCCTCATGCATTTGATATAGGAAAGCTTTAGATAAACGTTCTGCTTTTATCTTTTTTTCACCCCAGGTGAGGAAATTTGAATTAAAAACTCAGTTTCTAAACACTTCATCATTAATCCATATAAGGTTCTTTTACTTTTTAACCTCCAAACCCTAATTATATTCCTTTTGCCCCTCTAGTACCTACTCTCATGTTTAACTTATCTTTAGATGTGCTGCTGCTGCTGCTGCTAAGTTGCTTCAGTCGTGTCCGACTCTGTGCGACCCCATAGACGGCAGCCCACCAGGCTCCCCCGTCCCTGGGATTCTCCAGACAAGAACACTGGAGTGGGTTGCCATTTCCTTCTCCAGTGCAGGAAATGAAAAGTGAAAGTGAAGTGGCTCAGTCGTGTCTGACTCTTTGCGACCCCATGGACTACAGCCCACCAGGCTCCTCCGCCCATGGGATTTTCCAGGCAAGAGTACTAGAGTGGGTGCCATCGCCTTGTCCGCTTTAGATGTGCATGCATACCTTTTTCAAAAGGCTTATTACTATCATGTGAATATATCTTTATAGAAGTGATAATGTACTATAAATCCTGTTCTGTTTCCTGTTTTCCTCCCAACATTAGGTTTCTAAGTCCCATCAGTGTTGCTATGTACATCTGGTTGATATTTCTTAACTGCTGTTGACTTTTTAACAGTGCACATCTTCCATATATTTTACTAATAATATCTTTCTCTAATGATAACCACCTGGGCTGCCTCCACTATTCAGCTACCCCCAAGAAATCCCATGATGAACATCCTTATGGATCTGTGAAGGAATTTCTTGGGAGTATATAGTCAATTTTTTTTTCACAAGTCATAGGGCATGTGCATGCTTAATTTCAACAGCTGTCAGACTGTTTTTCTGAGTGATGGTACCAATTGACACTCCCTCCAGCAGTGCGCTAGTGTTCCATCTTCTACATTCTCAGCTGCACCACCACCACCCTTCTGATATTGGTCTTCTTTGGCATTCTAAGACAGAAGTTTAGAACAGATACAGTAGGTCACAGGGCGCTCTCTAAAGCTCTTCACCTGTGAGTACCATGAGAAACAGGATGCTTTAGGAGAACTGTGCGGGGATGAACGATCTGATTTGCAAAACCAAAAGATGTGACATAAAATTTCTGGAAAGTTTAGGAGATATTTAGCATTACAAATGCAAAATATTTTCTCTATATACTTCTATATATATAAATATCCCATTCAGTATTTGTTCCCGCTCCCATGATTGTCTAGTTTCTGCTGATCTGGACTAAAACATGATTTGATGTGGTCATCATGGCCAGTCTTCACCGCAGCTGGTAGTGGAAGACGAGAGGGAAGGTGTGGCTGCAAGACCAGAGTATCTTGCTGAGCAGAAGCCTCGCCTCGCTTGATGAGCTGTGTCTGCCTCCTTATCTTCAGCTGTCATCCTCCTCGTGTGAGAGAGTTAGATGGAATATTAAAGTGACACTCAGTGATACCAAGGAACATCTGTAGAGTACTTACTACTCAAAGTGTGGTCCTCGGACCAACAGCTTAGGTATCACCTGGGATGCTGCTTGTTAGAAATTCAGAATCTTCATGCCTGCCCAAGACCTACTGCATCAGAATCTGACTTTAGAAGATTGCCAAGGGATTCTATGCACATTAGAGTTTGAGAAGCACTGCTTCAGTCTTTGCCAAACATTTTCACTTAGTCTGTCCTATTTAAACTCTTCTCAAACCCTGATTTTCTTGGGTGTCAGTTATTGTGTAATTCTCAGGGTACAGGTGAGGAAACTGAGGCTGTGCTGTTTAAAGGCACTAGCCCAGGAATACCCAGAAGAGCCAGTGTAGCCACATCTTCAGACTCGGCAACTGCCTCTCAAGGCCATACTTTATTCCCCATGCCCCATGTTTCCTCATTCCAGCAAGAAAACACCTAGGAAGAGCTCATTTCAGAGCCAAACACACGTGAACTGCTGTTGAAGCTGCCCAGCCTGGTGTCTCCTGGGATGCAGGTTGTACTCACTGCTATTCAGCCTCAGTCCTCCTGGGGCAGCCAGATCGTCACTGAGCATGAGATGGGTGGAGCTATGAGTGGGTCCCTCCCTTGATTGTGTACCAGGGTCCATTTCTCCTTCTTAAAAGCAGGTGGGGACTTCTCTGGTATTCCAGTGGACAGGAATCTGCCTGCCAAAGCAGGAGACACAAGTTCAATCCCTGGTCTGGGAAGATCCCACACACCATGGAGCAACTCAGCCCGTGTGCCACAACTGTGGAGCCTGTGCTCTAGAGCCGGGAAGCCACAACCAGCTGAGCCCATGAGCTGCAACTACTGAAGCCCGCAATCCTAGAGCCCTGCTCCGCAGCAAGAGAAGCCAGCTCAGTGAGAAGCCTACACTAGACAGGAGCCCCTGCTCACCGCAACTAGAGAAAAGCCCGTGCAGCAGTGAGGACCCGGCACAGCCAAAACTAAACGATAATAATAATAAACGCAGGTTAAGCAAGAGTGCTTAATAGGGGGCTCCCGGGCCCCCAAGATATTTATGACTAGAGTTCAGGAGTCTTCAAACTTAGCATTTTCTTTATCATAACCACATATAGAAAACACACCACAGCATCAGCAGTGACTTTGTCGCTAACAGAAATCAGAGATATTTCTACAGAGTTGCAACTACTGCACATTTCAGAATCATGTTTATGCTTATCACAACTTCAATACTACTTCAGTTATTAGATCCTCACTAGATATTTTTGTTTTTAATTTTTATTGGTGCACAGTTGATTTATAATGTTCTGTTAGTTTCAGGTGTACAGCAAAGTGAATCAGTTATAAATGTTATACAGTACGAAGTCAAGTGGGCCTTAGGAAGCATCACTATGGACAAAGCTAGTGGAGGTGATGGAATTCCAGTTGAGCTATTTCAAATCTTGAAAGATGATGCTGTGAAAGTGCTGCACTCAATATGCCAGCAAATCTGGAAAACTCAGCAGTGGCCACAGGACTGGAAAAAGTCAGTTTTCATTCCAATCCCAAAGAAAGGCAATACCAAAGAATGCTCAAACTACCTCACAATTGCACTCATCTCACACACTAGCAAAGTAATATTCAAAATCCTCCAAGTCAGGCTTCAACAGTAAGTGAACTGTGAACTTCCAGATGTTCAAGCTGGATTTAGAAAAGGCAGAGGAACCAGAGATCAAATGGCCAACATCCATTAGATCAGCAAGAAAGCAAGAGAGTTCCAGGAAAACATCCACTTTTGCTTTATTGACTACGCCAAAGCCTTTGACTGTGTAGATCATAACAGACTCTGTGGATCATAACAAACTGTGGAAAATTCTTCAAGAGAAGGGAATATCAGACTACCTGACCTGCCTGCGGAGAAATCTATATGCAGGTCAAGAAGCAACAGTTAGAACCGGACATGGAACAACAGACTGGTTCCAAAGAGGGAAAGGAGTACATCAAGGCTGTATATTGTCACCCTGCTTATTTAACTTATATGCAAAGTACATCATGCAAAATACCGAGCTGGATGAAGCACAAGCTGGAATCAAGATTTCCAGGAGAAATATCAATAACCTCAGATATGCAGAATGACACCACTCTTATGGCAGAAAGTGAAGAACTAAAGAGCCTCATGATGAAAGTGAAAGAGGACGGTGAAAAAGTTGGCTTAAAACTCAACATTCAGAAAACTAAGATCATGGCATTTGGTCCCATCACTTCATGGAAAACAGATGGGGAAACAATGGAAACTGTGACAGACTTTCTTTTTTGGGCTCCAAAATCACTGCAGATGGTGACTGCAGCTATGAAATTAAAAGATGCTTGCTTCTTGGAAGAAAAGTTATGACCAACCTAGATAGCATATTAAAAGCAGAGACATTACTTTACCAACAAAGGTCCATCTAGTCAAAGCTATGGTTTTTCCAGTAGTCATGTATGGATGTGAGAGTTGTACTCTAGAGAAAACTGAGTGCCGAAGAATTGATGCTTTTGAACTGTGGTGTTGCAGAAGACTCTTGAGAGTCACTTGGACTGCAAGGAAATTCAACAAGTCAATCCTAAAGGAAATCAGTCCTGAATATTCATTGGAGGGACTGATGTTGAAGCTGAAACTCCAATAGTTTGGCCACGTGATGTGAAGAATTGACTCATTGGAAAAGACCCTGATGCTGGGAAAGATTGAAGGTGGGAAGAGAAGGAGACGACAGAGGATGAGATGGTTGGTTGGCATCACCTCCTTGATGGACATGAGTGTGAGCAAGCTGCGAGAGCTGGTGATGGACAGGAAGCCTGCATGCTGCAGTGAATGGGGTCGCAAAGAGTCAGACATGACTAAGTGACTGAACTGAACTGAATATCCACTTTTTTAAAGATTCTTTTCCCACATAGGCCATTACAGAATATTGAGTAGAGTTCCCTGTGCTATACAGCAGGTCATTAGTTACATATATTTTATATATAGTGGTGTGTATATAGGGCTTCCCAGGTGGCACTAGTTGTAAAGAACATGCATCCCAGCACAGGAGAGACATGTGTTCAATTCCTGGGTCTGAAAGATTCCCTGGAGAAGGGCATGGCAATACCCACTCTAGTATTCTTGCCGGGAAAATCCCATGGACAGAGGAGCCTGGCAGGCTACAGTCTATACGGTCTCAAGAATTGGACAAGACAAGAAAATTGCAGAGGAAGGTAAACTTCCAAACTCATTCTATGAGGCCACCATCACCCTAATACCAAAACCTGACAAAGACACCACAAAAAAAGGAAACTACAGGCCAATATCACTGATGAACATAGATGCAGAAATCCTCAACAAAGTTCTAGCAATAAGAATCCAACAACACATTAAAAAGATCATACACCATGACCAAGTGGGCTTTATCCCAGGGATGCAAGGATTCTTCAATATCCACAAATCAGTGTAATTCACCACATTAACAAATTGAAAAATAAAAGTCATATGATTATCTCAATAGATGCAGAGAAGGCCTTTGACAAAATCCAACATCCATTTATGATTAAAAACTCTCCAGAAAACAGGAATAGAAGGAACATACCTCAACATAATAAAAGCTATATATGACAAACCCACAGCAAACATTATCCTCAATGGTGAAAAATTGAAAGCATTTCCCCTTAAGTCAGGAACAAGACAAGGGTGACCACTTTCACCGCTACTATTCAATATAGTTCTGGAAGTTTTGGCCACAGCAATCAGGGCAGAAAAAGAAATAAAAGGAATCCAAATTGGAAAAGAAGAAGTAAAACTCTCACTGTTTGCAGATGACATGATCCTCTACATAGAAAATCCTAAAGACTCCACCAGAAAACTACTAGAGCTAATCAATGAATATAGTAAAGTTGCAGGATATAAAATCAACACTCAGAAATCCCTTGCATTCCTTTACACTATTAATGAGAAAGTAGAAAAAGAAATTAAGGAAACAATTCCATTCACCATCGCAACAAAAAGAATAAAATACTTAGGAATATACCTACCTAAAGAAACTAAAGACCTATACATCGAAAACTATAAAACACTGATAAAAGAAATCAAAGAGGACACTAATAGATGGAGAAATATACCCTGTTCATGGATTGGAAGACTCAATATAGTGAAAATGAGTATACTACCCAAAGCAATCTACAGATTCAATGCAATCCCTATCAAGCTACCTACGGTATTTTTCACAGAACTAGAACAAATAATTTCAAGATTTGTATGGAAATACAAAAAACCTCGAATAGCCAAAGCAACCTTGAGAAAGAAGAATGGAACTGGAGGAATCAACTTGCCTGACTTCAGGCTCTACTACAAAGCCACAGTCATTAAGACAGTATGGTACTGGCACAAAGACAGAAATATAGATCAGTGGAACAAAATAGAAAGCCCAGAGATAAATCCACACACCTATGGACACCTTATCTTCGACAAAGGAGGCAAGACTATACAATGGAGTAAAGACAATCTCTTTAATAAGTGGTGCTGGGAAAACTGGTCAACCACTTGTAAAAAAATGAAACTAGATCACTTTCTAACACCACACACAAAAATAAACTCAAAATGGATTAAAGACCTAAATGTAAGACCAGAAACTATAAAACTCCTAGAGGAGAACATAGGCAAAACACTCTCTGACATAAATCACAGTAGGATCCTCTATGATCCACCTCCCAGAATACTGGAAATAAAAACAAAAATAAACAAATGGGATCTAATTAAAATTAAAAGCTTCTGCACAACAAAGGAAACTATAAGTAAGGTGAAAAGACAGCCTTCTGAATGGGAGAAAACAATAGCAAATGAAGCAACTGACAAACAACTAATCTCAAAAATATACAAGCAACTTATACAGCTCAACTCCAGAAAAATAAACGACCCGATCAAAAAATGGGCCAAAGAACTCAATAGACATTTCTCCAAAGAAGACATACGGATGGCTAACAAACACATGAAAAGATGCTCAACATCACTCATCATCAGAGAAATGCAAATCAAAACCACAATGAGGTACCATTTCACACCAGTCAGAATGGCTGCGATCCAAAAGTCTGCAAGCAATAAATGCTGGAGGGGGTGTGGAGAAAGGGGAACCCTCTTACACTGTTGGTGGGAATGTAAACTAGTACAGCCACTGTGGAAAACAGTGTGGAGATTCCTTAAAAAATTGCAAATAGAACTGCCTTATGACCCAGCAATCCCACTGCTGGGCATACACACCAAGGAAACCAGAATTGAAAGAGACACATGTACCCCAATGTTCATCGCAGCACTGTTTATAATAGCCAGGACATGGAAACAACCTAGATGTCCATCAACAGATGAATGGATAAGCAAGCTGTGGCATATATACACAATGGAGTATTACTCTGCCATTAAAAAGAATAAATTTGAATCAGTTCTAATGAGATGGATGAAACTGGAGCCTATTATACAGAGTGAAGTAAGCCAGAAAGAAAAACACCAATACAGCATACTGACACATATATATGGAATTTAGAAAGATAGTAATGATGACCCTGTATGTGAGACAACAAAAGAGACACAGACATATAGAACAGACTTTTGGCCTCTGAGGGAGAGGGAGAGGGTGGGATGATTTGGGAGAGTGGCATTGAAGCATGTATACTATCATGTAAGAAATGAGGCGCCGGGCTATGTTTGATGCAGGATGCAGGATGCTTGGGGCTGGTGCATGGGGATGATCCAGAGAGACATGTGGGGTAGGAGGTGGCGGGGGCGGGATTCAGGATTGGGAGCTCGTACACACCTGTGGTGGATTCATGTCAATGTATGGCAAAACCAATACAGTATTGTAAAGTAGAATAAAGTAAAAAAAAAAAATATATATATATGTAAATTTGAAAAAAATTAAAAAAAGAATTGGACAAGACAGAAGCAACTTAACACACATGCACGCATGTGTGTATTTGTTAATCTCAATCTCCCAATTTATCACTTCCCCCTTAGATCTTATTTTTTCATGTGTTCATAAAAGGGCACTATATTGCTAAATTATAATTTTGAAAATATTTTCATAACTCTGCACACTATGTGCATGTCAAGTGGATTTAGTTGTATCCGACTCTTTGCGGACTCTATGGGCTGTAACCCACTAGGCTCCTCTGACCATGGGATTCTCCAGGCAGTAACACTGGAATGGATGGCCATTGCCTTCTCCGGGGGATCTTCCCGACCCAGGGATCGAACCTGTGTCTCCTGCATTGCAAGTGGATCCTTTACCACTGAGCCACGGGGGAAACCCCTAGGTAACTCTACATCAGTGTAATGGTTTCCTTTGTATTTTGACAAATTGCATTTTATGAACTTAGTATTATTCAGAGAAGGAGCTCATAGGCTTCATTAAACTGTAAAAGGACTGTGTCAGATTCTGGAAGCTTTATCACATCTTCCAGTCACTTTGGTTGTTGGGTCACCTCCTATATGTGTTCTATATCTATTATCAGTAGCAACATAGCACATGAAACCAAAAGGGCCTGTGTGCTTGGCTTCAGGGGTGAAATGAAGGCTTTCCCAAGAGGACTGCACATCATTGCAGTCAGACTTGGTGGGAGAGGGGGTTGAAGAACCCCAAGGGAGCACATTTACAACACTTGCCCTTCTTCTAGATCTTCTCAACATTCAGAAAATTTCAATTAAAAATGCCAGTGCCAGACTTCCCTGGTGGCACGGTGGATAAAAATCCATCTGTCAATGCAGGGGCCTTTGGTTCGATCCCTGGATCCCTGGAAGATTCTACATGCTGCGGAGCAACTAAGCCCATGCACCACAACTGCTGAGGCCGCCACTCTCAAGCCCATGAACTGCAACTACTGAGCCGGTGTGCCACAGCTACTGAAGCCCGAGCGCCCGGAGCCTGTACTGAGCCACAAGAGAAGCCCATGCACTGCAGTGAAGAGCAGCCCCCACTCTCCGCAACTGGAGAAAGCCTGTGCAAAGCATGATTCACAAAGAAGCTGGAAGACATTTGGCTTTTGAAGAGGAACACCCCTCCTTTCATACCCATGACAAGATTCCTGGGATTCTGAAGTCTATATGTAGGTAAAAGTTAGTAACTGAGACTGTACAGAGAAAATGGAAGTTCACACTTTTAAGCAGGCTGTAAAAACTCTGTAATCTTCATGTGTAGAGTGATAGATTATGTTAATAAACAAAAATGCAGGTTACAAAGTAGCATACTTTATTATTTACAGAAGTGGGAGTGAGAAGGCAGGGCAGAAAAAAAGTCTGAAAAATGTGTATCCAAATGTTAATAGTGGTTAATTCTAAGTATCTTTATGGGAGATTTTCATCATTTTATTCCTTTTTGTATCTTTTTCAATGGTCATCACATACTATTTTTGTTATAAACAAACAAACAAAGCAAGGCAACAAGGCTGTTTTCATTTCATAAGAATCGGAACTGTTAAACAACTCTTTTACTGCTAGTTGGAACCCTGCAGTACTACTTAACTAGCTTCACACCTCTTGGAGACATTAAAAAGAGGGGAATGCAGAGTGGAGACATGTAATTCTTTACCAGAAAAAATCTAAAATGTTATAATAAAACCATGGACTTTAAGGATCAAATTAGGTCTCCCGTATTCCTGGTGGACCAGGCCGGGCTGGCGCACAGCAGGCAGGCGCTGGATCAAGCTCACGTGAAACTTCTTCCTTCCTGTTACCAGTCTATTTCCGTCTCAGAGCCCCAGGAGAGTGCTGGGAGCTGGGAGCGGGACGGGGCTGCTGGGGGTTGGGTGCTTCCAGATCTACATACTTCCCCCTTCTCCAAGTTAAAACCATTTATTTCTTCCTCCAAATCTTCTTCCTTTTCTATTCACTTATCTTGGGCCGCCCTGGGTCTCTGCTGCTCTGAGTGGGCTTCCTCGTGGAGAGCAGGGGCTACTCTTCCTCACGGTGTGCGGACTTATTGCGGTGGCTTCTCTGGTGGAGCAGAGGCTCTCGGACGCACAGGCTTCAGTGGTTGTGGCTCTCTGCTCTGGAGTTGAGGTTCCTGGACTCAAGAGCACATATGCTCAGTGATTGTGGCGCACAGGCTTAGTTGCTCTGTGGCATGTGGGATCTTCCCAGACCAGGGATCGAACCTGTGTCCCCTGCATTGGCAGGAGGACTTTTATCCATCGTGCCACCAGGGAAGCCCCTTCTCCCTTTACTAATCCATCAATTATTCTAGACCTCCTTCCCGGGGACTCTCTCAGTTGTTTTAAATTCTTAAAAAAAAAAAAAAATGTATTGGGTTTTCCAGGTAGCACTAGTGGTAAAGAACCTGTTGACCAATGCAGGAGACATAAGAGATGAGGGCTTGATCCCTGCGTCTGGGCGATCCCTTGGAGGAGGGCGTGGCAACCCACTTCAGTATTCATGCCTGGAGAATCCCATGGACAGAGGAGCCTAGTGGGCTACTGTCCACTAGGTCACAAAGAGCCAGACACAACTGAAGCAACTGAGCATGCACACATTCATATAAAATGAGTATTTGGAAAACTGCATCTCCAGAGCAGAGCATGTCCCTCCAGAGCTGAAACACACTTTTTCAGTGATCCCTTGCGGCATATGAAGCCACCCCCAAACCTAGGGACATCCCTGCAGACAAAAGTGGGGGTAAAGGGAGATTGGGTGGAGAGGAGGCAGGAAATGCCGCATGGGTCGCTCTTCCATTTATTGTTCATGATTCTGTGGGTCAGAAATTCAAGAAGAGCCTATCTCTCCTCCAGGTTGTGTCAGCTAGGCCTGCTTGACCAGGACTAGGAAAGCCCCCGGTGCAGTCCTGGTCCTGGCTGGTGGTTGGGATACCTTTTTCTCCATGTGGCCATTCTCCCTTCAAACATTTTCTCTTTATTCAGTAAGTTAGCCTAGCCCAAGCAACTTCTGCCTGGTGGCTGATTTCTAAGACAGTAAAACGGAAATTCAAAGGCTTCTTAAAACCCAGGCATGAAATCCCATAGCACCCAGATTTCTACAGGTCAGAGTCACAGGGCCAGCCCAGAATCAAGGGTTGGGGGAATTAAACTTCACACCTCTCGGTGCAGGAATGGCAGTCACTGGAAAAGGTTATGCAGAATGGGAGGGGTTTTGTGACCATCTTTAGAAACAAGCTACTCAACATATCAATATTTTAAAAGAGTTTTTTAAAGAGCTTAAAAACTATGGTAACTAGTGTAATGAAAATAATGAATGATGTATTCACCAGTCAGAGGGGATAATTATTTTTTCTAATCTGCCTGACACTCTCAGTTTGTGAATCAGCCCGTCTGCCTCTCATCTCCACTTTACATCACATTTAGGCCAAGAAATAAGTGCATATTTATGCACTTCTTTGATGCAGCATACGTGAAGGAAGTCCTCACTGTGTCACATTTTGCCAGTATTTCAGCGTGTGCCTGTTTCCTCTTAATCTCCATCCCGAGCCTGTAGTTCACCAGAGGACCACCTGCAGTTTTTCCACCTCTTGTTCCTTACTCTTCCTAGAGGATTTCATCCATTCTCCTGGTTCTGACTGCCACCTACACCCTGATGACAACCAAATTTTAATTTCCAGCCCAGATCCTTCTCTTCTGGGCTCCAGACATGAAATTCCAACTGCCTCCTGGATATCTCTGTTTGGATGTCCCCCGATAACTTCAGTTTTACACGTCCTAAATAAAATTTGGCATTTTCTTCCCCCCCACTCAAACTTACTACCTCTCTGGAACTCCTTTCCTGGGCAATAGTGTCTCGCTTTTGCCCTGTTTCCTCCAGCAAATCAAGCCCAAAACTTAGCAGTCCTGCTCCACACCTCCCTCTCCTTCATGCCCACATCCAATCAATTACCAAATCCTCCTGGTTCTTGGTGTCTCTATTCCAGCCTTTCCATGCCTGCCACTGTCAAATTTGCTGCCTCTATTGCTACAAAAGACTTCTCACTGGTGTTAGACCCCAGGCTCTCTGATCCAGCATCCAAACTGGGCCAGAATAAATTTTCTATATTATCATTGCTAAAACCTGTCAGTAGGTCCCCATTGTCCTCAATATAAAAGTTCCACATCTACGTTCCTTAGCAGGGCACACAAAGGCCCTTAATATTTGAGGCTGCTTCCCTTAACATCCTAAACACCTCATCCTAACTCTCAAATTTGTGAGCGGACAATTCACAGCATCCTGAATCCCCACCACTCTTCTCTACTCTCCACCCACTTTTCCTCTCCTCCAGCTTAGAAGCCAACCAGAAGAGCTTTCCCTCACCCCTTCCTTCCTCACCTACTGAGGACACGGGGCACACCCTCTACTGAGCATTCATCACACTACGGTCATGGCTGGCCAGCTCATTATTTCCTTCTTTCACTGTACTGGAAGCTCCTGTGAACTGTGTCTTTTTTTATGATTGTTCCTCAGTGTTCTGCTAGTGCCTGGCATATGGTAGGGCAATGAATGAATGGTGACAATATCCACTGATTGTAAGGAGCAAAGAGAAGACAGCTGGTGGGGACAATGTGTTTTAATATCCATAAAACTGAATTCAGGGATCTTTACATGTCAGCCACCTGCCCCATACCTTCCTTCGTAGTTCCAGTTGAAGGAGACACCAGCACCATTAGCAGGAGGGTGACCAGCATTTCACGGAAGTACTGCTTACTACTGCTCAGGACTTTCTTTCACTCATGCCTAAGGTGACAGTTTTCCATGCCTGCTGCTGTAATGATGCAAGTTAAGGGAAAGGATTAGAAGAGTCCATAACTTCTGCCGAGACAGTTGTCCACATTCTGCCTATAACCTCAGTGAATCTTCACAGACAACCTACAATTTTATTTCCTCCATTAAAGAACGATGACCACCTAAAGTGTCTGCACTGGACCACAAACATGGCCCCATCTTGAGGAGCTTTTGTTTACATATAGTCTACTTGGGGCTTCCCTGGTGGTTCAGACNGCAATGTAAAGAATATTTTTCGGTGTTTTTACACAGTCTACTTAAACCAAAAAATGGGGTCATGTTAATGGAAAATTGAAGAGATAGAGGGCGGTAACCTTTTTAGTACAGTTTAAGCGACTTGAGTATGAAGCATTAAATATCTGATGGGAGGAGTTGTTCAAATAAATACAAAGTATGTGCTGTTTTTATCATGGAGCAGTTCTTTCAACAGTTAAAATAAGATTCTGTTTTGACTATTGCAGATTCCTTACAGAGTTTTTTGCAAATTTTGGTCAAATAATTTTCTGATTTTTTTTTTTCCTGTGTGTGTGTGTGTGTGTGTGTGTGTGATTGGATCAGTTGGTCATAGACTCCTGTTGCAGTTGGCTACCCTGGAAAGAACATAAAATGTTTTTCTTCCAAGCCAAGCAGTTCTCTTTTGAATGACAACTGCACTGATACCTTTAACCTTAGGTCCCATTGATGGTAATAAGTTCCTTGCAAGGTTATCCATATTCAAGCCTAAATTTGAGAGGAAGAATGGAAAAGATTTTAAAAGATTTTAAAAAAAAAAAAAAGCACATTGCTCTGAGTGTCATGTGGGTGACAACAGTATGCTTATAACAGTCTTTTGTATTTATAGGAGGAAAGAATGGAAATGATCTGTGAAAGATCAAAAGAGAGTGTGTATTCTTGGAACAAAACTGCAGAGAAAAGTGACTTTGAAGCTGTAGAAGCGCTTATGTCAATGAGTTGCAGTTGGAAGTCTGATTTTAAGAAATACATTGAAAACAGACCCGTCACTCCAGTGTCTGATACGTCAGAGGAAGAGAATCTGCTTCCTGGTACACCTGATTTTCATACCACAATCCCAGCATTTGTAAGTATTGTTGTTTCAAAGATGATGTACATGATAATGCCTCTTACAGTTTATATCATGGCCCGGACCGATCTTCACGCTGTTGCCTGTATTTCTCTTCTCTGTAGTGTTTGACTCCACCTTACAGTCCCTCTGACTTTGAACCTTCTCAAGTATCCAATCTGATGGCACCAGCGCCACCTACTGGACACTTCAAATCATTGTCAGATACTGCCAAGCCTCACATTGCTGCTGTACCTTTCAAAGAGGAGAAGAACCCTGTACCCGCCCCCAAACTCCCCAAGGCTCAGGCAACCAGTGTGATTCGTCATACAGCTGATGCCCAGCTGTGTAACCACCGGTCTTGCCCCGTGAAAGCAGCCAGCATCCTCAACTATCAGGACAATTCATTTCGGAAAAGAACCCACCTAAACCCTGAGGCTGCAAGAAAAAACATACCTTGTGCCGCTGTGTCACCAAACAGGTCCAAGCGCGAGAGAGACACAGAGGCAGATGTCGAAGAGAAACCGAGCCCTGCTGCACTTTATGACTTTTCCGTGCCTTCCTCAGAGACCGTCATCTGCCGACCTCAGCTGGCCCCTGTGTCCCCAGCGCAGAAGTCGGTCTTGGTCTCTCCACCCGCAGTGTCCACAGCGGGAGTACCCCCTATGCCGGTCATCTGCCAGATGGTTCCCCTCCCTGCACACAACCCCGTTGTGACGACAGTCGTGCCCAGCACGCCGCCCAGTCAGCCGCCAGCTGTCTGCCCACCTGTCGTGTTCATGGGCACTCAGGTGCCCAAGGGCGCTGTCATGCTTGTTGTACCCCAGCCGGTCATTCAGAACCCAAAGCCTCCAGTGATGAGCCCAAACGGCACCAGACTCTCTCCCATTGCCCCTGCCCCCGGGTTTTCCCCTTCCTCCGCGAAAGTCACTCCTCAGATCGATTCATCGAGGATAAGAAGTCACATCTGTAGCCACCCAGGATGCGGCAAGACCTACTTTAAAAGTTCTCATCTGAAGGCCCACATGAGAACGCATACAGGTACCAGCCATTTCTTGCTTAGGTCTGAGAAATTTGGGTGATGTTTTTGTGACAGCAATCATGAATGTAAACCAGGGATGTTAAGAGAAAACTGGCCCCATCAGCCAGTTCAGTGGGTGGTGTTCACCAGTGCGTGGTCTTCAGAAAGATTTCATTAAGGTGTTTTTGGTTTAATTTCTCAAATGATGATTCTTCAAAGAACAAAGTGTCTTTAAGCTTTAAATACAATTGAATACATAATGGACCATGACTTAATAAATGCATAGTAATAAAGATAGGACTTTTTTTTTTTTTTTNTTCATTAAGGTGTTTTTGGTTTAATTTCTCAAATGATGATTCTTCAAAGAACAAAGTGTCTTTAAGCTTTAAATACAATTGAATACATAAAGGACCATGACTTAATAAATGCATAGTAATAAAGATAGGACTTTTTTTTTTTTTTTCAGGAGAAAAACCTTTTAGTTGTAGCTGGAAAGGTTGTGAAAGGAGGTTTGCCCGTTCAGATGAACTGTCCAGACACCGACGAACCCACACAGGTGAGAAGAAGTTCGCCTGTCCTATGTGTGACCGGCGGTTCATGAGGAGCGACCATTTGACCAAACACGCCCGTCGCCACCTGTCAGCCAAGAAGCTACCGAACTGGCAGATGGAAGTGAGCAAGTTAAATGACATTACCCTACCTCCAACCCCGGCTCCCACGCAGTAATAGATGGATGGTGAAGAATCAGACTGACTGTAACTTTAGTCACAGCCAGAAGCCAGTGGTGATAGAAAAATGCTTCCACTGCAGGTGTGTGGCTCTCCAGTGTGGACTGCGAGCAGGAGCCCCACGGCCTGGGGAGCAGGCCCAGCCTGGGTGAGACAGAAGTGCTTCGGCCACAGGCAGGTCACTGAGTGGCAGGACTTGTTTCTTACCACATAAGAGAGAGAAGAAAGCTTGTATTCAATATTTTTTGAAGGTTTCAGATGAGGTCACCCCAACCACCGGTAGCACAGATTTTGAATTTGTGTGCACAATTTGTTGTTTTACTTTCACCGTTTATACTTGAGACCAACTTTTCAATGTGATTCTTCAAAAGCACTGGTTTCAAGAGTGTAGAGACTGGAAAACATTACGGTACAGAGATGGAGATGTAAAATTGGTTCTGTATCATCACAGATATTATTATCCTTTCCTAGAGTTACCTTGTTTACTATTCTTAGTCTTTCCATTCAACTTGTGGACGTAGTTGTTAAATATATCTAGAACTAGCATTTTTACACTAGTTGCCGATGTTTGAAATTGAGCAACTGTATATTGCTGAAGAGGTCCCAAATAATTGGAATCCTCATTAATTTAATTGCTTTGAAATGTAGCTTCAATTTTTTCTTGCATTTTTGTTTTAAAAGTTCAACAAATGACTATTACTAGGTATTTTATTATGCTTTGAATCTTGGTTGGTTGCAGTTTCTTGTATAGATTTGAAAATTGTATACCAATGTGTTTTCCATAGACTCTAAAATACACTGCACTTTGTTTAGAAAAAAAATTGAAGATGAAAACATATTATAAAGAAGGGATATTAAGGATTTTAGATAACTCCTTGAAAAAGATGGCTTAGGTCATCAGTAAAGTACCCTTATGTTATGAGGATATTACATGTGCTTTATTGAATTAGAAAGTTAGTGACCATTATTCACAAATGGATAAATGTCCTGTTAATTTATAGAAGTTTTTTGGGGGGAGGGGAGAATGTGGAACAAGATAAGTAGAAAAATAGAACATTCACTTTTGTTAACAGTATTTCTGTTATATTCTGTTGTGTAGTGGATGATATACACAGTGGCAAAACAAAAGTTAATTGTTGAAAATATGTAGTGAAAAATGTCACTATGTCTTCCCATTTAACATTTTTCTCTATATTGGGTATAGATTTCTGCCATCAAAACTTTGGACCCTTGGAAAACAAAAAAGAACTTTTAATTAAAATCCTTGTGATTTACAATTTGCACAATATTTCTTTTGTTGTACTTTATATCTTGTTTACAATAAAGAATTTCCTTTGGTATATATAATTGGTTGATTGTATTTGTTGAAAACTATTTTCACTTTAACCTTGACATTGATCACTGTGGTGCTAAGATTTACGGTTAATTTCTCTTAAGAACCTCATTCAAAATTGAGGTTTTTGAATGCAGGAGTTTATCTTTCACATGAGTAATCAAATTGGCGAGTATGCAGAGCAAGGACAGGGAAGTCCCTGGTGGTCAAAAGGTTAGGATAGGACTTGGCACTCCTTGCCAAGGGCCTGGGTTGGGGAGCTGAGATCCTGCAAGCCACCTGAGGTGGCCACAATAATAATGATAAAATCTAATTTAAAAAAAGATATCTACCTATATATTTGTTGATAGTATGTGAGCCTGCCTTTTCTAAGAAAGCAATCATAATTTTTTTTAACATTTTTGTACATTTTGGTGATTTGGAGTTGAAATATAGCCCCAGCTTTCCATAAAACCGTAAGTGGCACTGAGAGAACACCACTGTGAGTAATTACAAGTTATGAGACTGCTGTAAAATGAAAAAAAGGCTGACCTATTAAATAGAGAGTAAATTACTCACCTGTAGAAGTTTAACTCAGACCATTAAGTGAGAGCTTAAATGCAATAAGCATACCAGCACTTACGCTGCATGAAAGCTAATACACCTCTGAAGAGATGTGCTCACTAGTCACTCATGAGTACAACTAGGAGATGTAAATGCCACTTGGTGTATGATGTGTAATTTTGGAGATTAGTATTTTAATTTGCTCTGAGATCACCTTGTCATGAGACAACATCTTCCACGGTGTTCAACTTACTGGTTGACCTGGTTCGGCTTGCTGCCAAGTGCCATGGCGAGGGGCAGTGTGCTCACTTGGCACCAACTGTAGGACAGGCATCCTGAGCCCTCCAGGCACCTGCTGCTGCTTTTCCAGGAAACTTACACCAACTAAGCACAGCGCAGCTGCCGGAGGGGGCCTTGCCATTGTGCAGTGTCTTGTGTTGGGACCTGCACCATCCTAATCCCTGAAGTTTCTCAGAGTGGCAGGTCTTCAAAGTGGGAAGAGAGGGAGAGGGCTGAAGTATTCTCTGCCTGGCCCAAAGCCAGTCCGTGGTAATGACAAAGCCAGTGGAACTGGGCCACCCACTGCTATGTTCTGCCCAATCCTAGTCGACACCTGACACTTTTCCTTAGAAATCTTGTAAATCAGATTATTTGAATAAAGAATTTTGAGTTCAATGTTGAGACAGACTCCGATCTTGATGCAAAAGTTGCCCCCAAACAAGTGCCACTTGTAGCATGTTATAATAATGTGGTATTAAGAGTAGCTTTGTGCTGTATTTAGTCACTTAGTCGTGCTTGACTCTGTGACCTCATGGGCTCCTCTGTCCATGGGGATTCTCCAGTCAGGAACAGTGGAGTGGGTTGCCATGCCCTCCTCCAGGGGATCTTCCCAACCCAGGGATCGAACCCAGGTCTCCCACATTGTAGGCAGATTCTTTAGTGTCTAAGCCATCAGGGAAGACCAGTGTAGCTTTCAGTTCAGTTTAGTTCAGTCACTCAGTCATGTCCAACTCTGCAATCCCATGAACCACAAAACGCCAGGCCTTCCTGTCCATCACCAAGTCCTGGAGTTCACCCAAACCCATGTCCATCAAGTCAGTGATGCCATCCAACTATTTCATTCTCTGTAGTCCCCATCTCCTGCCCTCAATCCTTCCCAGCATCAGGGTCCTTTGCAATGAGTCAGCTCTTCACGTCAGGTAGCCAAAGTATTGGAGTTTCAGCTTCAACTTCAGTCCTTCTAATGAACACCCAGGACTGATCTTTAGGATGGACTGGTTGGATCTCCTTGTAGTCCAAGGGACTCAAGAGTCTCCTCCAACAGCATAGTTCAAAAGCATCAATTCTTNTGCATTCAAATGGGTATATCTTTCCTTTTCTCCTTTGCTTTGCACTTCTCTTCTCTTCACAGCTATTTGTAAGGCCTCCCCAGACGGCCATCTTGCCTTTTTGCATTTCTTTTTCTTGGGGATGGTCTTGATCCCTGTGTAGCTTTCGTGTGTCATATTTGGCTGTTTCCTGTCTGATTTATGTACTGAGTTGAACTATTCGAAATTGCTGGTATTCAGCTCTCTTAACAGTTCATTCTTTTTATTTTTAAAAAAAACATGGCTGCGCTGAGTCTTGGTTGCTCCTGGTGGGTTTTCTCTAGTTGTGAGCGGGTGACACTGTAGTTGTGCTCAGGCTTCTCATCGCAGTGGCTCCTCTTGTTGCAGAGCACGGGTTCCAGGGCACAGGCTTCAGTAGTGGGGGCCCATGGGCTCAGGTGTTCCATGGCACGTGCAGTCTTCCCAGACTAGAGATCAAACCCATGTCCCTTGCATTAGCAGGTGGATTCTTAACCACTGGACCACCAGGGAAGTCCAAGTGTTAATTCTTTTTAGATAACGTAGATTTATAAAGAGAAAGTTATAGAGTTACCATATATGCTTAATCCAGCTTCCTCTTTTGATTAACATCTTACATAGCCATAGAACATTTATGAAAATGAAGAAATTCACCTTAGTACAGTGTTACTAACTGAAGTACATTTGGGTTTCACTATTTTTTCTACTAATGTCTTCTTGCTATTACAGGACCTAATCCAAGGTCTCAAATTGCACTTAGTTGTCAGGCTCCACAGGCTCCTCCAATCTATGATTATGCCTTGGTCTTCTCTCATCTCTTTGGAACAGTTGTTACTTAATCTCCAAGTCGTGTCCAGCTCTTTGTGACCCCATGGACTGTACGTAGCCCATCAGGCTCCTCTGTCCATGGCATTCTCCAGGCAAGGATACTGGAGTGGGTTGCCCTTTCCTCTTCAACGGATCTTCCCAACCCAGGGATCAAACCCATATCTCCTGCACTGTATTCTTTACCACTTTAGGTAAATACCACTGTATGCTTTAGCCACCAAAGAAGCTCCTTTGGAACAGTGCTTGTCAGTTATTTCTGCCTCTCACTTTGGGTCTGTCTGATTTTCTTTTTATGATTAGATTGAGGTTTTGCGTTAATTGGGAAGATACCACAGAGTGATAATGTCCTCAGTGCATCGTATCAAGGAACACATGACGTCATTCTGTATTACTGAAAACATTAACCTTCACCACATGGCTAAGATGGTGATACCTGCTGGAATTTTCCACTGTAAATTGACCATTTCTTGCTTTATAATTATTACATATTTAGAAGGAGATACTTTATACCAACAACCTATTTCTGCTTCAACTTTTCCCCACTCATTTTACTATCCTTAAGTGGATCTTGATCGAGGCAGTTATTACTGTGATACAGTAATGGTGATTTCTTATTTCCTTCGTTATTTATTGATCAGAATTTTCTGTGTGAAAGAGTCATGACTTCTCCCCCATTTATTTATTTAGTCCATTATTTATGTCAGTATGGACTCTTATATTTATGTCATTTTTGGGGTTACAATATAGTACTATTTGGACTTCCCAGGTGGCTCAATGGTAAAGGATCCACCTGCCAATGCAGGAAAAACTCAAGAGACTTGAGTTCGATCCTGGGTCAGAAAGATCCCCTGGACAAGGGAATGGCAACCCACTCCAGTATTTTTGCCTGGAAAATCTCATGGACAGAGGATCCTGGCGGGCTACAGTCGATGGGGTTGCAAAGAACTGGACATGACTGAGCAGGCACACGCACACACTGATAATACTATCTTAATTATGTGACTCTACTGTTCCAACTTTGGCCCATATTAGCTCTTTCAAAACTCAACTATTTTTGATTGACAAAGATGGAAATTTCATACGGTTCAACCTATCATTTCTCATGGGAGTGAGAGCCGTTTGGTATTGGTAATTAGACTTTAAAATGTTTTTCTCTGCCTGCATTGCTACCACCCTGTCTAATCCACCCTCTCTCACTTGGACGACTGCAGTGGCCCCTAAGCGTTCTCTCTGCCTCTGGTCTTGTCTCCCCACCATCTCATCTCCTCACCACAGTCTTTTGAAAATGCAAACCTGACCACATCACTTACTTGTTTAAAAATGCTTCAAACCCTTCCCAGTGCTCTCAAGGTGAAGTCTAGATTTCCTAACACAGTCTAGAACAGTGCTGTGGGAGAGAAATAGAAAGTGAGCCATGGGAGATAAATAGAAAGTGAGCCACCTAGGGAATTTGAAATTTTCTAGTAGCCACATCAGAAAAGTTAAAACAGAAAAAAATCAAATAGTTTTATTTAACTCATAATATTATCATTTCAGCACACAATTAAAACTGTTGAGATGCATCTTTTTTTTTTAATCCTAATCTTTGAAATCCAGTTTACAGCACCTCTCAACTGGGACTCACCACGGACCTAGAGGACCCCTTACCCTTCAGCCTCTTCCAACCTCCCCCTCCAATCCCACCTTATTCTCTACATCATGTCCAAGCTCCGAATCATCACATTCTCTGCTTTTTCTACTGGGAATGTTTCCCGGCCCTTTTACCTTGCCATTTCTGCTATCATAATAATCGTTACCCTTTACTGAAACTGCTTAATGTTAGTAAAACTCCCCAGGCATAAGGATCTTGCTCACCGCTGTATCACCAGCATGCACCATGATGCCAGACACACAGCAGGGGCTCACTAAAGCCTATCAGACGAAATCAAGAAGTCTATGAGACTTTAGGGAGGACAATTAGGAAGTTTTTATAATGGCTTGCCGGATGTAGTCCAAGATGATGGAAAGACTGCCTTTTAAAATTCTCATTCAATCTTTTCTGGTGCTGAAAGGATTATTCAACCTATCATTTCTATACCTTCCAAACTCTAAAGTATCTCTTGATTGCTTTTATACCAGGCATGGAAGAAATCTGATCAAGGTGAACATACACAAGGACTCACCAAGGCCCTCTGAAAAATATGAGAGTGTCAGTCACTCAGTCGAGTCCCACTCTTTGTGACCCCATAGACTGTAGCCTGCCAGGCTCCTCTGTCCATGGAATTCTCCAGGCAAGAATACTGGAGTGGGTAGCCATTCCTTTCTCCAGGGGATCTTCCTGACCCAGGGATTGAACCTAGTTCTCCTACACTGCAGGCAGGTTCTTTACCAGCTGAGCCACGAGGGAAGCCTCCGAGGCCCCCTAGTTGTTACTGTTGTTGTTTAGTCGCTCAGTCGTGTCCAACTCTTTGTGACCCCATGGCCTGCAGCACACCAGGCCTCCCGTCCTCACTATCTCCCGGAGTTTGCCCAAGATCATGTCCATTGAGTTGGTGATATCCAACCATCTCATCCTCTGCCGCCCCCTTCTCCTTTTGCCTTCTGTCTTTCCCAGAATCAGGCTCTTCTCCAGTGGCCCTTTACGTGAGTCTAATTCCTCGACCTGGAATGGCTGGGATGTGTGGCCTCAGCTCAGCCCAGCCTTTCTCCTGGGAGGACATTCAGGATGGGGCAGGGACTTGAATGAGCACTTGCCTCAAGGGCTCCCGATTGTCAGCGACACCCCAGCACTAAGAGAAATGCTGGGAGATGACATCCAGGGACACTTTAAGGGTGACCTTTCTTCCAGTGATATATATATATATTTTCCTGGTTCCTCTGGCTTGTTGTAAGTGCAAGGAATAAAGTTAAACAGGGCCACATAAATGAGGTCTGTTGTTTTCAGCGTCCCCCTGCCTCTTGACATCCCAATCCTGACAGAGATTTAGAAATTCCTGGCTCTCTGCTCAGTGGATGCCCACACTTCCAGTTTGACCTTGATTGGCCAGCTTGGCAGCTGGATGCTGAAAAGGGAGGAATACCCTCAAATATAAGAAAGTGACACCTAATCTTTCTTTGATTTCCTTGAAATGATTTAATATTTTTTAATTCTAAGTTTAGCCACTAGTCAATGGAGGCACTGCTTGGGTTTGGAAAAATCTATATGGTCTAGGAAGAAAATGAAAAGCTAAGAAATAACGTAAAGTGAAGGGTAGGTTGGGGTAAAAGCAGTTTTCTATTTCTGGGATTAGATTATCTGGACCTTGAATATCAGTTTCCAAAAGGCACCCTTTTAGTTTGAACAGATAAGTATTGAGTGTTTATTGGGGAATTCCCTGAAGGTCCAGTTAGGTTAGGACTCCACTCTTCCACTATCGGGGGCCCAAATATGATCCTTGGTAGCAAGCCACAGGGTGTGGCAAAAAAAAAAAAAAAAGAAATCAGCATTGAGTGTTTATTACCCCAGGACAAAGTAACACACTGGCCTTGGGACAGGAAATGTCTCCTGGGACCATGGAGCCCGCGCGCTCGTGAATGTGTATCATGCCGTCACCTCACTCATGTCCAGCTCTTTGCGACCATGTGGACTGTAGCCCACCAGGCTCCTCTGTCCATGGGATTCTCCAGGCAAGAATGCTGGAGTGGGTTGCCCTGCCCTTCTCCAGGGGATCTTCCAGACCCAGGGATTAAAGCTGCGGCTCTTATGTCTCCTGCACTAGCAGGCAGGTTCTTTACCAGTAGGGCCCCCTGGGAAGCCCTGCGTGTTGGTATCAGCTCTGAACTGACTGTAACTGTGAGCTAAACAATTTGAATATTTCATGGCTCAGTTTCATTATCTAAAAAATGGGGATTATAATGCTTATCTGACCTGCTTCCCAAAGCAGAATTAGATCTGAAAACAGAAAAAGAAGCCAACAGTTGCCAAGTGAACTACTCTAATACCAGTGGTGGGGATTGCATTATGCCACTCAGATCAGTCATTAAGACAGAAAAGGCCCCTAGGGGTTGGGACGGAAATCTGATGTCGGTTACAAACGGTCATTAATGGGTTCCTGTTAGGGACAGAGGTCAAACTCCAAACGTTCACAAAATCGTTCACAGTTCTGGAGGTTAGAAGTCCAAGATCAACCTGTGGGCAGGGGTGATTTCTTCTGAGGCCCCTCTCCTGGGCTTGTAGAAGGCCCCCTTCTCCCTGGGTCTTCACATGGTCTTCCCTCTGCGTCCCAATCTCCTCTCCTTTCAAGGACATCAGTCCTTAAATTAGAGCCCACTCCAGTGAGTTCACTTTACCTTCATTAGCTCTCTAAAGACTCTATTGCCAAGTACAGTCACCTTCTGAGTTACTGGGGATTAAGACTTGCTGGTTGTGGGTATAACCTGACCGCGACGCCTCCTTATATGATATCATTCATCACATCCATTCTATTCTTTGCCAGCTTGGCTCAAAATCACAATGATTTTCAAACAGAAGGGGAACCTGGGTCTCCATCCCGGTAGTTCATCCAATATTTCAGGCTGTCTGCTTTTCAGACATTTGGTAGCACTACATTTCTCCCTTGAGGCAGGGCAGTATCAAGCAGTCAGGTCTGGTCAGTGGACTGGAATGGAAATGACGTTCATCGATTCCGGTTCAGTTATCTGACTGCCAGTGTTTGAACCACCAGAGCCCTCTTTCCTTCTACTGTGGGAACCAGCAATATTCCAGCTAGTCAGCCTTGGCCCTGGAAACAGTATGACGAGGATCAGAGTAAGAACTTAACTTTGTAGTTTGAAGATATTGTGATTTGGGGGATAACCTTGACTTACCAATATATACTGACTGATATCATCACTTTTGCCTCCTGAAGCTGCTTTGCTCTAGGTGCATTTATTCACCTCCCTCTCACTTTTGAATATCATGTTAAGGGGGAGGACTTTAAAGGGCAAAAAGACATGAGACAATTCTTCCCTTTTAACAATGGGTTAGTTGCTCAGTCGTGTCTGACTCTTGCGGCCCCATGGACTGTAGCCCACCAGGCTCCTCTGTCCATGAGATTCTCCAGGCAAGAGTACTGGAGTGAGTTTCCAGTTCCTTCTCCAAGGGATCTTCCTAGCCCAGGGATCGAACCCAGGTCTCCTGTATTGCAGGCAGATTCCTTACCCTCCGAGCCATCAGGGAAGGAGATAACAATGGGTACCTTATATGTGCATAACCAAGAGGGGCCATGTCCCAGGTCCTGCATCCTGAACAAGGAGGCTTTACTGCAAGATGCTTGGTGGTGTCTTTGTCATCTGTCTGGAGAGAGATGCAAGCTGCCTCAGCCCTCTCCCTTCAAGTACCACCATCGTCTTGGCTGCACTGATTTGGCTGCACTGCTGCTGCTGCTAAGTCGCTTCAGTCGTGTCCTACTCTTAGCGACCCCATGGACTGCAGCCTACCAGGCTCCTCCGTCCATGGAATTTTCCAGGCAAGAGTACTGGAGTGGGGTGCCGTTGCTTTCTCCAGGCTACACTGATGGAGACCAAGCAAAGGCGATGAGCCACTGTGATGACGCTGCCTAAGATAAATCAGTAGACTTACTGAAAGTAATTCCTTAATTTTGAGAGTCACAAGTGCTTAATGCGGGTAAACTACCACTGTCACCTCAAGCATCACATGTGTAGGAAGGAAGAATGAGAACAGAGTCCTCTGGGAGGTGCTGAAGGAATCAGGGGAGGGTGGACAGGTCCTTAGCAGCTCTAAGGAGTAGGAAAGAAAGGGCATAGGGCTGCCAACTGCTGCCTGCTACCTAGTTTTGATGGTGAGGCTATCACAGATGCTCAAAGGGTAAAATGTTGATCTTTAAATATTTTCAGAAGGCAGGGTGGTGTGGGGGCTACAAGCATCAGCTCTGGACTGTTCCTTTTCAAATCCTAGTTCCACCATATACTGGCCACATGACTTAAAGCAAGTTAGGGTTAAGCATGGGGATGAAATGAACTGGCATATATAAAGTACTAGGGAGTCTTCCCAGGTGGCTCAGATGGTAAAGAATCTGCCCACAGTACAGGAAACCTGGGTTTGATCCCTGATCTATGAAGATTCCCTGTAGAAGGAAATGACAACCCACTCCAGTATTCTTTCCTGGAGAAATCCATGGACAGAGGAGCCTGGCGGGCTATAGTCCATGGGGTTACAAAGAGTCAGGCTTGACTGAGCCACTAGCATACACAGGCATGCCTGGTGCATCGTGAACATGACGTTTAGGTGTTTATGAGAGTGGTGATGCTTGCATTTCAGATGCCCCAAGCAAAAGGATCTTATCTGGGTATAAGGTTGATTTATTTAGGAATGCCGCCTTAAGGGACCAAAAAGGGGTTCTGATGAAAGGTGTCATAGGCAGTTTTGGGAATGACACCTATGTTCTGTGATCTTGCCAAGGTTCGACAAGATAGCCGAATGCTTGACTGTCCCAAATGATGAGTTAAATCTGGCCGGTTTCTTCTCCCCAGACCTCTGGCTTGGGTGAAGAGGTCTTGGATCTTTTTTTTTTTCCTGAACATGAATGTTTGAGGATTGTCTGGGTTTGTGTTCAGGCTTTCTTTGGCAGCTGTGAAGTAAATCCTTTTCAACGAGTGTCAGTGTGGCTGTGCTCAAACCACCCTGTGTCTCTTGGCCAGTGTTGCAGACGCCCTGGGTGGCCTCCACAGTGGCCGCTAGTCACTGCAGGAGACGTGGTGCAAGAACTTGGCCCTGGCGCTGGATCCTTTCTTCTGGTTTGGCTGGTTCAACCCTGAATCTGCCCAGTGGCCATGTGTGGGCTGAGGTTAACAGGGAGGAACTGCTTCAGGTCAGGCTGGTCCTAGGAGACTCAGCCTTGCCCCCGGCTAACCTACCAGAGGGATCCCAGGTCAACCGGAAGATCAAGGTGAGCCTTATGGTACCAATTCCTCTCTCTTCTGCTTGGAAAAGTTACAAACAAGCTCTTGTGATTTTGGGTTCAAATCATGGCTTCCCCACCATCCCCTGCTTACCAAAACTCTTGGGCATATTGTTTAACTTCTCTGAGTCAGAATTTTCTCACATGCAAAGGGAGCATGATGTTCACGTTTACCTCAAACCACAGTACTGACGCCTGAGCACTCCAAGAGAAGCCGCTGCAGTGAGACGCCCCACAGCACAACTAGAGAAGCTCCTGTGCTGCCGCGAAGACCCAGCGCCGCCGTGCTTAGTTAATTTTTTTAAAAAAAGCTAAATGAGTGAAAAAAAGGAAAATGAGTGAAGAGAGCCTCTAAAAGGATTGACTTCGGCTCAGACCGTAAACCGTCTGCCTTGCAAAGCAGGAGACCGAGGTTCAATCCCTGGGTTGGGAAGATCTCCTGGCGAAGGAAACGGCAACACCCTCCAGTACTCTTGCCTGGAAAATCCCATGGACGAAGGGGCCTAGTAGGCTACTGTCCATGGGATCGCAAAGAGTCGGACACGACTGAGCGACTTCATTTTCTTTCTTTCAGGCTTTCCCCAACCTTGGAAAGAAGCCTGATGGATTTAACTTGATTAATCAAGCGTGGCCTCCTGGCCTGCTCAGTGTGCTGGAATGGTTGGTGGCGGTGGTTTCAGGTGAGATCTGTTACAGCCCCTCCTGCCCCAGGCTTCTGACTCCAGCCCCGAGTCTCCCCTCCCTGGGGAGGCTCCGGTGGCCGTGTGAACCCCTGTCCTCCGTGTTTGTTTCCTGGAAAGGGGCTCATCAAAAATCCCCTTCTGCTGACCTGGAGGAAAGACCCCAAAGACCCATCCCCCTGAGGACGGCACTGCCTCGACAGCGGAAGTGGAGTGTGGACGCAGCCGGCCGACACGCGGTCTGAAGGCCGAGCCAGGCCGCGGGCGAGGAGGTCAGAGGGCGGAGGGGGTCCACTGGGGCAGCCGCGGAGGCAGGAGCAGGCCTGCAGAGAAGGCGCGGAAGGCCGCGGAAGGGGATGGGGCCAGGGCCTGCGCCTCTGCCCCGGAAGGAGTTGGAATTTGAGGAGCTCTATCTAGGTTTCTGTCCGGGACCCTGGGCCCATTCTTTTTTTTTTTTTTTTAATGTTTGTAGCAGTCTCGGTTTCTGTCTGGTGGATTTTTGTCCCCATTTGGCCCATTCTTTTTTTTCTTTTCTTTTAATGGTTGTAGTGGTTTCTTTTTCTTTTCTTTTTTGGCTATGCTAGGTCTTTGACGCTGCACTTGGGCTTTCTAGTTGTGGCGAGTGGCAGCTACTCTTCGTTGCAGCACCGGGCCTTCTCATCGTGGTGGCCTCTCTTAGGGCGGAGCCCCGGCTCTAGGTGCTCCCGCTTCAGCAGTTGCAGCGTGGCTCTAGCGCGAGGGCTCAGTAGTTGGGGTGCAGTAGTAGCGGCCCTGTGGCATGTGGCATCTTCCTGGACCAGGGATCGAACCTGGTCCCCTGCATTGCCAGGCAGACTCTTAACTACTACTGGGCCATCAGGGAAGCCCCTGCCCCATTCTGACCCATCCTCTAGTTGGACCAGGAGCAGTGCGGATGCCACCTGTGCTTTAGACACTCACCTGGAGACCCATCCTTTCCATTATGCTTTCTGAGGTATCTCTGCCCTCCCGCCCAGCCCCTCTCTTGCCTAATGGTCCGTTGGCCTAAGTATCTCAGCTCCCAGCTAAATCCCATCCTGACCTGTTGTCATGTTGACCCAAAGCCCACCGTCACCTCCTCTGAGAACTCTCACCTCCCTGGACAGGGACGGTGTCTGATGGTGGTCCCACACCTGGGGCAGAGCTTTGTGTGGGGCCAGTAGGGACGGACTCAACGCACCAGGGTACCCAGGACTCCCCCTCAACTTCCCTGCCTGAGCTGGGAGGATTTATTACTGACACAAATGACCCTCCAGGACTTCTCTGGACCACAGGCTTCCAAGAACATTCTCAGGCCAGACAAGAGAGAGAAGAGAAGGAAGTAAAATAAATGTGGGGGAGGAGGGAGGGGGACCCACACCTGGATTCCATGTCACGGGGCTGAAACCTCCTCCACACTCGCAGGTAGGCAGAGCCTCCTGTGACAGGGCCCCGGAGGTCTCCCTGCCCACAGGCGGGTGCCCACACTTGGGGAACACAAACTGAGGATGACGTGGCCTTATCTGTGTGGTTGCAGTAACCTTTTTCCCAACATTAGACAGGCACTTCCAATCCTTACCTGTGAGCTCTGTCTTCGCTGGCTGATTCAGGCATCCATTCTGCTGTCTGGGGAGCCCATGGGAAATCAGCCATCCAAATAATGTCCCGGCTTTTAGGACTGGACGTTGGGGGCGGGGGTGAGGAGGGGGCAGACAGGTGTGTGTAAGAGAGAGATTGAACGGTGTTACAGGATGATCATTAATACTGCATTTCGCTTTCATTCAGCTACACAAATGTTTATGGTGGTCTTACTCTGTGTGGGTCCTACTCCCAGGGTAAATATTCTAAAATGTAGATCTTAAAACCCAGCAGTGAGCGTCACCCCACTATCCACAGGTTAAGGCCCAGATTTCTGATGGCGTCCAGGGCATCTCACCATCTGACCTTGGCCTCCCATTCCAGAATTACCCACTACCACCACTCCCACAATCTACAGATGCCCACAGGCAGAGTGTCCATTGAGCGCATTGCTGCCTCCAAGGAGCTCAGTGCTGGCGTGGGCAGGGGCCCCATCCACCTCCATGGGCCAGGTCTACCTGGTCAGGTAGAGAAAGCCACTTACGCCCTGCATGGTCCGTGTGATACTCCGGCCCTGGGCCCAGCCTCCCTGGCTTCAGGCTTCCTCTCCTTCCCTCTGGGCCAGCTTGTGGCCACTTTCCCCACCCAGCCCCTCAGCAAGCTCAGGTCTCCTCCTGGAAGGGGATCCACACACTGGGGGTGTCCACCCAGGAGGGAAGGAATGGGGAGCCTGCCCTGGGCTCACACCTCCTTCCTGCTCCAGGCCTCTGCTGGTCGGCAGAAGAACCAGTGCTTATGGAGGCAGCCACGAGGTGCTGGCAAAGGGCAGGCCGCGCCCCGGCCCCCAGTTCTGTTTTGTTCTTTGGAGGGAGAGGGTCTGGTTCTCAGCCTCCCAGTTCTGAAAACAGGACTTTTCTGTGTGTTCAGCGACAGAGCTAGAATTATAAATTCCACAAGACTGCTGTGCAAACTGGCATGTCCATTGATTGCTGTAGGGTGGTGGGGTGGTGGGGATATCAGTTGAGATAAGTTTGGCCACCGTAACCGATAAATGCAGAAGAACGGAAGCTAAGAGTGGCTCCTGCCCTATGGACACTCCTGCTTCTCCTGAGCAGTGACTCAGGAATCCAGGCTTATTCCTTCCAGGCTCCCTGGGCCCCAGCAAGATGACCCAGAGATCATCTCCCGGCCAGCCTGCCCGACAGAGAAAGAGCAGGGAAGGTTGTTGTATGGAGAAGGAGATTGTCTGAGCGCTGCTATAACAAACGGCCAGGACCTGGGTAGCTTAAAAAAACAATAGTGGATTCTCTTACAGTCCTGGAGACCTGAAGTCCAAAGTCAAGGTGTCAGCGGAGTTGATTCCTCTGGAGGTTCTGAGGGAAGACATTTTCCAGGCCCCTGTCCTAGCTTCGGGGCAGGGAGTAGGGGGTTGTGTGTCTGCTGACCCTTAGCATTCCTGACTTACAGAGCATCACTTCCGTCTCTGCCTGTGCGTCTGTCTCTGCCCTCGGCCCTGCGTGTCTGTCTGTCTTCTCCTTTGCTGTCTTACAAGGATACCTGTTGTTAGACACAGGACCCACTCTAATCCAGGAGGATCTCATCTCAAGATCCTTGCCTTAATTATACCGTTCTTCCAAATAAGGTCACTGTGACGTAAGAAACATATATTTAGTCTCTGCCCTCAGGTCCTGACACAGAGCTCCTAAAATCCTTAAAATCTGAGTGATAAATATGCTAGGACATCTTTTGGTTTTGATGTCTGGGACCTCCCTGGTGGTCCAGTGGCTAAGACTACAGGCTCCCAATGCCGGGGGCCTGGGTTTGATCGCTGCAGGGAAATAGATCCCACATGCTGCAACTAAGAGCTGGCACAGCCAAACAGATAAATAAATATGAAAAGTTTTAAAAACCCCTGCCTGCATTTCCTGACCCAGAGCTCCTAAATCTTTTGGGATTCCCTGGGTTACAGGAGCATCGTTTGTTCTAATGAAGTGACTCTTGGTTCTTCTGGATGGCTTCAGGATGGGGGTTGGGCACCAGATAGACCAAGTCAGTTCCGCCCCCCACGCCCACCCCATTCTTCTGGGGAAGGGAGAGGGACTAGAAATGAGTTCATGATGGATCACGCCCACGTGATGAAGTCGCCATGCCTGTGTGCTCAGTCACTTCAGTCATGTCTGACTCTTTGTGACCCCATGGACTGTAGCCCGCCAGGCTCCTCTGTCCATGGGATTCTCCAGGCAAGAATACTGGAGTGGGTTGCCATGCCCTCCTCTAGGGGATCATCCCAAACAAGGGACTGAGCCTGGGTCTCCTGCATTGTAGGCAGATTCTTTACCGCTGAGCCACCAGGAAAACCCCAAAATCTTCATAATAATCCATAATCTATGAGGTTTTGAGAGATTCAGGTTGGTGAACACATCCATGTGCTAGAGGGGTGGTCACTTCAACTCCGTGGGTACAAAAGCTCCTGCACTTGGAACTTTCCAGACCTCGCCCTATGCACCTCTTCACTTGGCTGTTGTTCACTTGTGTCCTTCACTATATCCTTTACAGTAAACCAGTAAACATAATTAAGTCTGGTGAGCAGTTCTCACAAATGCTCAAACCTGAGGAGCAGGTCATGGAAACTCTCAGTTTACAGCTGATTCGTCAGAAGTACAGGTGACAACCTGGAACTTTCGATTGGTGTCTGAAGTGGGGGCTGAGCCCTTGAGCTGTGGGGTCTCTGATAATTCCAGGTAGTTAGAATCAGAGTTGAGTTAACTTAGAGGACACCCAGTTGGTGTCCCCAGAGAGCTAGACAACTGGTTGGTGTGGGAACCACCACCCCACACACATTTGGTGTCACAAGCATCCTGTGAGCATGGAAACAGGGTTTCTTTTAATGACATTCTGAGCTTCTGGGTGGACATGAATTCTGGGGGACACTGCTTTCCACTACAGGGATGTAGCTGGATATGACGCACCTGTTGTGCCCACTTTCCATTGGCCAGAAAGTAGTCGCACGGCTTTACTACAAGAGATGCTGAGAAACATCTTCTAGTCGTGCCCAGGATGACCAGGAAACTGGTTTGAGGAACAGCTAACAGTTTTCTGCCACGTGGGGAGACAGGAGGTGGGAGAAGGTCCTTGTCCAGGACCAGGAAGTTCAGGCTTCCAGAGAAAAATGCCCCTCCCTTAGGCAGAACCAGATATATACTTACTAACCTCTCCAGATCCAACCATGCCCTGCCCCCTTTGCCTTGCAAGTCCAACTTCTCGTTCCAGAACTTGCCAAGAATCCAGTCTGTAGAAATGGTCCCTAGGGGCGCCAGTTAAGAAGTGTTGCCCCTCACCCCCGCAAGGGTTCCAGAGATGGAGGGAGGAAGGGTGCATGGCATGGTGGGGTCGGGTGGGGAGGAGCAGGTGCCCTGGAGACTTTGCGAGGAACAGCCCCACCCCTGGCCCCTGCGGCTGACCCTCGACGCCCTAAGATTTCAGTGCCTTACTGAGGAGATGCGTCTGCTTCCTTAAACTCCTGTCTTCAAAACTATGCAAATCCAACTCTTCATCTTCTTGCTGCTTTGCCAAGATTTTTTTTTTTTAAGTATTGTTCTTGGCTCCCTTGGTTTTCAGTTCCCTAAACAGCAGTTTTGAGCTGTTCAAGCTATTTAAAAGTGTTCTCTTTAAACTGAGACTAAACCCTACTCTTTGGGAAAAATTATCACTTCAGAGAGAGATTCTTTTCTCCCCATTCCTTTCTTCTACTGCCCTCTGAAGGATCCCTGTTCTCCAAGATGCTTGTGTTTTATTTTTTGCTTTATGTCAAAACAACCTTCCCTTTGAACCACTCTCCTGCAGAAAAACCGTTCCTAGAACAAAAATGTTTCACACTCATGCCACTGTTTTGTAGTGAGTATACACGGGTTAAATGGCATAGCAATTCCCCCAAGAGCCAGAAGCAAGCAACAACTTTATTTATTTTGAGTGGTTGCCCTTCAGGTTTGGGAACGTGCCCCATTTTATGATCCAGCAGATAAGATAGAACCCTGGGTGGCTGTGGCTGTTATTAGATGACTTCTGAGGTTTTCACTTCCATTGCTGACCTGCTGCTTCTAGGATCAATTCACTTTATTGCCTGTCCATTTTTAAAGAAAGACTGACAAAGCCACTGTAATAGATCAGGGGTCTGAGCTCAGGGTATGTCAAAGGCAGTCACAGGTAGGGAGGTGGATACAGATAGGAGGAGGGTTGGCAAGCACAGCCAGGACAGCTGCGTTCAGGGAGCACACTAACGAAGGCCAGCCTCTCCTCATTCGTCTCTGGAGGGGAGTCATGATGGGTTCACAGGCTCAAACTCCAACCATGTGCAAAGCTGGTGATTTCCCCTGAGCATTCCTTAAAAGGAAGTTCCTTCCATAGTCGGAGAGGCTGTTGAATCCTGGGCTGTTCTGAATGGTGTGATAAGAGCAGCTTGTCTAGAATGGGGCCAAAGGTTTGCTCGCTCACATGTGACCCTGTGAAAATGCTCATGGACATCAAATCTACATTGTTGGACACCCCTGGTGGTGAAGAATCTGCCTGCTAGATAGATGTGTGGACATGGCGGGGAAGGGGTGAAGGAGAGGATAGGACAGATGGGTGGGATTGGGGCGGAGGTGGGAGGGAGATTCAAGAGGGAGGGGGTATATGTATACCTACACCTGATTCATGGGGCTGTATGGCAGAAACCAATACAATATTTAAAGTAATTATCTTTCAATTAAAAATAAAAAATTTTTAAGTAAAATATAAAGTTAATACAAAGTAAAAAAGAAAAGAATCCACCTGCCAATGCAGGGAACACGGGTTTGATTCCTGGTCCGGTAGGATCCCACATGCCTCGGGACAGTGAAGCCCGCGTACCACAGCCACGGAGCCTGCGCCCTGGAATCTGTGCTCCATGGCAAGGGAGGCCCTGCAGGGAGAGGCCAGGGCGCTGCAACAAAAAGCAGGCCCCACTCGCCGAAGCGAGAGAGCACCTCGAGCAGCACGGCCAGAAAGAGAAAAAAGAAAGGGGTTAATGGTGAAGTCTTTATTCTCGTCTGCATTTGGATCTTTCGGAACCCACCTGAAAAGGTATTTATATGGTTTGCCCCTGGATCTTCATGGCTACCTTTAGTCACACTAAGAAAGGGTTTTTCCATTTGCAGGCAAACATGTTGGAGGCAAGTTTTTAATACTGTGTGCAATCAGTATCTCACATTTTCAGAGGGGCCTCAATTCAGAATAAAGATGAGAAAAGGACTCTGATGGTAGCAACCCCACCAATTATGAGAAAGTCCCTATACCATCTGGGAAAGTCACTTCATGAGTCTTTGTGTTTTTTTAATCAGATATATAACCAAATACTTTGGCCACCTGCTGTGAAGAGCTGACTCATTTGAAAAGACCTTGATGCTGGGAAAGATTGAAGGCAGGAGAAGGGGACAACAGAGGATGAGATGATTGGATGGCATCACCAACTCAATGGACATGAGTTTGGGTAAACTCTGGGAGTTGGTGACAGACAGGCAGGCCTGGCGTGCTATGGTTCATGGGGTCGCAAAGAGTCGGACACGACTGAGCAACTGAACTGAACTGATAACCAAAGGATCTGTATTTCATGAATTTTTAAGAGAAAAGGAGCTGAATTTATCCTCTATATTTACTTTTTCCATTTTTTCAAGTTAATATTTAAAGACAAACCAACAAAAACCTTTTAGATCCCTGCAGTGGCCTAAAGTCATATTGCTTTGGCAACAGTAGCTAGTCCATTGGACTCACCAAATATCAAGNAAACTCTGGGAGTTGGTGACAGACAGGCAGGCCTGGCGTGCTATGGTTCATGGGGTCGCAAAGAGTCGGACACGACTGAGCAACTGAACTGAACTGATAACCAAAGGATCTGTATTTCATGAATTTTTAAGAGAAAAGGAGCTGAATTTATCCTCTATATTTACTTTTTCCATTTTTTCAAGTTAATATTTAAAGACAAACCAACAAAAACCTTTTAGATCCCTGCAGTGGCCTAAAGTCATATTGCTTTGGCAACAGTAGCTAGTCCATTGGACTCACCAAATATCAAGACAGAAAATTTTTAATGCACTTTAAATTTTATAAAATGTCACATGGTTCAAGATCATCCTATAGTCATAACTGACCTTCCAGCATAAGATAACAAAATTGCCTTTCTCCTGATTGAATGTAAATGATCAAGACAAATTACAGAACTTGATTCTTTTTAGGATGTCCTAAAAATTCTAGAATAGTTTTTCTTTTGAGGGAAGTGTGTTATCCAAATCAAAGGAATCTGAAGTTACAAATCCTTTCTTGAAGTTGGTTATTCTTATGCTAGTGAGTGGTAAGTCCAAAATCAAACTCAATCAATGGGTCAAGCATCTATTTCTATGCTACTTGAAATAGACCACATGTAGTAGAACTTCAGAGAAGGCGATGGCACTCCACTCCAGTACTCTTGGGCTAAATCCCATGGGCAGAGGAGCCTGGTGGGCTGCAGTCCATGGGGTCGCGAAGAGTTGGACGTGACTGAGTGACTTCTCTTTCACTTTTCACTTTCATGCACTGGAGAAGGAAATGGCAACCCACTCCAGTGTTCTTGCCTGGAGAATCCCAGGGACGGGGGAGCCTGATGGGCTGCTGTCTCTGGGGTCGCACAAAGTCAGACACGACTGAAGCGGCTTAGCAGCAGAACTTCGGGGTCTTTCCTGGTGGCTCAGCAGGTAAAGAACTGCCTGTAATGCAGGAGACCCTGGTTCAATTCCTGGGCCAGGAAGATCCCCTGGAAAAGGGATAGGCCACCCACTCTAGTATTCTTGAGCTTCCCTGGTGGCTCAGATGGTAAAGAATCTGATTGCAATGTGGTAGACCGGGGTTTGATCCCTGGGTTGGGAAGATCCCCTGGAAGAGGGCATGGTAACCCACTCCAGTATTCTTGCCTGGAGAATCCCCATGGACAGAGAAGCCTGGCAGGAGTCCATGGGGTTGCAAAGAGTTGGACATGACTGAGCAACTAGGCATAGTAGAACCTCAGTTAACATTATGTTGAACCAGTGGATACCTGCTACATCTTGTGAGTGCAGAATCGAAACACAGTAATGCCTACATATACTTTCAATCTTTTCTATACTAGACGTCTCATTGATGGGGAACTTTCTGCTTAGTCTATGAGCTACTAAACACAAGTGACATACAGTATATGTTTTTCCTAAGGTAGCAAAAACTGGGAAGCTCTTTATCTGACTGCTGTATTCTTGGGAATGCCTCTTAAGAACCACTAGCTTTTAGTTCAATAGACATGGAAGCCCTAAAGACAAATTTTGAAAGGGATGACTTGTTAGGGAAGGTTTGTCCTTGTCCAGTGATTTTGGTGCTTTCCTAGGGGTGGGAGAGCCTATCTAAGCTAGTCTGTGGACAACAACTTTATCCCTTTGAATCTGTGATGCTCAGAACTGGAAGAGAGCTTGCGGGTTAACTATTGACTCTAGTTGTTTAATCTGACAGATGTGAGAACCACGATCAGAGGACACACTCAACAACCCTCTCAGTCACTCTCTCACAGAGCGACTCAGGTTCCCTGGAGATGATCACTGCACTGGTGCCATGGACACCGATGATCTTGACTAATTCGGGGGTGGTCGGCGGTGGGGGGGGTGTGTGTGTCCCACGTCCACTGGGAGGAGCAGGCTTGAGTCTTATTGTTTTGCTCTCACTTGGAGCCAGTGAAATATTTACCCAACACATATGATTCAGTTTGTACAAAGACATTGTCTGCAGCCGCCCCTGTGACCATGCATGTTTTGTGAAGAAGAATTGCACGCACACAGTCCTGGCTTTCTATTTTAAGGGGTCACAATCAAGTCAACGGAGAGACTGTATGTGTTTACAGGTCAGAGAATCCACAGGGGAATCCTTTATTTTGTCTTCAATGAAAGGTCCCTTTTGAAATAAGACACTTTTGGGACTTCCCTGGTGGTCCAGGGGTTGACTCCATACTTCTCCAGTGCAGGGGGCTCAGGTTCCATCTCTGGTCAGGGAGTTAAGACCCCACATGCTGTGAAATGCACCAAAAGAAGTGGGGGAAAAGAAAAAAAACTTTCTAAAATATTTCTTTTCCATCTCTGGCTCAGAACATCATATTTATAACTTTGTATTTCTTATGACTTTGAAAACTAGATCAGTTTCTCCTTGGAAACATCAGGCGAAAATTACAGTATTTCTTTCACGTTGCTTCTAGAAGCCACCTTCTCAGGGTTAAGGTGTATTGACTAAAAGAGCTTCCTTCTCCAAGAGATGCTAAATGTCTGTAGGGCACTTCATTGCGCTTAGAAGGATGAAGAATGAAATCAGAGATGTGTATAAGAGACAGCATGAATTCTGGGGGACACTGCTTTCCACTACAGGGATGTAGCTGGATATGACGCACCTGTTGTGCCCACTTTCCATTGGCCAGAAAGTAGTCGCACGGCTTTACTACAAGAGATGCTGAGAAACATCTTCTAGTCGTGCCCAGGATGACCAGGAAACTGGTTTGAGGAACAGCTAACAGTTTTCTGCCACGTGGGGAGACAGGAGGTGGGAGAAGGTCCTTGTCCAGNCAGGAATTGAACCAGCGTCTGTTATGTCTGCCGCATTGGCAGGCGGCTTCTTTACCAGTAGCGCCACCTGGGAAGCCCTAGATCACAGAAGGGCTTAGGCCAAAATGGGTTCTCTTTTGTCAAGAGAGCCATTCCTGCTTCTTTCCCCCCCATCTTATCTGCTTAACATTAATGAAGTTGCAATTCCATGATGAAGAGGATGCAAGAGTGGAGATGTTTCGGGTTACAAAGCAGAGTGGGGAGGTAAAGACAGCCATAAAGCCAGGTTACTAAAGATTTAATCTGTGATAATCCCTGGAGACCTTTATCAACTCAGGCTGAATTTTGTTCTAAAAATGATATTTTCAAAGATTTTTTTTAATACTCTAGGTTCTAAACATAAATATTTGGGGTTAGGATTTAAATAGCTCAAAGTGTCTTTTTTGTTTTTTCTTTTGTAAGTGACCTGTCTTTCTATAGTTTTTTTTCCTCTAAATCAATTTCACAGAACTTTAGAGCCCAAAGATGTCTAAAAGCCCACATTCAGGTCTTGAGAGTCAAGGGTTTTAATAGGATAGTGGTGGTGGTGGTTTAGTCGCTAAGTTGGGTCTTACTCTTGCGATGCCCTGGACTCCAGCCCACCAGGCTCCTCTGTTTTTGAGTGGTGGTGAGGATTTACTGGGGTGCTGGGCCCAATCCCTGGCTGCTCCCTCCCCTTCTTCTCCCACTTCTGGGCTTTGGCAGATAGACAGGAGGAACCACAACCAGCAGATTAAAACATCAGTTTCATTACAGGTGAAATTAAACCTAAGAACTCAGAGGATACTCGGAGTGGAAGTGGGCTTCTTTGAATGTCTCCCTCCAGAGAGGATGCTGCAGGTGGGTCCGTGGCTCCAGGGCAGTGCAAGTAGGTCTATCTGGATTCTGTTTTGTTTTTGTTTTTAATATGTATTCATTTGGCTGCACTGAGTGTTAGTTGAGGCACACAGGAGCTTCAGTGTTCATTGCTGCTTGTGGGATCTTTCATGTGGCATACAGGATCTAGTTCCCTGACTAGCAATCGAACCCAGGCCCCCTGAATTGAGAGTGTGGAGTCTCAGCCCCTGGACCACCGGGGAAGTCCCAGGCCTATCTGGATTCTGAGGCAAGGCTGGAACCAGGAATAAAGTGATTGCAGGACTGGGGATTGCCAGGAGAAATATCAATAACCTCAGATATGCGAACGACACCAGCCTTATGGCAGAAAGCAAAGAGGAACTAAAGGGGCTCTTGATGAAGGTGAAAGAGGAGAGTGAAAAAACTGGCTTAAAACTCAACATTCAAAAAAACTAAAATCATGGCAACTGGTCCCATCACTTCATGGCAAATAGATGGGGAAAATATGAAAACAGTAACAGACTTCATTTTCTTGGGTTCTGAACTCACTGTGGATGGTGACTGCAACCATGAAATTAAAAGATGCTTCCTCCTTGGAAGAAAAGCAATGACAAACCTAGACAGTGTGTTAAAAAGTAGAGACATTACTTTGATGACAAAGGTCTGTCTAGTCAAAGCTATGGTTTTTCCTGTAGTCATGTACAGATGTGAGAGTTGGACCATAAAGAAGGCTGAGCACAAAGGATGGATGCTTTTGAACTGTAGTGTTGGAGAAGACTCTTCAGAGTCCCTTGGACAGCAAGGAGATCCAACCAGTCCATCCTAAAGGAAATCAACCTTGAATATTCATTGGAAGGACTGATGCTGAAGCTGAAATTCCAACTCTCACATCTGTACATGACTGCTTGAAAAAACCATAGCTTTGACTAGACAGACCTTTGGCCACCTGATTCAAAGTACTGACCCATTGGAAAAGATCCTGATGCTGGGAAAGATTGAGGACAGGAGGAGAAGGGGGCAACAGAGGATGAAGTGGTTGGATGGCATCACAGACTCAATGGACATGAGTTTGAGCACACTCTGGGAGATGGTGAAGGACAGGGAAGCCTGTTGTGCTGCCGTCCATGGGGTCACAAAGAGTCGGACTTGACTGAGCGACTGAACAACAACTATGAGGCTTGGGGAGCAGGCAGAGCAGCCGCTCATCTCCAGGGGGAGCCAGAGGGAGGGGAGGGAAGGTTGAGTCTGCCAGCGCAAGCGTCCCAGCACTGCTCTGTTTGCTGTTCTCATCCTCTTAAACCATGTATCTATGAAGAGTCCTTGGAAAACCCAGATCATTCTTTTGCTAAAGCATTACAACTTTCTTGCATTTTGCTTTAGAAATCCGATTTGGGAGATTTCATCCTCCTTCCACTTGTATTCCTGCTCTGCTTTCTCTCAGTGTTAAAACTTGACTAAAGGGGCAGGGCTGGGGAATTAGAAGCTGGGGCTTTGTCATCGCATGCCCGGACTGAACCCCAGCTGCTCCCGAGCCTTGTGACTCAGGAGAGACTTTTCTAGGGAGAAATCCCCCGGTCATCAGCTTCCCTATGTGTAAAATGAGGGTCCTGGCGGCAGTTACTTCACGGGGCTAGGCAGGGGGTGGAGGAACCGGGGGCTGGCTAGGTGGAACAATATCTGCGAAGTGCCCCCACATGGCCCCCCGTATGCAGTAATTAGTCAGTAAATTTGAGTGATCCTTTTATTTCCTGGAAAATCTGTAAGAGATTCACATGGAGGATTCCTCTTTGATTTGGTCCTGCCCTCAGCCTCACTGGGAGCACTCTCCTGAAACTTGAATCTTTGTTTTGCAGAGAGTCCCTGTGGTTTAGTCCCCAAGTGAGCTCACAATTGTTGTGTAGCCTCCAAACCACTTCCATAGCAATCTTCCTTGCCCTCGTTCATCCTGTTTTTAAGCAGTTGCCTCTAGTGATTAAAAAAGAAAAATATTGCAAGAGCAAATCGGAAAATACATGCTACGTCAAAAGCTGTTTTGAGGTATAGTATTTCTTCTTGAAAATTATTTTTTCATTTCTCATTTCATGAGAAGCAAAGATTTGATAGTTGGGACAATTTAATAATAAAAATGTCTGTGAAATAAAAGTGTAGTCACCATAATCCAGCATAACGTCCATAAGACAAATACACTTATAACCTAAAAATAGAAACATTTAGAGGGCTATTTTATTACTTGATTTCATTTTTAATCTGTCAAACCTGAATTTATTTTAGATTTTACCTTGTTTAAAATGTATTTTATGATGCTATAAATTTTAAAAAGTCCTATTCTGAGGCTTAAGATGGAAGTTTTTCCTGGGCGCAGATTACTAGGGAAACAGCTTATTTTACTTTGGCACTTTCTATGGCTATGAACTTAAATCTAGTAGCTGGCATCCATGTTCTAAAAACCAGAATATTCTTTCTACTTTCTTTATTTTTGAACTCAAACTATTTAACTTTTATACAAGTGGAAAAAATAGTTCAAAAGCAACATCTCTTCTTTAGTGTTATATAACAGCAATTAACATCTAATTTACAGCTCTAAGTGGAAAGAAAAATCAATCCCTCCCTCAAATACTAGAGCGAAGTCTCTTATGCTGCAGGGCCTTCCCAGGTGGTCTCGTGGTAAAGAACCCACCTGCCAAAGCAGGAGACACTGGAGACACTGGTTCAATCCCTGGGTCAGAAAGATTCTCTGGAGGAGGGCATGGCAACCCACTCCAGTATCCTTGCCTGGAGAATCCCATGGATGGAGAATCCTGGTGGGCTGCAGTCCATGGGGCTGAACAGAGTCGGACATGCGTGAGGTGACAGCCTGCACGCACGCTCTCTTATTATGCAGCTAGACTCAGCGCCATCCCACTATGTTGGTTTTTTTGGCTGTTTACTCAAAAAATAACCTTTCCTTTTTCTGACTGACATGTAATCAGTGCTTTTAAGGAAACTTGAAAAACAGCATTATCTCTCTCATTAAAAAAAATTCTATTGGAGTATAGTTGATTTACAATGTTTCAGGTGTATAGCAAAGTGATTTAGTACTATGTGTATATATTATTTTCCAGATCCTTTTCTCATATAGCTTATCACAGAATATTGAGTAGATTTCCCTGTTCTCTACAGGAGGCCCTTGTTGGTTATCTATCTTATATGTAGTAGTGTGAATGTGTTAATCTCAAGCTCCTGATTTATGCCCCCGACCATGTTTCCCCTTTTGTAACTGTAACTTTGTTTTCCATATCTGTAAGGCAAGAATACATGGAAGAACTGTACAAAAAGACCTTCAAGACCCAGATAATCATGATAATGTGATCACTAATCTAGAGCCAGATATCTTGGAATGTGAAGTCAAGTGGNTATGCTGGGAAAGACTGAGGGCAGGAGGAGAAGGGGGCGACAAAGGATGAGATTGGATGGCCTCACTAACTCAATGGACATGAGTTTGAGCAAACTCTTGGAGATAGTGAGGGACAGGGAAGCCTGGCATGCTGTAGTTCATGAGGTTGCAAAGAGTCGGACATGACTTAGTGACTGAATAACAATATAAAAAATACAGTGTGTAGCATTTTTCCTTTTCATTAAAGCTTCTTTTTATTTATAAATTAATTCCATACAGTACACAAACAAGCTTCATAACACAAAGGCTGAAAAGAAAAACACGTTTTTTAAGGACTTAGAGAAATGCTCACAATTCAAAAGGAAAAATAAAAACATAAAATTCAACACACATCTTGATTTTAGTTACAAGGCCTAGTGATGATATACCATAAATAAGACAGGCTTTCTCTGGCTGGCAGAATTCAGATAATTTGGCATTTTCTTCCCTTATTTTACTATTTCACGTATTCCTACCCTTATGGTAGAAAGCAGAGAAGAACTAAAGAGACTGTTGATGAAAGTGAAAAAGGAGAGTGAAAAAGTTGGCTTAAAACTCAACATTCAAAGAACTAAGATAGTGGCATCTGGTCCCATCACTTCATGGCAAATAGATGGTAAAACAATGGAAACAGTGTTAGACTTTATTTTGCGGGCCTCCAAAGTCACTTCAGATGGTGACTGCAGCCATGGNCTTAAAACTCAACATTCAAAGAACTAAGATAGTGGCATCTGGTCCCATCACTTCATGGCAAATAGATGGTAAAACAATGGAAACAGTGTTAGACTTTATTTTGCGGGCCTCCAAAGTCACTTCAGATGGTGACTGCAGCCATGGAATTAAAAGATGTTTGCTCCTTGGAAGAAAAGCTATGACCAACCTAGACAGCATATTAAAAAGCAGAGACATTACTTTACCAACAAAGGTCCGTCTAGTCAAAGTTATGGTTTTTCCAGTGGTCATGTATGGATGTGAGAGTTGGACTATAAAGAAAGCTGAACACCAAAGAATTGATGCTTTTGAACTGTGGTGCTGGAGAAGACTCTTGAAAGTCCTTTGAACAGAAAGGAGATCAAGCCAGTCAATCCTAAAGGAAATCATTCCTGAATATTCACTGGAAGAACTGATGCTGAAGCTGAAACTTCAGTACTTTGCCACCTGAGCAAAGAACTGAGTGGAAAAGACCCTGAAGCTGGGAAAGATTGAAGACAGGAGGAGGAGAGGAGGACAGATGATGAGATGGTTGGATAGCATCACTGACTCGATGGACATGAGTTTGAGCAAGCTCCAGGAGTTGGTGAAGAACAGGGAAGCCTGGCGTGCTGCAGTCCATGGGGTCACAAAGAGTCAGACATGACCGAGTGACTGAACTGAACTGATATTCCCAAATCTCTATAATAAGCAATGCATACTTTTATAATCAAAAGGTAAACTTAAAAAAAAGATGTATAATAAAAATGATAAAATACAGAAGCCAAAGAAATGTTTAGACATTAGGGCCACAGGCCACACCAGTTGATGAACATGTTTTGCACTACTCGAACAAACCTCAGCCCGGGGATAGTTTCTGCTGTCACTAACAAGCTTCATTCCACCAGTAATGTTGCTCACATCTTGGGTCGAGTGCAGACATGCCTAGCCATTTCATCCTCAAGGGTCCATATAATGTTAAAATTCTAAGATTCAATTTGATAGAATTTAATACTTACTTTTATAACACCATCTATTGAAAATATTTCCATTTGGCTAATAGGGTGGCATTCAGTGGAACAAACTTGCTGGGATGAGCTGGGAAGGAACATCCCTGCTTTAAAGATGTTTCCATCTGACAAGAGGGCTGGCTGTGAATAGGTGGCGGGACCTGTTAGAAATATTCGGGGAGCTGAGAGCACGGAGATGTGAGTCTTGACCAGCCCTGGGATTGGAGAGTCAGGGGAATCAGAGACGTTCTCCTGGAAGAGAGGACACCCAAGTTCAGTTCTAAAGGAAAACAAGGTAGCCAGAACCCGGGAAGGTACAGATGGCTTTCCATCCCAGCAGCATACTGGCAGTGCTCACAGAGTGAGAGTGATCAGTTTAAAATGCTAAGGAATTTGAGGCAAAAAGACTTTCCAGCGGTTGCCCTAAAAGAAGGCCACAGTGACCACAAATAACAAATGTTGTGGGGATATGTAGAAAAGTAGGAACACTCATACACAGTTGATGGGAATGTAAATTGGTACAGCCACTTTGGAAAACAGTATGGAGGCTCCTCAAAAGACTAAGAATAGAATTACCATATGATCCAGCAATCCCAAGAGTAGAACATTCAGAAAAAAATGAAAGCTCTAATTTGAAAAGACACACGCACCTCAATGCTCATAGCAGCATTATTTACAGTAGCCAAGATAGAGAGGTAACCAAAGTGTCCATCAACAAATGAATGGATAAAGAAGATGTGATGCATGTATAAAATGGAATACTAAAAAATGATGTTTTGCCATTTGCAACAACATGGATAGGCTTTATTATGCTAAGTGAACAAAGTCAGAAAAACAAAGACATATACAGTATGTTATTACTTATATAGATAATCTAAAAAATAAACTAGTGAATATAACCCAAAGGGAACAGACTGAAAGATATAGAGTACAAACTAGTGGTTATAGTTGGGGGGAGGGACAATATAGGGTAGGGGATTAAGAGGTACAAACTTTGGGTATAAGATAAGCTGTGTGTGTTCATGCCCAGTCATTTAGTCGTGTCTGACTCTTTGCGACCCCATGGACTGTAGCCCACCAGGTTCCTTTGTCCATGGGATTTCCCAGGCAAGAATACTGATGTGGGTTGCCATTTCCTATTCCAGGGGATCTTCCCAACACAGGGATTGAACCTGAGTCTCCTGTGTCTCCTGCATTTCCTGCACTGGCAAGTGGAATCTTTACCACTGAGCCACCTAGAAAACCTGCCTCTTTATTTACCTGCAAATAAATTCAGATATGTCAAAGATTTTTCTTATTGCCTTGGAGTAGGGAGGGCCTTTCTAGAAATGGCTCAAAACCCAGAATAATCAGTCTGATGACATAAAGATAAAACACATCTGCATGGGGAAAAAAATAAGCGTAGTGGAAGAGAAATGACAAGCTGAAACTATACCCAAAGAACTAATTTCCTTAATAAATAAAGAACTCCTCTAAATCAATAAGAAAAAAAAAAAAACCAAACTAACAAACTGAAATGGCCAAAGGCTACAAATTATTCCCAGAGAAGAAAACACAAATGCCTTTCCTTTAAACATTGAAAAGGTGCCTAACTCAGTTAAATATAAATTAAAACTATAGATGCCAATTTAAAAGCTTTCAAATCGGCAAAGATCAGAAAGCGTGATGGCAGCATTAGTGAGGGTGTAGGGGAACAGACCTGTATATATATATATGTTGCTGATGGGAGTGAAACCAAGTTACCCTTTGTGGAGAATAATCTGGTAATTCTGTTAGAATTTAAATTTCATGTACCCTTTCATATAGTAGTGCCCCTTTATGAATTTAAGGGGCACAAATAAAAGGATGGTTACTTAAATTATGATAATGGCATAAAAGTGAATACAAGGTCAACTCTATATATGCTAATATGTAACATTTCCCAAAGTAGGAAAAAAAAAAAAAAGGACTGTATGCATTTACAGTGTGCTCTTCTCTTTGTTTTTTAAAGAGTAAGTTGTATCATTTCCATGGACTTTCCAGGTAGCTCAGTGGTAAAGAATCTTTCTGCCAAACAGGAGACTCGGGTTCCATCCCTGGGCTGGAAAGATCCCCTGGAGGAGGAAATGGCAACCCAACTCCAGTACTCTGCCTGAGAAATCCCATGGACAGAAGAGCCTGGTGGGCTACAGTTCATGAGGTCACAAAGATTCAGACACATCTTAGTGACTGAACAGCAGCAGCAGCAGCAGCGGTATCACCCCCATTTTACAACTGAAGAAAGTGAGGTTTGGAAGAGTTAGGTAGCTTGCCCACAGCCATCACACAGTCAGTAGTTAGATAATAGGCAGAGTCTGTGCCAGGCCACGAGTGTCTGGTCTCTTTGGCAATAAAATCCACGTCTTTGGGGTTTTGTTTTGTTTTGCTTTGCTTTTTTTTGGCTGTGCTGCTCGGCTTGCAGGATCTTAGTTCCTCAACCAGAGATGGAACCTGTGCCCTCTGTGGTGGAAGTGCAGAATTCTAAGCACTGAACTGCCAGGGAAGTCCTGAAATCCAGGTCTTTAACCACAAGCATTAGAGCCTCCCCTGTCGTAGTATACAAGAAACTCTCCTACACCATTTTCTGCTTCTCCCCTTCACATACCTTTCCATAAGCTAAGCTGAATTTTTCCACATTCCTCCACACATCCTTTTTCCCCAAACCTCTACATCTTGGTTCATGCTGCTTGAGCCAGATCAAATGCTACCTCCTCCAGGAAGCCTTCCTTTGTTTCTCCCAGGCAAATTAATCTTGCCTCCTCCAAATGCTTGAGCACTTCATCTCTTTCAAGGAAATCTTTGGAGGGTAGATTCTAGAGAGAATAAAAGAAAGGGAAGGAGGAAAGAAAATTATTTACTGTGGGCCTGTGCCCTTTGGACTGTAGCCCACCAGGCCCTTCTGTCTATAGGATTTCCCAGGCATGAATACTGGAGTGGGTTGCAGTGCCCTTCTCTAGGGGACCTTCCCAACCTACGGATCGAACCTGCATCTCTTGCGTCTCCTACGTTGGCAGGATGATGCCAAGTTACCGCTGGCACCACCTGGGAACCCAATCACGGGCCTACTTTGTGTTAAGCATAATGCCACTGCTTTCACATGAGTCTTCTCATCTGGTATTTAAGTATTTATCATTGGGTCATATGTTATTGGTGGCAGGATCCACGTCTGATGAACGTGGATATCTCACTGAAGACCTAGGACAGTTCCATTCCTTGTGCAAACAGTTTTTTTTAACTTTTTACTTTGAGAACTTCCCTGTTGGCTCAGATGGCAACACTTTTTACTTTGTACTGGGGTATAGCTGATTAACAGCACGGTGATAGTTTCAGGTGGACAACAAAGAGATTCAGCCACACACACACAAATATCCCTTCTCCTCCAGGCTCCTCTCCCATCCAGGCTACCACGCAACATACACAGAGTTCCCTGTGGTATACAGCAAGTCCCTGTGGGTTATCCATTTAAAACATAGCAGTGTGTACATGTCCATACCAAACTCCCTAACTGTCACTTCCCCACAACATTCCCTCCAGCAGCCATAAGTTTGCTCTCTAAATCTGCGAGTTTCTTTCTGTTTTGTAAGTTCATTTGTATCGTTTCTTTTTAGATTCCACATATAAGGGATGTCATACGATATCTCTCCTTCTGTCTGATTTACTTCACTCAGTATGACAATCTCCAGGTTCATCCAAGTTGCTGCAAATGGCGTTCTTTCATATTCTTTTCAATGGCTGAGTGATATTCCATGGCATAGACGTACCCCATCTTCTTTATCTGTTCCTCTGTTGGTGGACGTTTAGGGTGCTTCCATGAGTTGGCTATTGTAAACAGCATGCAGACAATTCTCAAGACGCTGCTGCATATCAGGTACTGTGTGTAGTGCTGGGAATACCAAGATGAGTACGATGAGCAGCGGAGAGTCACTGTCTGTCTAGGAGGGAAGCCAGATGTGTGACCCAGTGAATCCCATTTACTGTTGATAAGGTGGTGGAAGGGGTTTGTTGGACGAGTGGATGTGTGTGCTTTTGAATGCGCCCCGTCCTATCCCTCCTTTCNACCTGGAGAGTCCAGAGAGTAAGACAGCCTAGACAGACTGAGCAGACTTGGAGCAAGTATTTGAATAGTCAGAGGCATGGGGCGGTAGACACAGGCTACTCACAAGGAGCCCTTCATTCAGACCAAGTATTTTTAAAAAAGGACCCTTGCATGAGATTTATGTAACTTGGTACTTGATGGGGTAAAAATTAAAATTGGTTCAGATTGAGTGTCGATGAGTTTATTTGGCAATGGTCCCATCTCAGACTATTGAAGAAAGTTCATTGCTGACCTTTGATGACCTAGACAATAATTGTTCTATTGCCCTTTCCAGGGAATCATCACTGTCCCTGTTGTCAAGGGCTTCATTCTCTCTCTTTCTCTCTTCATCCATCCATCCATCATCATCTTTCTTTTTCTTTTCTTTATTCCTGTCTCTCCCTCTCCTCTCTCCCCTTCCTTCCTGTTTCCTTCCGTCCTTTTTCTTTCTTCCTATCTAATTCATCTGTTAATATATCTGTCCCTCTGTCTAATCTATAATCTATTAATCTTATCACTGGGATAGGAAGGACATTGTTTAAGGATACAAACTGGCAATGAGCAGTAAGTCCTAGAGATCTAATGCACAGTATAGTAAATGTAGACAAATGATGTATTATAATCATCAAACTGGACAAGAGGCTAGGACTTAATCCAATCACTAAAAAAATAATTATGTAACACAGTTTGTTGTTCTTGTTGTTTAGACTTCAGTCGTGTCCGACTCTGTGCAACCCCATAGACGGCAGCCCACCAGGCTCCCCCGTCCCTGGGATTCTCCAGGCAAGAACCCTGGAGTGGGTTGCCATTTCCTTCTCCAATGCATGAAAGTGAAAAGTGAAAGTGAAGTCGCTCAGTCTGACCCTCAGCAACCCCATGGACCGCAGCTTTCCAGGCTCCTCTGTCCATGGGATTTTCCAGGCAAGAGCACTGGAGTGGGGTGCCATTGCCTTCTCCGTGTTTAGTCACTAAGTCCTGTCTAACTCTTTGCGACCCCATGGACTGTAGCCCACCAGGCTCCTCTATCCCTGGAATTTCCCAGGCAAGAATACTGGCGTGGGTTGCTATTTCCTTCTCCAGGGAATCTTCCTAACCCAGGGATTGAACCCTCATTTCCTGCATTGGCAGAAGGATTCTTTACCACTGAGCCGCTATGGAAGCCCCTGTGTAGCACAATAGAGATAGCTAATCGCTGCTACAATGGCAATCATAATATATGAATGTATGAAATTTGCAACACTGTACACCTTAAATGTATACAATGCTATGTCAAATATAATTAAATAAAAAGATCATCTATTTGTGCCATCTTTTAAAAAAAAAGTAGCATGTTAAGTAGTTTTTCTGCACCTTTTTTCACTTAGTATGACAATACTTAAAATGCTTCATCAGTTCTTTTTACAGCTACATATTATCCCAATGTATGAATGTACCATAATTTAACCAGGTGACAGTGCTTTCAACTATTTTTTTCTATCATAATTACAGACTAAATGGCATAAGTAGACAGAAAAAGAAAGTTTTCTCAGGCAAAAAGTAAAATGTGATGAATACCAAAAAAACTTGTAAAGTGAATTTAAAATTATCTAGTTCAATTAAAACCTTTTTAACTGTATTCTAAACACTGTGGCTTCAGTTCTGTAATTTCTTTACACAATCTTTACTATAGTTGAAGGGGAAGGCAGACAATAAGCCCAATACCAGATGAACTTGAAGTCATCAAGAGTTGGAGAAAAGGAGAAAGGATTTCCTACAAAACGAAATAAATGCCTCTATTGTTCAATTTGCTCCCCTGCTCTTAAAGCCTCTGGCAAACGTTTGACTTGATCAATTATTATTACTTCTCCCATAGTCATTTCTGTAAGCCGAAATACACTCAAATCACTTTACTCATAACCAGAAAAAATGGTTTGTTTGCTGCTCCCAATAGCTTTTTAATGACACCCCCTGTTTCTTTTGCTCATTAAAGCCACCTTATTTATCACGTNTCTTTGGCGCTCAGCTTTCTTTATAGTCCAACTCTCACATCCATACATGACCACTGGAAAAACCATAGCTTTGACCAGACAGAACAAAGGTCCTTGGGGGTTCTGTGGGTGTTAATTCCTGCATCTGTTTGGGTGTAAGGATATCCCACCCAGTATGTGCAGCCACAAAAATAAAACAATGGCTTCTAAAAAGAAAGGATGGAAGAGTGACAGTCTATCCTTATCTTTGCTTCCCCTGAAGGTGTAATAAAGCTGGGCCTAACATGGTCACTGAGAAAATAGGACAGTGTGCCTTCCTTTCTTTCCACCCTCTCCTTTTCTTCCTTTCTTTGATCAACAGTCATTTACTAAGCACCTTCTGTACACAAATCATTGTGCATAATGGAGACTGCAGGGAGATGTGAGCTGAGACTTGGGCAGGGGGGAACATGGTCCCTTCCTCCATGGAGGGTAAGAAGTCTCATCAACCCGATTGACAATACAAGGGGTGGCTTGGCTGGTACCAGGAGATAAAAGGGAGTTTACTAAGGAGACAGGTAAAAGGACATTTCTGCAGTGAGTGACCGGCAGGGACAGAAGATGGGAGATGGCACAGATGAAGGACCAGCAACTGCAGAGGTGCAGGGCTGGGCCACCTGCTTTGGCAGGAGGTATGGGTATGTGAAGGGAATAAGCTGACCACCGCGGGCCTCCAGGTGCTCACTGCTGGAGGGTGAGGGGCGGCAGTGGCCGTCCTTGTCCAGCCCTCTGGTGAGGAGGGTAAGAGACTTGAGGAGGCAACCTCAATTCTGTAACCGGGGTCCCAGATAGAACCGTGGAGACCAGGAGAAACCCACTAAGGCTTCACCAACCCCAGCCCTGTCCAGTGAGCGGGAAGGGCCCTTTCCGAGCACAGGCCCCTCACATGCACGTGTGTGCGCGTGTACAGCTCCAGCACCCGCCTGCGCACACGTGTTCAGACACAATGGCTCAAAGGCCAGGCAGCCGGGCAGCCCACTTTGTACTGCTAACAAGAGGACTGTAATTACAGGAAGGGGCAGCCGGGCAGATAAAAGGATACAAAATTTCAACATCTGTTGCCATAAAGGGATAAGGAGAAGTGAAACGCAAAGTATCAGTTTGGTGTCAGCAGGCAGAGAGCCAATTTCAAAGAGTTCAGGGGGACAGAGGGGACAAGAAAGAAAAAGGAAAGGGGTGGGGGAAAAAAGAAAGAAAGAGAAAGAAATTACAGGGTTCCTTAAAGAGGTAAAGAAAAAAGAAAATGAAAAAAGCTGTCAGTAATACTTTCAAAGGAGAAGGCACACACTTAAAGAGGGGCAATTCCCATAATCACCCGGACTGAGGACCAGGCCCCCCGCCCCAGGTGGAGGGTCAGGGGCAGAGACAAAGCCACACCTGGGTGGGATGGGCACTAACGGTGCTCTCAGAGTGGCCCAGCCTGAAGTCAGGACCCCAGTTTTTTCTGCAGACAGAAAGGGGTGTAGCCGGGCACCCTTTGTCATTCCAATGCTGTGGGATGCCGTGACATGTGTCTCCCATGTTCGGTCCAGGGTTCCAAGATAAGTTCCAGGCCACATGGTGGCCAACAGGGTGACCCTATGAACGCTCTAAGGGTCAGCATCTCCAGGCACAGCGGGGAGGATCAGGGAGTCCTCGTGGTAGAGGTCTACTCATGCTAAAGAATGGGCAGTGTTTCAGTAGGCAGAGAGAGGGTATTTCAGGCACAGGGGTCAGGTAGTAGAGCAAAAGCCCAAGGGAAAAATACATGGTGTCTGTCAGAATATGTGAGAAGCTTCTCTGCCCCTGCCTCTGTTGAGAAAGAGGAGACTTGGGGGCTTTAGGATGGAAATGGCAGAGTCATGGGGACCAGGGACGATGCTGGCCGGAAGGGGAAGGGGAGATGAGGCGGGATTATGCAGGGGTATGAGCCACACCTAGCCAAGGACTCAAATCCTCAGTGCCCTAGGAGGAGCCAAGTCACCAAAACCCACCCCTCCTTTCTTCCTTACCCAGCAGTTCCTGGCTGGCTTGGAGCTACAGCTGGCCACCTGGGAAATCTCCAGAGCTGAGTGAGACCTCAGGCTGGAGCCCACGTCCCCCCTGCCTCATCTCAGGGCACCAAGGCTAGATCCAGCTCAAACGCACCTTGATAAGGGCAGACCCAGGGGAAGATCTGTGTGTGATGTCAGGCCAGTCAGAACCCCCACACACCGCAGGGTCTTCCAGCAGCAGGAGGTGTGCCCCACATAGACACCACCATTTCTGGGACAGAGCCAAGGGCCCTGAGCAAATGCAGACAGAGAACACTAGATGGGCCTTCATTTCTCCAGACTCAAGGTCAGGAACAGGATGACTGGCACAGTTCCGCAGGGCCTAACTAGGGATACCTCAGTGGCGGGTGAGTGGCAGGGTCAAGATAGAGCCCCTGGGGGCCAGGGATGGCCTGAACACCATCAACCCTTGGAAGCAGGAACACTCTGGCACATCCAAACTGGGGGAAGGACTCTAATCTTTCTTGCCATCTGGTTTACACAGGTTAGAAATCCCCTCCCACTGGGCCCAGCCCATGGTCCACAGCTCTGAGAGGCAGGAGAGGAAGAAGAGGGGGGGAGCCAAGTCCCTGCCATCCAGGCAATGTCTTGGTGCCCACGGCCACTCTCAGACCGGTGTGCTCCAGCTGGCACCTCACTTCCTCGCTCTGCCAGAGGGAGAACAGGCTCTAGGAACCCTAAGGCACAGAGGGCTTGAGGGAGCCATGATGCCCTTGAAAGAGGTCCTCAGACACTGAAAAGCAGCCGAGGCTGCCTGAGGACCCATAGCTGAGGCGCAGATGGAGGAGGGCGCGCTGGTGCCCAGCAGGTGCCTATGCCTCGGAGGCGTGTCCCAGCCCCCACCACTACCCTGAGGGCAGCCTCTGGAGGGGCCATGCTCTGAGCAAAACTGCCCTCCAGTGCTCCTCCCCCAAGGCTGAGCACACACATAAAAGAGAAAATCCCGGCCCTCCTCAGGTTTCAGCGGTGACAGGTTAAAAGCAAAGAATCCACCCAGCACTGAGCACCGCCCCGCCACCGAGTCCTGCCTGCGATGCTGCTCCACCTTCCAGATTGGCCTGTCAGTCAGGCTTTGGCGTTATTGAAAGATCAAACTCTGTCCTGCCTGTTCATTACCTTAATCCTATTTTCTGCACGGCTTTATTATCTGCTTGGGCTTCTTTAGGAAAGACAGCTACAGACAGTCGTCCTGTCCGTCCATTTCCTCCACCAAAAGTGGACGCCTCCATCAGGGCGTCTTCCCCCAGTCCCTGCACCACAGGTGCTCAAGCCCCTGAGGACGGAAGAGGCATTCAAGTGAGGCCTGGCTCCTCAGTGGTAAGGAGAGGCATCTGGGAGCCAGACAGCAGGCAGGTGAAGCCAAGCAGTGCCCAGGGCGGCCTTGCCTCAGGCTGGCCAGAGGGTGCAGGGGCTATTTGTTGTCTGGCTCCAGTGAGAACTGAGGCCATAGCTGTCTTGTACCCATTCTCACTTGGGTCCTTTCTGGGTTCTATAAAGGCCAGTGTTTAGTGTTAGTGAGGTCTAGGGGTTTCATAAGAGAATGCTGTTGAAGGAGCTGGTGCCTTAGAACTCCATTCTGACCGCTAATCTCCACCAAGGCAACCACAGGCAGAAGAGGCCATTCAAAGGTTACTCAGCCTTCCAGATACAGCTGGACCACAGTGGGGTGGCGCACACCCTCACTGCCCCAGCCTGTCTGCCTTCCCAGGCCTAGGTCAGTACTGATGCCAAGCATACCCAACAACGTGACTAAATAAAACTGACTTTCAGCAGAAATGCCTATCTCTGTGAACCCATCAGAGAAAAAGCACACTATCTAGTTAGAAACAGGCAAACATGAGCAGACACTTCACCAAAGAGAATATGTAGAAGGAAAATAAGCACATGAAAAGATGTTCAACATCATTAGCTACTAGGGAAATTTGAATAAAAACCACAAATAACACATCCATTAAAATAACTCAAATAAAAAATAGTGACACTAACAGATGCTGTTGAAAATGTGCAGAAACTAGATCTCTCAGACACTAGAGTCAGAATATAAAGTGGTAAGATACTGAAAACACGTTGGCAGGTAAAAAAAACTAAGCACATACTTATCAAATGACCCAGTGATTGTTTTCCCAGGCAGTAATTAAAAAAAAACTGAGACGTGTGCCCACACAAAAGCCTATACACAAATGTTCAATAGCTTGATCCTCAACAGTCAAAAAACAGAACAGCCCAAATGTTCTTCACTGGGTGAATGCTGATTGATGGGGAAAGAAACTTTGGTATATGCACACCAGAGAATACTACCGAGCAAGAAGGACGAGAGCACTACTGACACACGCTGCAACTTCTGCGACTCTCGAGGGAACTACGCAGCACAAAGGGAAAAAACTTCAAAGGTTACATATCACATTTGTACTCCATACATTATTTCATTTACATAATACCTTCAGAATAACAGAGATGAAGAACACCTAACTGGTTGCCAGGGGTTAGGAGCAAGAGGGAGGGGCAGAGGATGTGTGCAGCTATAAAGGAGGGCTCTTTGTGCTGATGAACAGCACAGTTCTGTATCTTTATTGTGGCAGTAGTTACATGATTCTACACATGGGATAAAACTGCAAAGAAATTTATACACACAAAATAAGTATACTCAGATAAAGGTCTACAGACTGTACCAACTATATCTACCAACTTGCTAGGTTTGATATTATGTAAGATATTACACAGGTACCTTGCTTTCCTACTTTTGTAACTTCCTATTAATCTATAATTATTTCAAATGAAAATTTTAAAATAAAAAACAAACCACAGAATAGCAAGTAATCAGATGGGAATGTGTCAAGCCTGCCAAGGCAGAGAACTGTAAATAAAACTGGGGTGTATTTTAACTATTCTTTATTGTTCTTCTTAAGGATCTGTGGGCACTTCCATAATTTCTTTATTTTAGAAAAATCATCTCTGAGGATAGATAAAATTTTTTATAGCCACATAGTCAGGCACTCCTTAGAGAAGAAGTAGCATAAATCCAAACTGTTATCGTAAGTTCTACATAAAATTAGGTACCTATTATAAATTACTCCAACATGTCGTTTCCATAAGCTAACAATTGATCTTATGTGAAAAGGTGACACAGTGGAGCCTGTCGGGTTGTGGGGCAGGGTCCTTCCAACCTCCTCCTGGACCACTCAGGCAACTGAAATGGGCTGGCTTGGGCAGCTCTTTCCTTGGCCTCCCAGCTGCTCCAGCCCCACCCACCCTGGAAGCCATGGTGGGCTCAGGAATCTCTTACCTGTTGAGGTCCCAGATTCTTAAAGGTGAGAAGTGCCCACAGCAAGCTGTCCCTGTCACAAAGGAGCTGCCGAACAAAAGGAGAGCAGAGTCAGATCTGGCTTGTCAGAACTTGTGGCGGAAATGGCTACACAATTGGAAGCGCTATGCTCATCCTCCAGGGCACCATGGGGTTAAGCCAGGATGAGAGAAGCAGCCCGGAGAGCCATCAGAGAAGTGGGAAACCATATGGAATCAGAGTGACGGCTGTAACCTCCCAGGGCTGCTTGGCCAGAGGAGCCACGGGTTCAATGGCAGCTGAGTTTGCTGCTCAGACCTAGTTGGGTGGTCTCTGCCCACCATAAGAATGGATCTCTAAATGTGCAACTGAGGCCAAGGGAGAGCAAGCCTGTTGGTCTTCAGTTGTATGAACACCAGCTTCATGATGCCACACGACAGTAATGGTCTCTCCATAACAGGTTGTTGGGCGCTGGAAGCTGCTGCCCTGGTCAGAGGTGAGGGAGGCTGTGCGGCTTTACTGAAGGTTTTAAGAGCTGGGGAATATGGCAACGTGATACAAGCACAGGACAGGCATAAAGGCACTAAAGTGAGAAAAGGCCAACAATGAAAGGCAGGTGATGGCATGAAAAGGTGAGTGTGGGAGAATAGGGAATGTGAGGGCTAGGCAGTCAGGACTGCCGTGGGAGTGGGATGAAAGTCAGAGTTTAGAGGACAATGACAGACACTGCCAAGAGGCCATAGAGAAGGAATACTCTGACCATATTGCCCATACTTAAGAGCCTCTCTTAAACCCCTAAGAAGTTCAACATATATAATCTGTAGTTTCATTTTAAGTGGAGGCCCAAGCCCAGTGAGAAGAATCCATTCAACGAGCCAGGCTGGCCACACTACTAGGACTAGAGGTTGAACCCATGTGCCAGACCACTCCTTTGTCGGAGGATTTGGAAGGTGTCGGGAGGGGGAGCCTGCAGGAACCCTGGGCTTGAAAATCTAAACTGGAACAAGAGAGCTGAAAGCAGTTATGTCACTCAGGAGCCCTGGGGCAGGGAAGGGCCACGTCCCTACATGTCTGGGCTTGGGGGGAGGGACTGGACATATTAATGACATGTTAGCACTGTGGGGCAGCAGCCTATCGGCCCTGGCCCTGCCCAGCACCTGTGGCTCTCTGATCGCAAGCATGTCAGTGGGGAGATGGATTTCCACAGTTGGGGCTCTGAGAAGCCGATGGCTTTGGCTTGGTGGGGGGTTGGCCTGCTAGTTGCTGATAGAGGAGATGTTAGGGCAGGCACTGGGCAAGCCACTGATTTACAATCAAAATTGCAGGGCAGGGGTTTGTGTTTCCACCTGAGGCAGACAAAATGGCCACATAAACCACCTTGGAGCATCCATGCCTCAAATCAAGACTTCTCTAGGGACATGCTCAGTCTTCCCAGCCCCCTGTCAACCTATAGGCATGCAGGAGCCACTAAACTAGAACGGTATTCTAAAATAGTCACTCTGTCATGCTCCAGGTGACACCCAGCTTGGTATGCAGCCATTGGACACTGAAGCCCCAAACTACAAAGCCAGGAGGTGTTATCTGCACTTCCCTCTCCCACCCACATTTTTCTCTTGAGGGCAATCTAATAATAACTGGTAAAGCTAATTACCTTGGGTTGGAAACATAATAGCCCTTAGAAATCATTCATGCAGGCAATGGGGCTCTCCAGACTTTTGAGAAGTAGGGAGCCAGGTGAGGGGCACCAGCACAGACACACAGCCTCTTAAGGAGGCCTGAGGCCTCTGACTGGCCACAGGCCTAAATCAGCATCAAAGTAAGTCAATGGAGAAGGAGGGGAGGTGGCTCCACAGCTCTGACTTCCCAGCAGCGATGGGAACCCCTGCCCCTGGATTCCTGTCCTCTATTCCTGCCCACCCACCCCTGACCCTCACCCTTTGCCTCCAGGAGGAATGCCTCTAACCTTCATGTCCATAAGGACCTTTCTTAACTGCCTGGATATAACAACTGTGAACATTTCTTTCCAAAAGCTGCCCTTTTCCCTTGCCTAACCATGTAAAGCAGGAAGGAGATAGAGGAGGGAGAGTAGAGAGTCCCTCTGGCATTTATGAGGGCCTAAAAAAGGAGTACGTCAAGGCTGTATATTGTCACCCTGCTTATTTAACTTATAGGCAGAGTATATCATGAGAAACGCTGGGCTGGAAGAAACACAAGATGGAATCAAGATTGCCGGGAGAAATATCAATAACCTCAGATATGCAGATGACACCACCCTTATGGCAGAAAGTGAAGAGGAGCTAAAAAGCCTCTTGATGACAGTGAAAGAGGAGAGTGAAAAAGTTGGCTTAAAGCTCAACATTCAGAAAACGAAGATCATGGCATCTGGTCCCATCACTTTATGGGAAATAGATGGGGAAACAGTGGAAACAGTGTCAGACTTTATNAATGTTGAGCTTTAAGCCAACTTTTCCCTCTCCTCTTTTACTTTCAAGAGGCTTTTTAGTTCCTCTTCACTTTCTGCCATGAGGGTGGTGTCATCTGCATATCTGAGGTTATTGATATTTCTCCCGGCAATCTTGATTCCAGCTTGTGCTTCTTCCAGCCCAGCATTTCTCATGATGTACTCTGCATAGAAGTCTGCTATTAGGTACCATCAATAATGTTGCCCAGTAAAGGGGCAGACATGTAACAAAAGCTGGCCTATCCGACTTTCCTCTGGGGATTTGATCTTTCACAGAGAGACTGAAGATGTTTCGAGCTGATTCACGTGGACAGTGTGACACATTTGTTACGGCCTTGTTCTGTTGTTTCTGAGTTGGTTCTCTGGCTATCCTTTGAGTCTCTGAACTCTTCCATGTCCTTCCAATACATTCCTGCTTCTCTTCAGTTATCCAGTCAGATTCAGTTACCTGTAACTGAAGACCACAACTGACATGACAAGGCCGTTCCCTGGACTTGTCCAAGAGGAACACTCCAGGCCAACCGTGTGGGTCTACCTTTGCTCCAGGGGATGTTGTCTGGCACTAGTCTAGCTCCTCCCTCTATATTCAGAGCTAGCTGCATCAGGGCAGCCACCAGTCCTGAAGGCTCTGAAGGTACCAGGCAATGGGGATGACTCAAACTAGGGAAAGTGTCTGGAAACAGCCACAAAGGCTCATCCGTGGACACTATCCCTGGGGCAAGAGAGACTTTCCTGGGATTTGGAGCCTCAGAACTTTAGCTTTGGAAAATCTAAGTCATCCAGACCACTTCCTACCCAGCAGGGAATCTCTGCTGGAGCACCCCAGGCAGATAAGGATGGAAGAGCTGGGGGGCTTGTCTAAGTGATGGAGTGCTCCCTCACTGGGCGAGTGCTCTCTCACTGGGTGAGTGCTCCCTCATCAGGGCACCTATGGCCAGCCATGTTGGTCCACATCATTTATCTCCCTCCTCCTCCCCACCTCCACAAGGAGCTTTGACAAATATCTTCCTGCTAAGTCAGGGAAGGGATACGGAGGAGGAGGATGTTGGTAAGTTACTCTTACAACTACACCCAACAGGGGTGAACTCAGGTCCAAGCAGCTGCAGCACAGAAGATGTTCTTGGTTAGCAGGATCTGAAAGAGCATCTCATGAGGTGTTTTCCTTTTTTCCCCAGCAAATATGACCATTCAGGCATTACTGAGAAGGAGTCATGAGAATTTGGGGGCCTCCTAGGTGATGATAGTGGTAAAGAACCTGCCTTCCCTGCAGGAGACATAAGAGATGTGGGTTTGATCCCTGGGTTGGAAAGATCCCCTGGAGGAGGGCATGGCAACCTACTCCGGTATTCTTATCTGAAGAACCCCATGGACAGAGGAGCCTGGCGGGGTACAATCCATGGGGTTACAAAGAGTCAGACACAACTGAAATGATTTAGCACGCACATACGTGAATGAAGTTCCTCATTAATATTTAAGGAGTGGACAGGGATCTTTGTGACCATCATCCTGGTTTGTCTGGAATGTGGGACTTTGGTGGTGCCAAAACTGGGGCAGGAGATGCAGGTTGGAAATGAGGTGGAGATGCCAAGTGGCCATGGCAGTCCATCCAATTTGTCCAGTTTAAGTGACGCAGCTAGACTCAGTGGGGTGCAAACCTGTATGTCAATCCCTGGTCTTGAAGATGGTATTGTTGTTTAGTCACTAAGTCATGTCTGATTCTTGCCACCCTATGGACTGCAGCCCACCAGGCTCCTCTGTCCATGGGATTTTCCAGGCAAAAATACTGGAGTGGGTTCCCATTTCCTTCTCCAGGGGATCTTCATGAACTAGGGATTGAACCTGGGTCTCCTGCATTGGCAAGCAGATTCTTTACCACTGAGCCACCAGGGAAGCCCAGCTTTGAAGGTAGAGTCATATGATGAGTCTGGATCCTCCGTGACAACTATAGCCTATAACTCCTTTCTCCCACCCTCTCAGACCTCCAATTGCTCCTTCTCCCCCTGCTCGCCTCCAGCCTCCTGGATTCACCAAACAAAAATTGGTAACTGCAATTTGGCTTGTTCTTGAAGACAGAGACCAAAAAGCTTCCTTGAACTCCACACTGGAATCATTCAAACATGAAAAGGTACATCTATGTCCTCCTGGAAACAGAAGGACTTGCTTCTGCTACAGATGGTAGCAGATAACTTCAGGGGTGGGGGTGAGGATTTTCATGTCCCTACCACCACTGTAGCTACCTACCTCTTTAATAGAGACTTACTTGAATAATATTTCACAGGTAAAGTTGTGGGGCTATATATCTCTATTTTACAGATAGAGAGACTGAGGAATGGGGAGTTCACACAGCAAGTTACACAACTAGGGTTCCAACCAGGTGGCCAGCCTCTTCTCTCTGTCTTTAAGTCTAACAACTCTTGAGAAGAAAATTTCTCTTTATGCTCACCTGAAAGATGAAGGAGGAATTAGATTTGAACACTGGGACTTCTGGGTTGCCTGCTTCTGTCATTATCCACACACCTACAGCTTGATTCGCTGCACATGTTGCTGTTCAAGTGGAGTAACACGCTTTTCTGCTCTGGGCCGCACCCCACCCCGTGTCACCCCTGCAGAGATGAGGCTGCTTCACACTGGCCTCGGCCTCCGTAGTGATCACTTCCTGACTCTCCCTTCAACCACAGGGGTTCTCCTGTCTCCTAAAGTAATGTTTCTTACCAAGAATTCTTTCCTTCCCAAAGCATGGGTGGCTTGTTTTGTGGAAAGGCAAGAATTTTTGTTTTCAATTATTACCAAAGAAGATGGAATCAGAACAAAACATTCCCACAGAAGACTCCCAAGTCTTCCTGCCTGGGTTCTTGGTCCAGGGGGTAGACTGTCTGCCTCCAGCAGTGCGTGCGTGCTAAGTCGCTTCTGCTGTTGCTGCTGCTAAGTCACTTCAGTCGTGTCCGACTCTGTGCAACCCCATAGACGGCTGCCCACCAGGCTTCCCCATCCCTGGGATCCTCCAGGCAAGAACACTGGAGTGGGTTGTCATTTCCTTCTCCAACGCGTGAAAGTAAAAAGTGAAAGTCAAGTCTCTCAGTCGTGTCTGACTCTTAGCGACCCCATGGACTGCAGCCCACTAGGCTCCTCTGTCCATGGATTTTCCAGGCAAGAGTACTGGAGTGGGGTGCCATTGCCTTCTCCACTTCAGTTGTGTCCAATTCTTTGCAACTCTATGGACTTCAGCCTGCCATGCCCCTCTGTCCATGGGATTCTCCAGGCAAGAATATTGGAGTGGGTTGCCATTTCCTCCTCCAGGGGATCTTCCCCACTCAGGGATCAAACTGGCATCTCCTGTGTCTCCTGCATACCAGGTGGATTCTTTACTGCTGAGCCACCTGGGAAGCCTCCAGCAGGCCTTGCTCTTAACCCCAGAATGTGAAATGGGAAGCACTCTTCTTACTTCATGTTCTGTCTGACTCAGCTTTCCAGGGAGCTGAATACATTCAGATTCCCCAGGTCTTTCTCAAGTCCCTGCAGAAGCCCAGCAGAAAGAGATCAACGCAGGGCTCTCGAAGCAAAAGCTAGAGACAAGCCACACCCAGAGTCCCTTCAAGCTGTGGGACAGGAGGCCCAGGAGGAGGGGAACGGAAGAGGGGAGGGAGAGAGGGAATGTAGCACCATCTTCCTGTTTTTGTTCAGTGGCTCTCAAGCTTCTTGGCCTCAGGACCACCTTACACTCTGAAAGTGGGGATTCCAAAGAGCTTTTGGTCATGTGAGTTTTATCTATGAAGACCGAGCCTTATTAGAAATTAAAACAGACATTTACAGAATATGTAAGCATTTAAAAATAACAATAGGTGCGCGTCCTCCTCGGCGCCCATCGCCGCCTCCGGGAGCCTCTTCGTGCCCTCGCGCGCCAGGCCCGTGGCCGCCGGGACCCGCGGTCCACAGCAGGTCCTCCTCGGGCACAGCTGCGGAGGGAGAGGCAGCCGCCGCCCAGCCCGCGTCCGAAAAAGAGCCGGACATGCCCGGCCCGAGAGAGCAAAGTGAAGAGGAGGACGAGGACGACGACGAGGAGGAGGAGGAGGAAGAGAAAGAAAAGAGCCTCATTGTGGAAGGCAAGAGGGAAAAGAAGAAAGTAGAGAGGTTGACGATGCAAGTCTCTTCTTTACAAAGAGAGCCATTTACAATCGCACAAGGAAAGGGGCAGAAACTTTGTGAAATTGAAAGGATACATTTCTTTTTGAGTAAGAAGAAAACAGATGAACTTAGAAACCTCCATAAACTGCTTTACAACAGACCAGGAACAGTGTCCTCATTAAAGAAGAATGTGGGTCAGTTCAGTGGCTTTCCATTTGAAAAAGGAAGTATCCAATATAAAAAGAAGGAAGAAATGTTGAAAAAATTTAGAAATGCCACGTTAAAGAGCATCTGCGAGGTTCTTGACTTGGAGAGATCAGGTGTAAATAGTGAACTGGTGAAAAGGATCTTGATTTTTTTAATGCATCCAAAGCCTTCTGGCAAACCATTGCCAAAATCTAAAAAAAGTTCTAGCAAAGGCAACAAAAAGGAACGGAACAATTCTGGGATGGCCAGGAAAGCTAAGCGAACCAAATGTCCTGAAATCCTGTCAGATGAATCTAGCAGTGATGAAGAGGAAAAGAAAAACAAAGAGGAGTCCTCAGAGGATGAAGATAAAGAGAGTGAAGAGGAGCCACCAAAAAAGACATCCAAAAGAGAAAAGCCCAAACAGAAAGCCACTCCTAAAAGTAAAAAATCTGTAAAAGGTGCTAATGTTAAGAAGGCAGATAGCAGTACCACCAAGAAGAATCAAAATAGTTCCAAAAAAGAAAGTGAATCTGAGGATAGTTCAGATGATGAACCTTTAATTAAAAAATTGAAGAAACCTCCTACAGATGAAGAGTTAAAGGAAACAGTAAAGAAATTATTGGCCAGTGCTAACTTGGAGGAAGTCACAATGAAGCAGATTTGCAAAGAGGTATATGAAAATTATCCTGCTTATGACTTAACTGAAAGAAAAGAGTTCATAAAAACAACTGTTAAAGAGCTGATTTCTTGAGAAAGAGGACAGACACAGATGACCCGTGCCCATGGAGCTAAAGATCTGATTTATATACCATTATACCAGCAAAGAGAATGTATTTCCTTTTCTAAATCTTTGCAAGCGTTGTTGGTAGAACTTCCTGCTGACCTTTTTATCCTGAGTGTTAGGTGAATTGCGTTTGCCGTTTTAAATTGCATTTTTATGCAGTTTTTAGTTTAAATTTTTGCATGGCTACAGTAATTGTCCCTTGCTTTTATAGTTGTATTTTGTACATTTTGGATTTCTTTATATAAGACTATAGATTCTTGAACTGTTGTAGTTTTTAGTGTATGTGCGCAATATTAGCTTAAGTCATACTTTTAATCAAGTAGAACAGAAACTATGGTAATTGGCATTTATACATGCAGAGACTGTTGCAGTATTTAGTAGATAAAATATTTTGAATACACGTCTGTCAGTGTTAAAACCAGTGGCGGTGTGTTCATCATGTTAAAAATATATGAGCTTCAGCAGCCCAGATTACTAAATTGGAACTTCTCTCCTGCATGTATATATATGTCAAATTGTCAGCATGACAGGAGTGACAGATGTTATTTTTGTATTTTTAAAAACGAATTTGTTGTATATAAAGTTTTTTTATTTCTTTTGTGCAGATCAATTTTTAAACTCATATAAGTAGGTATCTTTACAGTTATAAACTATGAAATGACAGTGTTCAACCAGATGGTATGACGGAGCAGTGAAAGTCAGAATTCAGTGACGAAAACACTGAAGCAGTGGATGGTTCTCTGCTTTGCCTCGAAGTGTCATCGATTTATAGTTTTAGTGCTAACTCTGCAAGTGTCTGCAGATACATTTTATATTAAGGGTAGACCAGAATCAGCACAGCAAAGCTTCAGACATGGGGGGTCTGGGTCAAGCAGGAGCACATCTGGCTTCAGATAAATACACTGGCTTTACACTGCGCTCACCCACATAGAAGGCTGGCGCTGGCTTCTCACTGCGTCTGCCCACATAGAAAGCTGGCGCTTACTGGAAGCTTGGCCACCTCTGTAACTATGGTTGAAAGCATCAGTTGTAATGCCAGAAGAGGATCATGTGTAGACAGTAGTGGGTATCTGACAAAGTATTTTTCAAAGGTGATGGACTTATTTCTAACGTTAAAGAAAAGTAACATTCAGAATCGGGTGTTAAATTTTGGCCAATCAGGATTCTAGGTGATCAACACATGGACCACTCCTGAATGAGACTAATTTTGTCTTTTGATTGTCTTAATAAATTTATTAAATAATCTCTGAATTTTAAAACTGCTGCTTATGTGAGAATTAGGCCCTTGATGAACCACTGAGTGTTTAAAATACCTTTGCATCATAGTACAGAAATTTATAAAAATATGTTGACTGCTAACGGGTATTTTCACAGGTTTGACTTGTTTCTTGATAAAGTTATTAAGACATTAAGGAAAGGTTGAAATAAACAACTAAATGAGACTTGAGAACTGGCCTTTGGTTTTAAATACTTAATTTGTTCCTATAAACCTTGTCAATAAAACCAATAAATCAACAACAACAACAACAAAAATAACAATAGTAGGACTTCCCTGGTGGCCCAGTGCTTACAAATCTGCCTGTCAATGTAGGGGACACGGATTCAGTCCCTGGTCCAGGAAGATCTCACCTGCCTCGGGGCAACTGAGCCCATGCACCACCACTGCTGAGCCCACGTGCTCTAGAGCCTGCGCTCCACAAGAGAAGTTATGGTAATGAGAAGCCCAGGCACCCAATTGAAGTATAGTCCCTGCTTGCTGCAACTGGAGAAAAGTCCATGCAAACAGCAACAAAGACCCAGGACAGCCGAAAGTTAAAAATCCAGTTGTGAATAAAGTGTGTGTGCATGCTTGTGGGTGTGTAAAATAAAGAAGGAAGAGAGAAATTGATCGGTTGTAAGTGATATTTTTAAAGAACCTATGCAGCAATGTCCTGGCTTCAGCTAATTTGGAACCCCTTCAAGGAATTTAGTTGGGTCTGGACCAGCTTGTGGACGGGAATGGTGAGTCCAACTGGGCTCCATTTGCTTCTGGAGAAAGCACTATTGGAGGAGGGAGTATAAAGCTCAGATTGGAGGCAGACCTGGACTTCAAGTGCAGCCTGGTGCCTGTGGCCTGATTCTATCCTCAGCCTCTATTATATCCAGCCCCTCCGCTGCATGGACCCGTACTGGAGTCTGAAGTTGGTCAGGATGTGTGACATCAAGAGAAGAACCCAAAATGGAGCTCTTTTCATTGGATACTCTATAAAACGAGGGGTTCAGAGCAGCAGCGATGGCTACACATCCAGGTGGTCGTCTAGGTGCTGGTCACGGGTTTGTTCACTTGATCCCATCGCTCGGTCCTTTGAGGTCGGTGCTAACGTTGTCACTTTTCACAGGAGAGGAGACTACGGCCAAGAGCAGCCAAGTCACTTTTTTACGGCTGCCCAGTTGGCGAGCCCCGGAGGCCCAAGATGTGCTGGTGATGACCCTGAGCTCCAGGCCTAGCCACCACGCAGCACTGCCAGGCTGTGGGCCCCTTCCCAAGCCCTCTAACCCTTCCAGGTGGGGGAGATTATATTCTTAAAGGCTGGTGCAGGAACTTGTCTTGGAGACAAATATCTCTTTGTGCCAAGAGAGAAGGTGAAGGGGAGGGGGAGAAACCCAGAAGGGTGAGCCCTCAGCAGGCAGGGGCCAGGGCAGCGAGACGCCCGTGTCCTGTGCCTTAGAGACCAACAAACAGGCCTGGTGAGCTGCCAGCGGGTGACTCCACGTGTCACCAGCACCTCCATCGAGAAACAGAACCTTCTGAGTACCCCCGTTCATGCCTCCTTCTGGCTTTAACAACCCCTCCTGCTCCCAAGCAGCCAGAACCCATTTTGCCTGGTTTTGTATAAATGGAAATATAAAAAATCCATCTCCTCTTTGGTGTCTCACTTCTCCCAGTCAGCATAAGAGTTGTGAGTTTCACTGTTGCGTGTTATTTGTATTTCACTCCTTTCTGCTGTAGGGCATTCTCTTGTATAAATACACCACAACCTACATATGCTTTCTATGTGCTTGGACATTTGTAGACAGCCATGTGGGCATTTTTTCATTTGAGGCTGTTGTTGGAACTATGGCCACAGGGTCATTCTCCTACACATCTTGGTGAATAATCACAGCATGCCTGTGGGATGGAATTGCTGGGTCAGGGTATAGTATGCAAGTCTCAGCTGGGCTAGACATTGCTTAACAGTTTTGCAAAGCCTGTGTACCCGGGTACAATCACTAGTGGGTTATTTTTAAGATGCAAGGAAGTCCAATCTCCTTATGACTTTATGCTGCTGTGATAAGAGCTTCCCAGGTGGTGCCAGTGGTAAAGAAGCCACCTGAAATGCAGGATACATAAGAGATGCGAGTTCAATCCCTGGGTCAGAAAGATCCCCTGGAGGAGGGTGTGGCAACCCACTCCAGTATTCTTGCCTGAAGAATCCCATGGACAATGAAGCCTGGCCGGCTACAGTCCATGGGGTCACAAAGAGCCAGACATGACTGAAGCAGCTTAGCACACACACGTGCTGCCATGACATAAACCTCTATCGGCCCCCTAAGTGTTTAGTAATGCCTAGCACATCTCGCTGATCACTAGTATGAATGGCAGGTCTTTTTGTTTTTAATATAAACCAAAGAGTGAGCTGAGGTTCATGGCAGGGCCAAGAATGTGTGAAACAAAATGGCATGTGTGAGATGGAGAGGGACCCACACGCTGAGCTGACTGTGACGCCAGGAACTTTGGCCCCGAGGTGACGGTGAGAGTGCCAGCTTCCTCTGGGGACCTTGGAGAGTGCCTCGGGCTTGCACAGAGGGGTCCAGGCTGTGAGTCACCAGGGCCAGAGGGACCCTAGCTGACTTTCAGATCATGAAGAAGACAAGATCACACAGTCTCCCCTCTGTGACCTGAAGCAGGGGATGACTTCTGTGTGTCAAAGTTTCCAGAACACAGAGCAAACTCTGTTCCCTTCCAGGCTTCAGTACACTACAGGTGCCCAGAGCCAACCAGGACGAGGTCCCCGCAGGACTAAGCAGAGGGACCCAGGAGCAGTGTCCTTCCAGGAAACTGCAAGAGGCGGCACCAGTGAGGAAGCCCCAGGAGGCGGCACCCTTGGCAATGATGCCAGAGTCCTCAAGACAGAACAGCCCTGGGGAAGATGATTTCTGGGCCACACGACCAGGACTCTCCATGGAATGAGCTGGAGCGGGATGTGGGCAGAGCGGTGGGACTCCCAGCAGGGCCAGAGAGGGCTGTTGTGAGTTTCTAGAGACACTTTTGCAAAGCTCCCAGAAAAAAGTTGAGAGACACCAGGCAGAAGGCTGGGTGCTCAGCCATGGTGGGCGTCAGCCAAGAACATGTGGTTTGTTACTGTTTAAGTTCTGCCTCTGGGGGTGCCTCTGGGTGGCTGGTAAACTGGGGTACGGTCAATACTAGCAATGCCTGAGTTTATGTTTCTCTTTTTTTTATCCCATGTACTCCTAGTTTTGCAAACAAATATTTATCTCTTACATAAATCAATCTGGAGTCTTGTTTTCCCGATGTTTGTCAGAGTTCAGTCCCCAAATCCTGGCCTTTACCGTGGTCCTAGCTACATTCCCCTGCCAACAGCAGCGCAGTTCACCACTGGAGATAGCAAAACAGGAAGGAGCAGGGTCAGAGGCTGCAAAGCCCCTCTTGAACTTTCCTACCCGCTCAGCTGGTACCGGCAGGGGGCCTGTCGTCTCTGTTGGGGTCTTTCCTGCAGCTCTTCTGCCCTCTCCTCGTATATTCCAACTGACTCCCAGGCTGGCCTCTCTCCAGGCTCTTCCTTTCTTGAATTGCTTGCCTTCAGCGACCTTCACTTCAGCATCCTCCCCATAGGCCACAGGTCCCTTCAGCCTCCATCATCTCCCAGAAGTGCTTCACTCTTGATGCTGGAAGTTCTACTCTCTCTGGTCGTGATCTCTCACCCCACAAGGTTCTCATTCTCTTATTAATCACTGAAGATTTAAAAAAACTCACCGAGGACTCGAGCCTCTGAACAAGCTCCCCAGCCCTCACGCCACCTTCTCCCAGTCTATGAGTTTTCTCTTGCTGCTTGCCACCTCTCCACCAAGCAGGACTCATCAGAGTGGGGGCTGGGGGGTGGTGGCAGGAGAGGTTTCCAGAAGGGAGCCCTGCCTCAAGACAGCAGAACACGCCTCGCCCTTTCTGCCTCAGTGCCTTTGCACGGCTGTTTGCTCTGTGTCGCCCACGCTTCACTCCTCTCCACTCAGCTAACCCTACTCAGTGGCTCAGATCTCAGCTCAAATAGCTCTTCCCCAGGGTCAGCCCACTCCGTCCTCTCACGGCCGGTCCTTGTCTCAAGGAGGCGTGACAGCGGTCGTGGCTTGCGTGTGTGTGCAGGGAGCAGGCTGCCCCGCACACTGCCACACCCGTGGCATTAGCACAGTGCCTGGCGCACTGATGGACGAGCGGGCTGATGGGCGGACAGCAGGAGGCAGCCGACGGTGCGGACGCCAAGGGTGGCGTGGGACGGCCGAGGCAAGCGTGTCAGGAAGGGAGACTCATGCTCGGGGAACGCCGACCAGAGGCACCCCAAGCCAGAGCACCCCGTGTGCTTGTACTCGGACACTGGACCTTTAAGGAAGTAATTAAGCGCAAATGAGGTCATACTGCCACTGCCGCCAAGTCACTTCTGTCGTGTCCGACCCTGTGCGACCCCACAGACGGCAGCCCACCAGGCTCCCCCGTCCCTGGGATTCTCCAGGCAAGAACACTGGAGTGGGTTGCCATTTCCTTCTCCAATGCGTGAAAGTGAAAAGGGAAAGGGAAGTCGCTCAGTCGTGTCCGACCCTCAGCGACCCTAAGGACTGCAGCCCACCAGGCTCGTCCACCCATGGGATTTTTCAGGCAAGAGTACTGGAGTGGAGTGCCACTGCCTTCTCCGAGGTCATACTAGAAGCTCTAATTCAGCCTGACTGGTGTNCAGTCGTGTCCGACCCTCAGCGACCCTAAGGACTGCAGCCCACCAGGCTCGTCCGCCCATGGGATTTTTCAGGCAAGAGTACTGGAGTGGAGTGCCACTGCCTTCTCCGAGGTCATACTAGAAGCTCTAATTCAGCCTGACAGGTGTCCTTATATGAAGAGGAAGGGATGCCAGGGACGGGCAGGCACAGAGGGAAGGCCACGTGGGGACGCGGAGATAAGGCAGCCACCTGCAAGCAGGGACAGGAGCCTCAGCAGAAACCAACCCTGCTGACACCTTGCCTTTGGACTTCTAGTCTCCAGGACTGTAAGAAAAGAAATGTCTGTTGTTTCAGCCACCCAGTCTGTGGTATTTTGTGATGGTGGCCTGAGCAGACTCAGTGACACAGTTAGGATCCAACCTTCCATTAGAGTAACTTGCCTGCAGTGATACGGCAGTAGGTCTTAACAACTGGCCCTCCAGGGACAAATGACCCGATTTGTAGAATCTACCAGTTACTGCAGTCTCAATACTGCCCCTGCTGATTTCAAGCCATCGGTGTCACGTCACTGACGTCAAGTTGGGAAGAGATGTGCATGCACAGCTCAAGTCCGTCAGTGCCCTGGGGCTGGTTCCAGCGCATCGTTGTTTGTCAGCCAATCCCTCCAGCAAATATTTATAGCAGCTCATTATATGGCAGGATCTTGTTTGCTTTTTTTTTTTTTNTCCTCCTATCGCTCTCCTCTGCCTCTGGGCCCTCTGAAGTGGGAAGGGCGCAGACCAAGGAGTGTACAGTGACGGGGAGCAGCAGGCAGGGCAGCCCAGGCAGCGCCGCGTATTGGTGGAAGTTACATCAACATGGGTTCAAGCAGGCCTGCTCTCTAGCAAGACATCGGTGAAACAGAGATATTACATACCTGAGCTGGTTGTGCACGTTAAACAAAACAAGAGGCTCTCACAACAATTTCAGTTATAAGGAAGGCACTCAGGAAGAAGGGGACAAGGCGAGGGGAAGCCAACAGCCCATGTCAGCATCCAGCCCTTCAGCAGGATCCTGGGCTTTAGTAGGGCTTCCCAGGTATCTCAGTGCAAAGAACCCACCTGCCAATGCAGGAGCCACAGGAGACGCAGGTTCCATCCCTGGGTCAGGAAGATCCCCTGGAGAAGGACATGGCAACCTACTCCAGCATTCTTGCCTGGGAAATCCCATAGACAGAGGAGCCTGATAGGCTACAGTCCACGAGGTCACAAAGAGTTGGACACGACTGAGGGACTGAGCACACACGCACGCAGGCTTTAGTGCCCTCGTCCTGTCCAGAACTGGAACTCCTTATCCCAACCAGATTCACTCCCCAAACGGAAGTCCCGATCCCAGCCCCGCGAGCCTGCGGCCTTCCACACCTGAGGACTCAGAGATGAGAAATGACTTACAGGTGCACAGCCCTCCAGAGTTCATATTCCCAGGCCACGTTCCCTCCTTTAGTCTTTGTTTTACAGACGAAAACTGAAGTTGGAAAAGGCAAAGTGATTTGTTGGAGGAACATGAAGGGAAACTGGGATTTGATCTGTGGGTGGCTTGGGGGCGCAGGGACAAAAGCAGTTGGCTTGCAGGGTTTGGGGGGAGGGGAACAGGATAACTCTACCAGGGAGTCAGGATCCCTCTCCGAGAGGAAAGATTGGTTCTCAGTTTCTGCTCTCCTGTCTCCTTGTCCTTGAAGTACAAGGAATTAGGGAGCTACAATGACAGTACGGAGACCCCCATAAAGGAAAACCATCTCTGCCTCACCGTCGAGGGGCCTCTGCTGACCTCCTTCAAGGCCGTGTTCATGCCGGTGGCCTATGGCCTCATCTTCCTCCTCGGTATGATGGGCAACATTCTGGTCCTGGTGATCCTGGAGCGGCACCGGCAGACGCGCAGCTCCACTGAGACCTTCCTGTTTCACCTGGCGGTGGCGGACCTCCTCCTGGTCTTCATCCTGCCCTTCGCTGTGGCCGAGAGCTCCGTGGGCTGGGTTCTGGGCACCTTCCTCTGCAAAACCGTGATTTCTCTGCACAAGATCAACTTCTACTGCAGCAGCCTGCTCCTAGCCTGCATCGCTGTGGACCGCTACCTGGCCATCGTCCACGCCGTCCACGCCTACCGCCACCGCCGCCTCCTCTCCATTCATATCACCTGTGCGACCATCTGGCTGGCCGGCTTCTTCTTTGCCTTGCCAGAGATCCTTTTCGCCAAGGTCAGTGAACCCCATTACAACGACTCCCTGCCACACTGCACCTTCTCCCAGGAGAACCAAGCCGAAACCAATGCCTGGTTCACCTCTCGCTTTCTCTACCACATTGGAGGATTCCTGCTGCCGATGCTGGTGATGGCTTGGTGCTACGTCGGGGTGGTGCACAGACTGTGCCAGGCCCAGCGGCGCCCTCAGCGGCAGAAGGCGGTCAGGGTGGCCATCCTGGTGACAAGCGTCTTCTTTCTCTGCTGGTCACCCTACCAAATCGTTATCTTCCTGGACACCCTAGCGAGGCTGAAGATGCTGGGCAGCAGCTGTGAGCTGGACAGCTATCTCTCCATGGCCATCACCATGAGTGAGTTTCTGGGCCTGGCCCACTGCTGCCTGAACCCCATGCTCTACACCTTCGCTGGTGTGAAATTCCGCAGTGACCTGTCACGGATTCTGACCAAGCTGGGCTGCACCGGCCCTGCCTCCCTCTGCCAGTTCTTCCCCAGCTGGCGCAAGAGCAGCCTGTCGGAGTCAGAGAACGCCACCTCCCTCACCACCTTCTAGGTCCCAGTCCCTCCCCTTTGTTTCAGCTTTCCTTGGGGCAGGCAGTGATGCTGGCATTGCAGGAGCTGGGATCCTAAGAGCTTGCCTTGGCCAGTGTCCTTATACAGGGCAGCTGGAAGAACCAACCCCTCCTTCCAGGACATCCTTGCCAGCTCTTCTCCCAGCCCCACATCTAGGCTGGGGTCCAGGGAGGGGACAGCACCCCAAAGGCAGAGCCAAGGATACCTGTGCCCTAGAGCTGAGAGAACCACACTTGCCTCCTCTCATCCAAACCATCCAGAGCTCGAGGAACAAATTTTACTTCTGCCCCTGCTGATAGGGAAGTCATTCACCTTCCAGAACACAGTCTGTCATCTTATGGACCACATACCTCCAGAACCACACACATCTCCTCCCACCTCACCTGCCAAAAGAAACTAGAAGCTGAGCACCAGGGGTTGGATGGAGGTTAAAGCCAAAGAAAGGTCAGTTGGCAACAGAGCGTGTGTGGCCTTGACATGTCTCGGTGACTAAGAAGCCCAGACATTCTTTCAGGTCACCAGCCCTGCGGAGTTCTGACCAGGCGGAAAGCTCAGGCCGACCCAGTCCATGTGGCTGCCTGGCTCTGCTGAAAATGGCGCTGGACCAGCGCCACATCACTGGGCCCTGGGAGGTCTACCGACTCAGGGCAGACTCCAGGCACCCTCAGAGACAAGCCAGTGTCCTAGAGATGTAAAGGCAGCCGAGAGGAACCCAACCAAGGAAAGGAAAGATTCTCCTTCCTCAGCTCCAAGGAGGCAAACGTATTCACCAAAGCCAGCTGTCTTCTCTGCCCAGGGCAGAGAGCTCCCAGTGTGGTCCAGGGCCCTGGTGGGTCTGGGAGCTGATGGGGAAGGAGATAGATGCGTTCCCCCGACCCCTCCCCGCAAGCTACACTGCCAGGGAAACCCCTGGAGCTGCAGAGAGAATCCAACCACAGCAGAGGGGGCACTTAGCCAAGTCAGTGGAGAAAGAGACCTCCTGAGGAGAGGGACAGATCTAAAGCGTCCCTGGGGGTCATCTCATCCAGCCCCCTGCCTGCAGGCCGGGCCATCTTTCTGGGCCTCAGTGAGAGCCAAGGAGCACCCCGTTGGGCTGGGCAGTGTGACAAGCAGGCCTGGGCAAGGAAGTCCCCAGGCTCCAGGAAGCTGAGCCCTGCCCCGAGAGGGTACTACTCAGATGGAACCGGAGGAAGCTGCTCTGTGCCAGCCCTGCCCCTGCCCCCTCGCCTGCCACCCTGGCCTCTGGTCTGACCAGAATGGGACTCCTGCCCTTGCCGAGGGCACACGTTGGTTGCTCAGGCCCACTCAAGCCTGTCAGCGGAGGTCCTGAAGAAGCCTCTCTGCAGGGAATTTTAGATCTATGACCCAGGGGACTCTTGTTTTCACCGTGGAACACTGGAGAACCCTGGGGTCCCCTGTTCCTCCCAGCCTCCAGTAGTAAGCTGGGCAGTGGAGGAGCCAGACATGAAAGAAGAAAGCAAGAAACTCGATGTTTAATTTTGTCTTTTTAATAAAAAGGCACCTATAAAACAGGTCAATACAGTACAGGCAGCACAGAGAGCCCCGGAACAAGCCTAAAAATTGTCTCAAAATAAAAACGAAGATGTCTTCACATATTGTATTTATATATTTATATTTATATATATATATTTATATAATGGTACAAAATGGCTGGGGGTGTGGCCACGGATGGAGGGAAGCTGGCCTGTGGAGTTCACCTTGGAAAGCTAGTCTGGTGGCAGAGGTGGGACGAGAGGGGCAGGGGGAGGGCGTCAGGCCCTTTTCAGTTTGACCCGTCTCTCCTCTGGGCAGGAAACACTCAAGAGTCGGCTTGGGGAATCTTGGGTCAGGGGTGGGAGGCTCAGGGCACGGGGCGGGGGCCAGGCTGGACACAGGGCGGGAACACGTCTGGCGGGGCGGAGAGCAGGCGGCCCCTGAACCCAGAGCCCCAGGCCCTGGCCCCCGGGGGGGGGCTGGGGGAGGCAGGACCCACAGCCAGCCCTGGAGGAAGCGCTTGACCTGGCCGACAGGGGACTGAGGACAGCACCAGACTGGGAGAAGCAAGGACAAATTCCCTTTGTATCACAGCTGCCGATGGGAGCCAGGCCCCCTCAGGTCAGGAAGGCCAGGGACGGGCCATGGCGGAAGACCCCTTGCCAAGAAATGGGCCTGGGTCCTGGAGGCGGGCACGGAAGGCCTCAGCCAGGGAACTGCCCTGCCACCTCACGAGGCAGGAAAGGAAGTGAGAAAAGGAGAAGTGTTTTACTCCTGGGGCCAAGGCAGGGCAAAACACCCAACCGTGTATGGCTTCAGCTCTGACCAGAGGAGGGGAGCTCTTCTGGGAAAGGGCCGGGGGCTGACTGACTGGAAGGCAGTGGCTGTGCCTGGGTGGGCAGGGAGCCCCGAGCTCTGGGCAGGACCATGCCAGTGAACCGCGGAGGCAGAGANGTAGAGATATTCTTGCTTTCTTTGGCTCCAAAGAGTCTCGTTACTTGTAATCTCATTATTTTCTTCTTTCTTGGTTTAACTTTTAATGTAAACTGTTTTTTTCCACATCTGTAAAACAAGATAGTAGGGACTGGGGACCCGGGGGGGGGCTGGGGGAGGCAGGACCCACAGCCAGCCCTGGAGGAAGCGCTTGACCTGGCCGACAGGGGACTGAGGACAGCACCAGACTGGGAGAAGCAAGGACAAATTCCCTTTGTATCACAGCTGCCGATGGGAGCCAGGCCCCCTCAGGTCAGGAAGGCCAGGGACGGGCCATGGCGGAAGACCCCTTGCCGAGAAATGGGCCTGGGTCCTGGAGGCGGGCACGGAAGGCCTCAGCCAGGGAACTGCCCTGCCACCTCACGAGGCAGGAAAGGAAGTGAGAAAAGGAGAAGTGTTTTACTCCTGGGGCCAAGGCAGGGCAAAACACCCAACCGTGTATGGCTTCAGCTCTGACCAGAGGAGGGGAGCTCTTCTGGGAAAGGGCCGNAGGGAACTGCCCTGCCACCTCACGAGGCAGGAAAGGAAGTGAGAAAAGGAGAAGTGTTTTACTCCTGGGGCCAAGGCAGGGCAAAACACCCAACCGTGTATGGCTTCAGCTCTGACCAGAGGAGGGGAGCTCTTCTGGGAAAGGGCCGGGGGCTGACTGACTGGAAGGCAGTGGCTGTGCCTGGGTGGGCAGGGAGCCCCGAGCTCTGGGCAGGACCGTGCCAGTGAACCGCGGAGGCAGAGACACGCAGAGGACGCGGCCCTGCTCCGAGCCGAACACCTTCTCTATTCTGTCCTCAGCAGGTGGAGGCAGACAGACTGACTGGGCCAAACCCTTTTCCTTCCTCCTCTGGTGATAGGAAGTAGGTGGCAGCCTGGGGAGAGTCAGGGCCCTGGGGGCTAGCCGGCCCGGAGCCACTGCCGCAGGCAGGGGACCCTCGTGGCCCTTCCACACCGGGGGGCCGCCCGTTCGGCCTCTGCCTCGTCCTTTCCTTCAGCCCAGACTGGGGACCAAGGACTTCAAGTTCTGGCTTAAGATGTAGCAGCAGGGGACACCAGACATTCACAGCTGGGAAGCCAGGGCCCCCGTGTCGCCTATGTGGGGCAGACATGCGTGCACTTGCACGCGCGCTCCTGAATCGCTCAGCAGCAGACAGGCTGCCGCCCTGGGAGGCCTCAGCCCTGCTGGGGCCCACCAGGTGGAAGCCTAGGGTGGTCTGACCTCAGTTTAGGTGTGGGGGTAGCTATGTCATTTCACCGCTGGAGGAGGGCACAGGAATGGTATCCTTTCTGGACCCAGAGACACTGCCCTGCAGCAGGTAGNAGATAGAAGTGACCAAGAGGAGGAAAAGGAGTCAAAAGGGAAGAGAGCAATCAAGCCAGTAATCAAATTCCTAAGTGAAAATGGATACTGAAATTTAGACTCTTCAAGGTACAAAATTAACAGCAAATATTAAAAAGCAATAATTAAAACCTAGAATATGGATTCGACTCTGAAAAGTACAATATTAAAAAAATAAAACAAAATGCAAATTTTTAAGTGTTTTTTTTTATAAGAAAAGTAACATTAGGCTGTAGAAAATAAAAGTTAAAAGAGAAATAAAGACCATATTAGAACAGTATGAGGGAAAAAAGAAAAAGAAGATGGGAAAGAAAGGGGAAAAAAAGAGAAAAATAAGAATAAAGAATAAAAAGAAATTTAAAAATAAAAATTGATAATAATAAAAGTATAGCTAAGAATTTCTGTGGAACTGCTTTGGGCAGTGTGGGGTCAGTTCAGTGTCAGATAATCCTTTGTTCTAAAAGTCTACAGTTGCGCCTCAAATGTACAGTCTCTACTTAACTACAGGATTTTAATCTGTGGCACCTGTGACTTCTCTGGCAGTTTCCCCCTTCTTTTCTTTTCTTTGGTCAGTCTCCTCTGCTTGCAAGTCTCTTCAGTGTCTAATTTCCACCCTGACATGAGGGAGTGAAAGTGGCCCCTTACTTGGGCTCACTTGCTCAGTTGTACTGTGGAGAGGGAGGGATACTGAAAACAAATACTGTTGAGATGTGTGGGGAGCACTCGCAGTGGATGGACCATATGGGGAGTTGCCATAGTCCAAAGCAGTGTGCAGGTCCCAGGTCCAAGCTGTTCAGGCTCACAGGTGCTCCATGAGTGCAGTCCCAGGTGAGCCGTGTGTCTCCTCAGGGATGCTTGTCTCAGGCTGTGACACTCCTGTCCAATATACACCATCCAGGATCCCAGGAAAATGTAGTTAGTAACTGGCAGCCTGCTGACAGCTCGGCAGGAGTTTCAACTCTGGCTGGGTTTGCAGTGGCCCTTTGCCTTCAATCTCTGGCTGTCATGCATCTGTCTCTCTGCCTCCGGGGAGGGCTGTAAAGGGCCGACAGCTTGCTCTCCTTTGGTATTCACTAGGGCATGACCCTTTATTCTTTGAGCACTCCAGGGGTCAGAGTGCTAAGTTTGAGCCTTCCCACAGGAAAGGGCCTTTGTTTTCCTTCATCTCTCTGGTATTCCCATGGTTTGGGTTGCTATGTCATGTTAGTCCCCTCAGAGTGTCCTCGGGACATTCAGCCCTGGTCCTTACCCTGACTGACAATGCAACCCATGCCTCCTCACCCAGCCTCTACTCACTGGGGGTGGACATGAGCTTTTGAGCTGCTTCTCTGCTGGTAATTGCCATTCAGCATGAATTCTGATTTTTTTTTTTTTTCTTGGTATGCTGCCTTCTGAAATTCCAAAGTTCCCCACTGACCCCACCTGTGAGAGGGTTTCCTATTGCGTGGAATCTTCTCCTTCATGACTCCCTCCCCAGGACTTGTCTCCACCTCTAAATCCTTTGTCTCTCTTTTCATCTTTAGCTTTTATCCTACCTCATTTCAAAGAGATTGGTTTGCCTTTCTGAGTATCTGGGGTCCTCTACCAGCATACAGAAGCTGTTTTGTGGAAGTTGCTTCATGTACAGATGATCCTTTGATGTATTTGTGGGGGAGAAAGTGATCTCCCCATCTTTTCCTCCACCATCTTGGGACTGCCCCCCAAATGTTGAGTTTTAATCTAGCTTTTTCACTCTCCTCTTTCACCTTCATTAAGAGGCTCTTTGGTTCCTCTTCACTTTCATATTATATTATATTATTATGCATATTTTTTCTGATGAAAAGGTTTTAGTATCCTACAATGAAAAATAAAATGCATAATGTGCCTTAAAAAATTGTGCACTTAAACCTACATTATAAAGATTTAACAAGAAAATAAGGCTTGACTGGCAATTGCTCAAGGAAGTTCTNTATTATTATGCATATTTTTTCTGATGAAAAGGTTTTAGTATCCTACAATGAAAAATAAAATGCATAATGTGCCTTAAAAAATTGTGCACTTAAACCTACATTATAAAGATTTAACAAGAAAATAAGGCTTGACTGGCAATTGCTCAAGGAAGTTCTAAAGGGTGTTTAACAGACCAGATCATAAGTTAATATGACGATCCCAGGGACCTGTGTACATATATATATATATATATATATATATATGTATATATACACATGTGGGTGCACACATATTTGTGTCTATATATGCATCTTCTTTATATGTGAATATATATAGAGAGAATATATTCTTTCTTTATTCCTCTCATACCAAGATTATTAACAGCTTTGTCATAATACTTGGTTAAAGATTGCTATTTTCTACTTAGATTTACAATCTTATAATTCCATAGGTATTATTCAGCTCTACTTTTATATTTTGTAAAGCAATAATGACTTGCTATTGTCTGACATTTAGGAAACTTGATTATACTTCATGCTCTCAGATAAGCCAAAAGTATCCATTTCCCTAAGCTACGAAAATGGAATACTGAATTGGCTTTCTTCAAATGCATTTAGTGCTCCTTATCTCTTAATGACAGTGATCATAAATAATATCTAACCTTGTACTTCTGATTTTTTTTTTCCTTTTTGTTGCCTTCATACAGTATGTTAACAAAGTGTATTAGTCAGGATTCTCCAAAGAAACTGAACCAATTGTTTGGGTGTATATGTGTGTATGTGTGTGTTTGTGTAAAGAGAAAGAGGAAGAGAGAGATTGAGAGCAGAGAGAAGATTTATTGTTTGGAAGTGACTCATGAAATGAGAGAGATGAACAAGTCCCTAGATCTGCAGTGGGCAGTTGGGACCCACAAGAGCCCATGGTGTAATTTCAGTTCAATGGTCTGCTTGCTGGAGACCAGGAAGAGCAGATATTTCTGTTCCAGTCTGAAGGCAGGAAAAAAAATGATGTTGCAGCTAGAAGCTAAGCAGAAGGAATTCCATCTTCCTTCTCCTGTCTTTTTGTTCTATTCAACTGTGGGCTGGGCCCCATCCACATTAAGGAAGTCAGTCTGCCTTACTAGATTCTCCAACTCAAATATATACCTTGTCCAGAAACACCCTCAGGGAAACATCTAGGATAACACTTGACCAAATTCTGGGTACCTATGGCCAGTTGACTTATAAAACTAACTACCACACAAAGTATTCTATTGACACCAAAAAAATCTTTATCAAAATTTCAATATCTCGTTTAACCCATCCAAAAGAACTTGAAACACAAAGCACAAAGGGGGAAAAAAATACACTGAAGCTGAGGAGCAAAGAGAATAAAGAAGCAATATATTCCAGGGCAGAAGTGGGAGTAATGTACTCAGAGAAGAGTGTGTGTGAACTTGAATATGAGGAATCACTACAGGGTTCTCTGATCCCCTTTTCTTTTTAGCCCTTTGAATGGGTGGGTGTNATTTTTTTTTTTTTCGGTGATGAATGTGTTTCTCGATTGAGAAATGTCAGTGAGCCATAATATTGATTTTACAATTCTTGAGGTCAATTTAAAGTGCCTCCTCCCTTCCTGCCATAGGCGTCCCCCTGTTTAGGAGAGATTTCCCCTGTAAAATTTGGTCATTTTCTTGACTGAGTGCAATTTATTACTTAGAATCATTTTAAGGGGATGAAAAAGGCTCAGCTCATAAAAAAATCAATCTTTTTAGTTTGGGTACATCGCTAGGGTGCATCTGTCCTGTAGATGATGTCAGTTTTCCTCTGAATTTAGGTAATAATCGTACTATTTTTTAAATATGTGTTGATCATAGGTTTTTATAGTAAAGCCTTTTGTAAGGTCAAGACGTTTAAAGAGTGTAAATGGGGGCAGAAGAAGATAAACATACTGAGCATGGGCTTTCCTTGCCATTGATATAGATGTAGTCCCTATTAACTTTTGTGCAAAATAACCAAATATAAATTTTAAAATAATAAAGAATAAATGTTAATTTAAAATACTACTCCGGAAAATAAATCTTCATACATTTAATTTCTCTAAGTGAAAAGAAGTAGTAGTATTTTAAAGTAAAAAACATTCTCTCACGTATTCAAGTTTCAGATTTGCCATTTTTTCACGATTCTTTAGGAAGAGGTATTGCATTCCTTGGGCCAAACATCGTGTAATATTTTTTAAAGAATTTGGTGGAGGTGGTTAAGAGCAGCTAGACAGTTATCATTTCACAGGTATTTTAGGTGTTAAAGTATTACATTGACCTTCCTTCCTTGGGCAACCCGATTCTATAAGGAGAGGGAAGGAAATGGCAAGTGTGCTGATTGGTGATAATGAATACTGGCCTGAGTTAAAAGCAAAGAGGGAAATGCTTTAGATAGTGATTGAACCTTCTACCACATAGACAGAAATGTGAATGCAGTTATCAGGTAGGCCTATGTTGTTGGCAGTGTTGCATAACTTATTCAATAGGTAGCTTTGACCCTAATAATCCTTTATGCACAAATACAGATTTATATCTTCAGGTTAGTCTGGAAATAAACCCAGGGTAACATCCGATCCTAATTCATTGCTTTGAGTCTGTTATTTTGCATTTATATGTTGTGCTTGTTTTCTTGGATCTCAGATGCCTTGTAGCTCTCTCTAGTCTTATTCCACAGTTCTTGTATGTCCTTTGCTTATGGAATATATACAGCTAAGGAAATCTGGCCTTTGGAGGTGAGTTAAAAAAACAATTTTTATTTAACTTATTACATTACTGCATTTCTAGAATTGAGGTATATTCCCATGGAACACATTTTTTTTTTTTAAGTTTTTGCAGATTTTTTGATGTTTGTAATTCCAGATTATATCCAGTTTTGTGGTCATGCAGCACGTAGGTTTATAGTGCTTGCTAGGTTTGTAGTTCTCGAGGAATTCAAGGTTCACTCTTTGCAGGATGAGTTAAATTCTGGTCTGTACTTACCACGTGTGTCTTTGTACAGTGAGAATTCCTGCCACTTAGGCAGAGGCTCTGTCTTCATGTTCAAGGCATCTAGAACATGGCTTCCTTCTTCCAGCTGACCAGATTATTGCAAACACTACTAGGATTAATACTAATAGTAAAAGCAGCAATAATATTAGACTACTAAGACTTTTCTCCTCTGGTGGATGTTGCCATCAAACATGTGGGAGCTAGTTTCATTAACATTTATTGAACACATTGTAGGTACTTGGCCCCAAACTGGATCCTAAGAATACAAACATGAATAAAACCAAGATGCTTTGCTCTAAAATGTTTACCACATAGACTGAAAATTCTAAACTTTGAGGTTTTGGTTTATGTAGAACTCAAAAGTTCTGTAAGAAATATCTGTGTGTGTGAAAAGAACAAGGTTGTTTAATTAGTTCTTTAGTTCACTTGTGCATCTTGATGGAACCTTCAAAACAGTTAAAACATAATTTTCTGAAAGGTATAATCAAAACTTTTATGCCAGTATGAATGAAAATGTATCAGTGATTTTGATTCAATTTATTACTTAATTTATTATTTAACTCATGAAATGCTAAAAGCCACTTCATATGAAAACTGGAGGAGGTTTAGTATTTATAGGAAACTTAAAAGAATCTCAAGGTAAGATTGTTGGATTGGACACAAAAATAGTTAATATCCTACAGGAACATAAGCAGTAAGTTTGGGGTTATCTTCCTGCTGATTAGATTTTGCATCTGTGCTGGACAAAAATCTCTTTAAGTTAATCTTACCCGTTTGTAAAATAGCCCAGTCAATAGTAATCAAGCATAGTGTTGGACTGAAGAACAGCTCTTGCTTGTTTTCCTGATTTTTCTGAAAACCATACATATATTTGATAAAGTTACTATACTGACTTTGAAAATGGAAGAGATTCTTTTAAACCGACATTAAATATTCATTTCACTATGGAGAAACATGAACATTGAGAAATAGATTTAAGGAAAAATAATTTTGGAGATAGAAATGTGTTGTTCCTTAACTCTTTGTTCTGGTGTGCTTTTGTTCTTTACCTGTTAAAATAGAGCTTCACTTAGGGCATCTAAATACATAGAGAGCTACAAATGGTGGAGCAATATGACTCTACTCATGGATGATATGTGCATTGTTAACATTACTGCTGAATTATGTATCTTACCTAAAAAGAGCCAGAGACGTAATTGCCCTCATTACTACCCCTCGAGAACATTCAAGCTATCATATTACTTGGGGGGAAAAAGAGTGTGGGATATATCTGTAAATGCAGCGTATTACCTGTGTCTTTGAAATGCCTGTGGTACTTTGTGCATGTGCTATTTGAATCGTATGCTAAGAAAAATCAGTGTAAACATTTTACACATGGGGAAACATGCCTTAAAATCATTTTAGCAGGTTTTTTTAGTCTCTGATATTTCCCTTGTAGGTGCCTTTTCTGTAGAATATTATTAACCAGGCTAGCCACGGAGAAGAAAAGTTTCTTATTGTCTGTCATTACAAATTCACAGAAAGCTAGAAAGAATCGGTAAACTTACCTTGTTCCTGAGTCTAACTTAATTCAGGTTTAATGGTTCCGCCTCAACCATTACAGTTTACTCTTGGATATCTGTTAAAATTCAGGAGCTGTGAGAGAATGTTTGAGTTAATTAATGGCATTCAATGTTGGGGGTGGGGGTGGAAGAGAAGGTTGAAGGTTTTGATTCAGAATTGCCTTTGTACCAATATCTCTTGGAACTGTTTTAAAAGATTGTACTGGATTTTTCCTGGGACCCAGAAGAAAAGCATGGGAGTTCTTTGAGAAAATGAAATTGGTGTCATTGACAGAAGGTCAAAGAAGGCTTCTTTAAGGAAGTAACATTAGTGCTGACTTCTGGAGAATATATTTAAATATTTGTTGAGTGCCTCATACGTGCCAGGCAATATCCTTGATACTGGAGGTTGTAGTAAGGCCCTGCTCTCATTAAAAACATCTATTCTCTTAATAAATGACTGTAGCAGAGAGGCCTGGGGAGAGACAGACAGTAAACAGGTAAACAATTATTTGAAAAGTCAATAGGAATTAACAAAGAAAGGGGGAGAAAAGATTGGAGCTGTAGGGTAAGTTAGGACCATGACTTTAGGAACTGAGATCAAGTGAAAAGGAGTTGAGCAAGTTGAGAGACTCTTACATAGACTCAGGTTAAGGTCTCTCCTGAGAATAGAAAATCCTGTAGGGCTATTTATGTAACAAATTAATTAGATTAACTTGATCAAACTTGCTTTTTTGAAGAGATCACTCCAGCTAAAAGGAATAGGAGAAACTATGATTTTGTGACATGAGACCTGTTCGGGATTTCCTAAAGCCACTGAATATAACAGTGAATGTAACTCTAGGGAGTCATTTGGAATTATTCCAAACTAATAATGACCCAAACTGACCCAAGGGGTTCAGCCAGAACTGGATGAGCATTAGGAATGCATTTTAGTTTGCTGCATTTAGCTTCCTGTCAGCCATGATTTAGTAGTCTTCTGTTTTCAGTTTAATTTTGGTATGGTATATTTGGAGCAATAATATTCCATTAAAGTGTTTTATGCTGAGTATCCAAAGCATTACCTGTGTTACCACTTGACATAAATCAAATATATATCAAATCAGGGCCTTTCTTTTAAGGGAGCAGTAGTTTGATTATATCCTATGTTAGCCTGCATATTTGAATCAGGAAGGAATTTTAATGGAACTAATGGATTTAGCATTATCTCATGTAGTCACGTTAAAAATTAACAACGTAAAATTCTTTTCTTTTTTTTTACATAAGAGCACATAGTAAGTAGAAACTTTTTAAATGTGTGAAGTGTTATATACTTCACATTTTAATATTTAGAGAGGAAGCAACACAATGAGAATAACATCAAGATCAAGATGAAANCAACGTAAAATTCTTTTCTTTTTTTTTACATAAGAGCACATAGTAAGTAGAAACTTTTTAAATATGTGAAGTGTTATATACTTCACATTTTAATATTTAGAGAGGAAGCAACACAATGAGAATAACATCAAAATCAAGATGAGAGCATTAGTATTATCTCCAAGTAAAGTTTTCATTACCCAGTTTTCTAAATAAAAACACTTTGTAAACTCAAATACTACTTCTTACTTATGTAGCACTTTGTAATTTTTTCTTAAATGACCCATTAGCAACATTTCAGAGTTGATCTTTTTCTCCTTCTTTTCCTCATTTGGCTTCCAGGACACCAACCTCTGATGGTTTTCTCCCTCTCTGACTATATTCCTCGTAGTTCTTCACTATTGTTTATCTCCTCATCTTCCCTACTCTAATGCATCATCCTGACCTCCCTGGAGCTTAGTCTTTGAATTTCTGTTTCTATTTAAAATAGATTTCTTGAGATCCCACCCAGCCTCATTGCTTCACATATCATCTCTATCTGATGGGTTCCAATATATATTTCTGGCTCAGAGCTCCCTCCTGATCTTGGATATCTAGTTTCTTAACACTTCCACGAAGATGTGTAATAGGCATCTCAACTGATAGTGAGCTCCTTCTCTTCCCCTGAAAATTTGCTCCTTTTGTAATATTTCCCATATTAGTAAATGGCTACTTCCTCATTCTGGTTGCTCAAAATACTGAGTTATTCTTGAATTCTGTCTTTTTTTATAACCAATATCTAATGTGTCAGCAAATCTTTTTAGCTCTACTTCACACTATAACAATATTCAGTCACCATTTCTTACTCTTCGACTTTGACCTTCTGGGAACACTCTAGGACTATTAAAGTAGCCTCTTAACTGGTCTCCTCTCTACTCCCCTTGTCCCAATACATAGTCTTAGCACATAGAGGTAAGTGGGATCACGTCATTCTTTTGTTCAAAACTTGTTCAGTGCTTCTCGGAATAAAGGTCAAAGTCCTCTCAGCCCGCTATGCCCTCTACAGTCTGGTGTTGCTCCACTTCCCCCTTAACCTCACTGATCTCATTTACTACTGTCCTTTTTTTGCTCTACTCCTGGCACACATTGGCTTCCTGGTACCTCCAACTCACAGACATGTTCTAGTCTCAGGGCTTGTACTGGGTGTTTCTTCTGCCTGGAACAACCTTCCTGCAGATAAAAACATGAGTGGCCCTTTTACCTCCGATAAGTCTTCAGACAAAGATCTTGAAGAGTCCTTCTCTTGGAGCCTGTCTAAACTTCTGCAACTACTGTTTACTGGAAATTCCTATGTAAATGTTAACAGCAAGTCCCAATTCAAACTTATTATCATCTTCCATAAACCGATGTCTCCAGTATAAATGATCTCGTATTCATTTCTCAGGCTAGAAGCCTAGTTGTCATCTGTTCTTTCATCTCCAGGTTCATGTCTAATCAACACCCAGTCTTGATTCTTTTCTCCTAAAAGGAGCTTTCTAACTTTTTTTTTAACTATGTATTCCAAAAGAATTTTGAAAATTTTGTACATTTTTATGGTGACATCTAAAAATGTTCATCTTTAAGCTTAGTTTCAGAGGATATATTGAGTTGGCTAAAAAGTTCATTTGGTTTTCTGTAAGTTGACTCTGTTGTTGTTCAGTTGCTAAATCTTGTCTAACATCTGACTCTTTCCCGACCCAGGGATTGAACCCGCAGGCAGATTCTTAACTGCTGAACCACCCAGGAAGATCTATGGTGGCTTTAGTAGTGTGCTTAGTTGTCTTTAACTTCAACTGACAGTTTTGTGACAGCTGTCATATCAGTGTGCATTTTAAAAACTTAACAAAACCAGAGAATTTTTGTGTAGCCATTTCAGTGTTCAGTGTTTAAGGCTTTCCTGGTGGCACAGATAGTAGAGAATCCGCCTGCAATGCTGGAGACTTGGATTTGATCCCTGTTTGGGGAAGGGAACAGCTACCCACTCCAGGATTCCTGCCTGGAGAATCCCATGGACAGAGGAGCCTGGCAGGCTACAGTCCATGGAGTCGCAAAGTGTCAGACATGACTGAGCGACTTTCACTTTCACTTAGTGTTGAAGGTGGAATAAAAAGCAACATTTTGTCATATTATGCTTTACTATTTCAAGAAAGGGCTTCCCTGGTGGCTCAGATGGTGACGAATCTGCCTGCACTGTGGGAGACCTGGGTTCAGTCTCTGGGTTGGGAAGATCCCCTGGAGAAAGGAACAGTACCCACCCCAGTATTCAGGCCTGGAAAATTCCATGGACAGAAGAGCCTGGCAGGCTACAGTCCATGGGGTCGCAAAGAATCGGACACGACTGAGGTACTTTCACTTCATTTCAAGAAAGGTAAAAACACAATTGGAGCACAAAAATAGATTTGTGTTATATGAAGAAGGGGATGTGACTGATTGAATGTGTCAGAAGTGGTTAGTGAAATTTCATGTTGGAGGTTTCTCACAGGACAATGCTCCATGGTTGGGTAGAACAGTTGGATTTGATAGTGATCAAGTCAAGACGTTAACTGAGAACAGTCAACATTATACCATGCAGGAGATAGCCGACATACTAAAAATATCCAAATCAAGCATTGAAAATCATTTGAACCAGCTTGGTTATGTTCATCACTTTTATGTTTGGGTTCCACATAAGTTAAGCAAAAACCTTTTCAACCATATTTCTGCATATGACTCTCTACTTAGACATAATGAAGATATTCCATTTTTAAAACAAATCGTGACAGGCAATGAAAAATGGCCACTGAGCAATAATGAACAGTGGAACAGATCATGGGGCAAGTGAAATGAACCACTGCCAACCACACCAAAGGCTGGTCTTGACCCAAAGAAGGTGATGTTGTGTATATGGTAGGATTGGTGAGAGTCCTCTATTATGAGCTCCTTCTGGAAAACCAAACGGTTAATTCCAAGCACTGCTTCCAGTGAGGCCAACTGAAAGCAGCACTGGATGAAAAGTGTCTGAAATTAGTCAACAGAAAATGCATAATCTTCCAACAAGATAACGCAAGACCACATGTTTCTTTGATGACCAGGCAAAAGCTGTTACAGCTTGACTAGCTAGTCCTGATACATGCTCCGTATTCAGATGTTGCACCATCAGATTTCCATTTATTTCGGTCTTTATAAAATTTTCCTAATGGAAACAAATTTCAGTTCCCTGGAAAACTGTAAAAGGCACCTGAAACGAATTTTTTGTTCAAAAAGATAAAATGTTTTGGGTGGATGGAATTATGAAGTTGCCTGAAAAATGGCAGAAGTTTGTGAAACAGAATGGTTGAATACATTGCTTAATAAATTCTTGGTGATAATGGAAGATGTGTCTTTTATTTTTATTTTAAAACCATTGGAACTTTTTGGCCAACTCAGTAGTTTGTTTTTTAAGTACAGGTGTTTTAAAATAAAACATTTACATTAGTGTTTTAATACCCAGTGAAATCTAAGTACCATAAAATTTGATACACACCATTCATCCTTTATACATATATATATATATACATATATATATATATGTATATATATGACAAAGTGCTTTCTTTTAGGTTGAGTTATTGGCTTTCCCATGTGGCGCAGTGATAAAAAGTCAGCCTGCCAATGCAGGAGATGCAGGTTCCATCCCTGGGTAGGGAAGATCCCCTGGAGAGGCAATGGCAACCCGCTCCAGTATTCTTGCCTGGAAAATTCCATAGACAGAAGAGGCTGTGGGCTACAGTCCATGCGGTTACAAAGAGTCAGACACGACTTAGAGACTGAGCACATACTTTAGTAGTACATAGTTGCTCAAAAGGAGAAGGCAATGGACCCCACTCCAGTACTCCTGCCTGGAAAATCCCATGGATGGAGGAGCCTGGTAGGCTGCAGTGCATGGGGTCGCTAAGAGTCAGACACGACCGAGCGACTTCACTTTCACCTTTCACTTTCATGCATTGAGAAGGACGTGGCAGCCCACTCCAGTGTTCTTGCCTGGAGAATCCCAGGGACGGGGGAGCCTGGTGGGCTGCCGTCTATGGGGTCGCACAGGGTCGGACACGACTGAAGCGATTTAGCAGCAGCAGCAGCAGTTGCTCAAAAGAACATAAACGTTATGAATTTCTGTTGTGTGTGTGCTAAGTTGCTTCAGTTGTGTCTGACTCTTTGCGACCCTATGGACTGTAGCATTCCAGGTTTCTCTGTCCATGGGATTCTCCAGGCGAGAATACTGGAGTGGGTTGCCATGCCCTTCTGTTTCCACATAACAAATTTTCAAATACTTGGTGGCTTAATAAAACACATATTTATTATCTTACAGTTACTGTTAGAAGTCCAGACATGGCCTAGCTGGATTCTCTATTTTGGGTCCCATAGGCTGAAATCAAGGTTTTGGCTTTAGCTGCAGGCTCATCTGAGATTGAGATCCTCTTCCAAATTTATGTGGTTATTGGCAGAATTGATTTCCTTCAGTTGCCTGTCTGAGGCCCTCAGCTCCCAGAGGTTGCTGCCATTTCTTCTCCGTGGTCTTGCCTGTAATAAGTCAATTTACTGCTTCGAGGCAAACAGGACTGCATCTGCTGCTGTTTCTTGTCTCATACTCTGGACCCTTTTTTAAAAGGACTCACCTGATTTAGGTCAGGCCCACCTAGGATAATCTCTTTCGATTAACTCAAAGTCAACTTAATTACTGACCTTAGTCACCTTTACTATATACAGTAATAGCACAGGAGTGGTATGTCATCATATTCACAGGTCCTGCCCACATTCAAGGTGAAAGGGGTGTACAGGGTGTGTAAACCAGGGATCGGAATCTTGGGAGCCAGGTACCTTAGAATTCTGCCTACCACACTCATGTTATGGAAAATATCCCCCATAACCTAATTGGAAAAGTCAGTTTAGTTGTCAAGCCAATCTGCCTATCATATTTATCTTCTTTCAGACCAAGTCTAACTTAATTTTTCAATTCAGATGAATGTGTTAATACTTGTTATGTGCCAGGCATTTCACTTCTGAATTCTAATTGTAAGATAGATAAGGTGTGAAAACTTGCTTTAAATTGTTTCTCCTGACTGAAATAAGATGATGTTGGCTGTAGTTAGTATTTATTTTAAGATGCTTTCTTTTCTTTGTTCTCATGAGTCTCCTCATTTATAGTGTATTTTTTTAAATCTAGGCAAAGAGATGAAAGAAGCAAGATTAAATGAGAAGTATTTATCACCGTCTCTTTGTTTTGTGTCATAGAATTTATTATTTATTGCTCTACAGAGGAATAACGACATTCAAGATAAGAGATCTGCCTTTCTTCAGCTAAGTGGGAGGAAGGCAGTTGTGGAGAGATGGGAAAGGAGATTATTTACTCCTTGAGTGCAGGCACCTTGCAGGCAGATCTTTAAGAAAGTGTGCATATGGTAGTTTTGGTAGGATGCTGAAGGATATGAGTATTTGACCCAGGGAGTCTTAAAGTTTGACTGAATAAAATATATTTAGTGACTTTTTCCCCAGGCCACAGGAAAAAGAGCCAGTATTTAATTTTTTTCTAAGATTTTCTTAATTCTGTGATACCCGCTGCAGTTTATTTGCTAACGAATAGTGCAAGTTTGTGAACTAAATGAACAAGAGATACAGAAGTTTTACAAGGAGGTTTTTTTATTCTGTACCATTGATCTGTTTTCTTATTTTTAAAAAATTCTATTTATTTATTTGGCCATCAGCGTGTGGGATCTTAGTTCCCCAACCAGGGATTGAACCAGTGTCCCCTGTAATGGAAACAGCCTAACCACTTGACCTCCAGGGAAATCCCTTTTTTCCTATCTTTACATCAGCCTACCACACTATTTTAATTATTACACCTTTAAAAAATTTTTGGAATCAGGTAGGTTTAGCCTTCCGACTTTTTTTTCCCACAGTTGTTTTGGTTATTCTAGGACCTTTGCATTTCCATAGAAATTTTAAAATTAGCCTGTCAATTTCTACCCCCCCA
>SJYV01005424.1:401005-415170 GCA_006410875.1 Neotragus pygmaeus | reverse complement strand
TTTGTTTTCTGAATGTTGAGCTTTAAGCCAACTTTTTCACTCTCCTCTTTGACTTTCATTAAGAAGCTTTTTAGTTCCTCTTCACTTTCTGCCATACCCTAAATGCAAATGTTAGTTGATTGAACAGTTTGCACTAGCAAGATTTTTTTGATTCTGAGTATGGGAAACTGAAAATATATATGTATTAGGAAATAACATTTCTGAAATTTGTCAGATCTAGGATTTGTCAATTTGAAAAATTAAATATGCTTTTATATGTATCTACACAGAAATCTAGCAGTATGATTTTTCTGTTTACAGTGTATGTGTAAGGAAAGACCTTTTGGCAATTTGAAAATATGGTGTAAAGGGAATACAGGTCTGACTTGTTAATCTCCTGTTAAAGACTGAAAATTATTTTAATTGCTCTTTTTTCTGCCTAGTCTTTCAGAAAAATATGAAAAGTGAGTTTGAGTGAGTTTGTTCTGATGTGGTAATTTTATATTTACTGTCTCTTAGGGTGCTGAGATAGTAAATACTGTGGTATTGCAAAGTACGATTACCTTTTGTTGTCGTTTTGATGTCCTTTTTAGTATTTATAGCTAGGATTTTAAGATTTTATATTTGTTTTTTATGACTTTTCATCTTTGCAATTTAGTGAGTTTAGCATAAGAAACTCAGATGCTCAGTGTTAAGGTTGCTTTTCAGGTTGCTGCTACTGCTGCTAAGTCACTTCAGTCGTGTCCGACTCTGTGCGACCCCATAGACAGCAGCCTACCAGGCTCCCCCGTCCCTGGGATTCTCCAGGCAAGAACACTGGAGTGGGTTGCCATTTCCTTCTCCAATGCGTGAAAGTGAAAAGTGCAAGTGCAGTCGCTTAGTCGTGTCCGACCCTCAGCGACCCCATGGACTGCAGCCTTTCAGGCTCCTCCATCCATGGGATTTTCCAGGCAAGAGTACTGGAGTGGGGTGCCATTGCCTTCTCTGCTTTCCAGGTTACTTACTGAAATCATAACCACGGAAAAAATCTGTATCCCAGTTAGACATTGTCTTAATTCTCATGCATAGTCATTTGTATTGAGTGGGGCCGTTGGCATTTGTGGAAGAATGTTATAAGAAACAGTCTTATGGACTTTTTTAAGCTAAACTTCCAGTGTAAATGTTTATTTTATACATATATTTATACGTGTTTATACATATATTTTAAATGTCTGTTCTCTTGATATAATAGAAATATATGGTAGAGTGTAATTAAGTTTCCTCTTGGCATTAACAGGAAATATTTATTTCTCCCAAATCTATTTTGAATTTCCAAAAAATACGTAAAGCCAGGTTTTTTGGATGTTAGTCCTGTATGGATTTCCAGCTGCCTTCGTTAAGCTCTTCTCATCCAGACTTCGTTATTGGTTATTGCCTCCAGCTTCATGTGTCCCTTCTCTTTCTCACTTCCCCACTTCAAATTATGTTTCTTTGTAAGTTTGTTTTTATCAAAATTATTCATGGAAATGAAAAGATAACTAGCTCTATAAGGCTTGTTAGGAAAAATAGCAGTATCTCCTCACTATTCACAACAGTTTTTGCTTCCTAGATGCAATCTCTTTAATTTTTTTATTTCAGTATTCTGTATCTCTAAGGAAAAAAAAGTGCTTCTGCTCTATTGACCTTTCTGTTTGGGGCAGTATCTGTTGGCTTCCTACTATGGAAGGTAAGGTTTTAATATCTTTTGTACACACACACACACACACACACACACACACACATATATATTCTCCCTCCAACCACACATAGATTTACCACATGTACATACTTCTTGTCTCCCCTCCCCCTCCATGCTTCTATCTTAATGTTGGTTGGATCAATATTCAGAGTTTATAGTGTTATTACTGTACATAATGACCATATGCTATATGTTATTTGTAGTTAAACCTCTTTTTCTTTCCTACTTAACGTTTTACTGAAGTTAATAATTATCTTGTGTTCTTGTTTGTGTATTTTCTATGTATTTATCATTTTAAGCTCAAACTCCGTACCAGTTGTCTAAATATCCTTTCAAGAGTTTTAGATCCATCAGATACTCTGTTAATTTCATCTTCTTGAGATAGTTTCTTTCAGAGCCTTCTGATCTGCTTTGATTGGACTGGCACCCTTTATGCTCATTTTACAGATCTCATAATTTTTCTTCACTTCATCCTAGGCATTCCTTTGGCTTTTCTTTTGCATCGATTCCTTTGTTTCTTATATCCCATATTTTTCTCTATCTTGATTTGTATGCTTGTTTTATTGTGGTACAAACTATAAAGCTCAACGAAAAAGAGTATGTGAGAGTAAAATTTCTGATCCAAGCATGTCTTCATTATACCTTAACATTTGATTGATAATTTGTTAAGATCTTATTAAAGGTTGGAAGTTATTGCCTTCCACCTTCTAGTATTATTGTTGAAATCTGGAGCTGATTTAATGTTGTCTACTTTGTGCATGACATGTTTTCTCCCTCTACTCTGAACTTATAAGATATTCTCTATATCTCCAGGCGTTCTGACATTTTCATTTCTTTCATTGAGGTGGGAACTAGGAGGGCCTTAATGATTTAATATATTGATAATTTCACCCCTTGATTTTCTGTTTGCTTGGTGGTGGTTTTCTTTTTAAAACTTTATCTATGGTGAAATGTAATGTACAGCTAGAAAATGCATAAAACATAAATATACAATTTAAGGAACTCTTACTTAACCATCACCCAGGTGAGAAAATAGCACATTTTAAACATTTTTCTCAAGAGAACTCTCCAGAAAGTAATCAGTAGTCATCACTACTTTCCTTTATAGTTTCATCATCTAAGCATGTGTTCTTAAACACCGAAGCTTAATTTTATCTGATCTTGAACTTTGTGAATGAAATTTGTTTCTGTTCTTTTTACCTGTCTTCTTTCTGCCAACATTATTTTAAAGATATATCCACATTTTGTGGAGCTGTCTTTACTCTTGTTTTATTTTTTGCTGTATATACATTCCGTTGTATGAATATGCCACAATTTATCTATCATACTCTAGATGGGTATTTGAATTTGCCTTTCTAATTTGAAGGTATACCAATAATGTTTTTTTCTGAACCTTTTTGTTCATGTATTCTGTAAATGTGTGCTTATTTCTCTAGAGTAATGCTGTCCAAATGAAATATATTAGCCACATGTGTAGTTTAAAGTTTTCTCATAGCCATGTTAGGGCTTCTCAGGTGGTGCAGTGGTAAAGCATTTGCCTGCCAGTGCAGGAGATGCGGGTTCAGTCCTTGGATCGGGAAGATCCCCTGGAGAAGAAAACAGCAATCCACTCCAGTACTCTTGCCTGGAAAATCCCATGAATAGAGGAGCCTGGTAGCCTGCATTCCATGGGGTCACAAAGAGTTGGACTTGACTTAGCAGCTGAGCACGCATGTACATGGGTACATGCTGCTAAGTCACTTCAGTCGTGTCCGACTCCATGTGACCCCATAGACAGCAGCCCACCAGGCTCCCCCATCCCTGGGATTCTCCAGGCAAGAACACTGGAGTGGGTTGCCATTTCCTTCTCCAATGCATGAAAGTGAAAAGTAAAAGTGAAGTCGCTCAGTTGTGTCCGACTCTTGCCGACCCCATGGACTGCAGCCTACCAGGCTCCTCCATCCATGGGATTTTCCAGGCAAGAGTACTGGAGTGGGTCGCTATTGTCTTCTCCACATGCGTGCATAGCCACATTAAAAATATAAGAAGACACAGATCAAGTTTATCTAAATAACATATTTAACCCAATGAATGTAGTCATTTCAGCATTTAGCCAACAAAAATATTATTGAGATATTTGACNCTATTGTCTTCTCCACATGCGTGCATAGCCACATTAAAAATATAAGAAGACACAGATCAAGTTTATCTAAATAACATATTTAACCCAATGAATGTAGTCATTTCAGCATTTAGCCAACAAAAATATTATTGAGATATTTGACATTCTTTTTGTATTCTAGATCTTTGACATCTGGTATGTATTTTATAGCCCATCTCAGTTTGGTCGAGCTACATTTCAGGTGCTCATACTAGCCACATGAGGCTAGTGTCTCCTGTGTTGGACTATAGAGGTTTAAAAGATATAAATATATTGAACAGTAGAATTGCCGGGTTATAGGGTATCATATCTTGAACTGTAGTAGATGACAGCAAAGTATTCCAAAGTGATAGAGCCATTTTGCACCCCAGTGCCAATGTATGTGAGTTCCCATTTTTCTGCATAATTACCAACGCTTGATATTATCATATTTTTTCACTTTCTTGTCTGGTAAGTGGGTGATTTCACTGTGGTTTAATTTGCACTTCCCTGATGGCTAAAGAGCTGGAGCACATTTTCACATTAATTGACCATTTGAATTTCTTCTTCTGTGAAGTGCTGGTTGAAAATTTTTTGCCAATTTTTTTCTATTAGGATTTTCATCATTTTTTCCCTGTTGAATTTTTAGAAGTTATTTATAATATAGTCTGGATGTGAGCCCTTTTGTGTTATGTGTTAACATAGATCTTCAACTCTGTAACTTGCCTTTTTATTTTCTTAAAGATGTCTTTTGCTGAACTTGTTTTAAATTTTAATGTTGATAAGTTTGTAAATCCTTTCCTTTATGGATAGTAATTTTTGTGTCCTTTTTAGTAACTCCTTTTCTGTCCTGAGGTCATGAGATTNTATTTTCTTAAAGATGTCTTTTGCTGAACTTGTTTTAAATTTTAATGTTGATAAGTTTGTAAATCCTTTCCTTTATGGATAGTAATTTTTGTGTCCTTTTTAGTAACTCCTTTTCTGTCCTGAGGTCATGAGATTGTTATCTATTATATTATCAGAACTTTATTAGGTCTTTTTATTTAATAGATCTAAAATCCAACTAAAATTGATCTTTGTATTAAGCATGAATAGGAGTTGATTTCATTCTTTTCTGTATGAGTGTCCAGTTGTTCACTATTCATCCACTTGCCCCACCTTTCCTCAGCAATTCTCCCCCTACCCATTGTGCCACCTCTGTTGTACATCTAGGGTCTATAAATCTGTAGAGTTGTTTTTGTACTGTCTGTTCTGTTCCATTCATCTGTTTCTCTATCGTTATATCAACATTCTTAAATCCTATTTTTTGTTGTTGTTCAGTCGCTCAGTTGTGTCTGACTCTGCGACCAGGGACTGCAGCATGCCAAGCTTCCCTGTCCTTTACTGTTTCCCGGAGTTTGCTCAAACTCATGTCCATTGAGTCAGTGATGCCATCCAACCATCTCACCCTGTCACTACCTTCTCCTGCCCTCAGTCTTTCCCATCATCAGGGTCTTTTCCAGTAAGTCGGCTCTTAGCATCAGGTGGCCAGAGTATTGGAGCTTCAGCTTCAGTATCTGTTCTTCCAATGAGTATTCAGGGTTGATTTCCTTTAGGATTAACTGGTTTGATCTTCTTGCAGTCCAAGGGACTCTCAAGAGTCTTCTCCAACNGCGGAGCTGTACGCTGTCAGCTGCTTTTGTTTTAGGACCAACCAGCTCTCCCTGAGGACCACAAACACAAAAGATATTTCCCACTGGATCTGGGATCTGCCGTGTTCTCTCCTCCCACCCCACCTCATTCTTTCTTCACGCATGCAAACGAGGTAATTCCCAGAAACCTCTGCTTTCTTTCTTATTATTTACCTAGCACATTTGCACCTACCTGGGAAAATATGTGCTAATTTTACATCCATCATGGGTTTCACGCCTCTCTCCAGAGCAGGTTTTAAGAGGTGCTTGAAATGCATAACTGAGTATCGTGGTTCCTTAGACACAAATTTGAATGATTAATTGGATCGCTTCCACTCCAGTTTGTGTTGTGCAGGCTCTGTCATCCTAAGCTCTTCCCCCTAATATTGCAGAATCTGCTTGTCCAGTCGGGCTCCCAACTACAGCTCCATTTCCTTTTTCATGAACCCTGTCTGTAGTGGGTGATTATGAACAGAAATCGAAGCGAAAGAACCCCTTCCCCCAACTGAAGTTCTTCGTTCCTGTTTCCACTGCCTGTCCCCACTTCCTTAGGGAACAGGCTCTGCCTCAGGTGGGCTGCCGGCTCCTTGACAAGGGCCCTTGAGCTTGCTAGAGCGTTGCTTGTGGCTCCTGGCATGGTACCCAGTGATGTCCGCATGCCTGGTGGGGAGAAGCCTGCCCTCAACCATACAGTCAGTGTTACTCTGCCTGTCTCCATCCCACAGGGTTTCCAGCGTGGTGACATTTGTGGCAGATACTGCTGAATTTGTTTCAGGAAGGTCTCCTTTGAATTTGAGGACCATCCCGAGGTGGTGTGTTGGAATGGGTTCTTGCCAGCAGAGAAGAACCAACTGCATGTATCTCTTCTCCGTTTCATGCTTGGTGACATCATGTCAGTAGCTTGCAAAAGGCCACAGAAGGAGGATTTACTCCAGGGAAATCAATCAACGGTACGTATCATGGCTTTTTCTTTCTTTTTTCCCTGTAAGCACCCACTTACAACACACCACTGGAAATATTCCTTTAAAAGAAAGAAAGAAATCCCCTCACAGGAGCCAGCAGCTCGTGCAATTAAAATCTTCATCCCACCCTCCCTATCNTACTCCAGGGAAATCAATCAACGGTACGTATCATGGCTTTTTCTTTCTTTTTTCCCTGTAAGCACCCACTTACAACACACCACTGGAAATATTCCTTTAAAAGAAAGAAAGAAATCCCCTCACAGGAGCCAGCAGCTCGTGCAATTAAAATCTTCATCCCACCCTCCCTATCATTTTGCAAGCTCCCGCTGCTAAAACGGAGCAAAACAAATTCAGATTACACAACCTCTTTTAATGGGCTGTTTTTCTTTACAGTGCTCATCACTTGCCTTCCCCCCGTCAGGAGAACCTGGTAGAATCTAGGGGTGCAAGATCCTGGTTCTCCTGCCATCTCATGTCTAGTTTCTCTTCTTTACATTGACTTCTCTGTAGGTTTATTTCTAATAATTTCATGATCCAACAAGCAGTGTTCTCTGTTCTCAGTGGTTCCTGATTCCCCAGCAAGGATTGCCATGAATAGAGATTTCAGGGCCTAGCCTCCAAGACACTCTCCCTCAATGGCTCAGGGCTAGGCTCTGTATTTTTAATAAGTTCTCTGGATGACCCTGGGTTGAGCTGACACTTGGGAACTCCTACTGGGCTTCCCTGGAGGTTCAGTGGTAAAGAATCCGCCTGCCAATGCAGGAGACGTGAGTTCAAATCTGTGGGTTGGAGAAGATCCCCTGGAGGAGGAAATGGCAACCCACCCCGGTATTCTTGCCTGGAGAATCCCAAGGACAGAGGAACCTGGCGGGCTACAGTCCATGAGGACTGCAGAGTCCAGCATGACTTAGCAACTGAGCACAGCACACACAAAAACATCCGCGGGTATGCTAGGCTCCTTAGCAGCTCCCGAGACCAGAGCAGGACTCACTCAGCCTGTTCTGTTTCCCAGGTCAACAGGCAGGTCTGGCCTGCTATCCTCCCATCCACACAACAGAGGGAGTCTTAGAGACTTTCCTGATTACCAAGGGACACAAAGGCTGGCTCTGAGGTATGAGATGGGATGAACCGATGAACTGTTCCTCGTGAAAAGCTTAATTGCACATCATTTTCTAATTTGTCATCCAAATGAAGCGCAGAGGGTGTCAGGTGAGCACATCGCTCTCCAAGTGACTCACTGTTATACCCCAACCCAGCACTGATGATAAGTGGGTGTCCCCTCCCTCCCCATATTCCTCCAACCCCCGGCCCGAGAGGGACTCCCAAACTTCAGGATGCAAATGAGTCACCCGGGAGCTTGTTAAAAGCCGGATCATGGGCCCCTGCCCAGGTTCCTGTTTCGGGAGGGCCAGGGTGGACCTGGGAATCCCCTTATTTAACAAGCTCCCCAGGTGAATTTATTTGACACGCAGGTCGTTTTATTTAAACCATAAAGGTTTTCAGGAAATGTCAGCTCTTAAGGGTATTATCTTCCCTTAAGGAATTCCTCTGGAGTAACAATGAATCAGCTTTTTCTTTAAAGCCCTTTTAAAAAATAAATACTGTGTTTCAGAAATCCAACCATGCATTTCAGCCGAGGCAAGTTGAGTGCTGCTGGGCCATCTGGCCAGCCGCACTTCCACTCGGAGAACTGGTCTCTGGTGAGTGAGAAGGGAGCACCCCCAAGCGGGTGGGCTCCTCCCTCGAAGGGAGGAGGGCGGAGGGGACAGGCCGCCCTGGTTCTAACAGCTGGTTGGAATGTCCCCCCACCAGGGTTAATCCGAGTGGTTTCTTTTTGTGAAGATAATCACCAAATTAAATGTTTTAATTACTGGAATTGTCTATGCATTTCTTGCGAGAACAAAGCATCCTCTGGACACGGCATCCACTCCCCAGAGGGTCAAGGGGCTTTGCTTGGAGGGGAGGGGTGTGTGTGGAGGAGTCCATTTTAATTTCATTATAGAACCGGCTTGAGAAATAAAGGCATAGACTGACATGTATTCCCAGCCAGCTGTGACTTAATGAGCTCAATTCAGAGCTTGGAAGCTGCTAGCCACATCCATATTAATATGTCTGTGGAAAAAAACAACAGAGAAAGTGACAAACTGCTATTCCCAGTATTGGAAATGAATTTTAAATGATGGTTAAAATGGCTAACGCGGGTGAGCCTGACTCTCAGGCAGCCCAGCTGGCTGCCACCCCCACCCCCCCCCATGCCTGTCAACAACACCCTCGCTGCAGAGGCAGACGTGGCCCTTGGAAGGAAGGAGCTGTTTTCAGCCCAGATCAGCAAACCCTGGGGCCTGGGGATAGGGTCTACGGCAGCACCCCCCCCCACACACACACACACCCTCACCCGAGGCTTTTTATCTTGAATTGTTTGTTGCATAACCACCTAAGTCATCAGGATCACAGAGTCTTTGTGATCCTGGTTTCCCAGTCATGAGCACAGCAACATAATACAAACGTCTTGTTCGAACATTTCGAGATCCTAAAAATAAAAGGTGCTGGGTAAGCCTGCCGAGTTAATAAGCACAAGGGGAGAGGGAGGGTGTAGGTGGGGGAAGCCAAAGGAAATGCAGCAGAGAAACCTCGGTTGGTGGATTTTGAAGTTCAACTACAGAATAGCTACCTGGTTCGGTGAGAGGAGGGCCCCTGAGCTGCTGAACCATTCCTGTAGTACCACATGGGAGGGGGAAAGCCCCTTTTTCAGGTCTGGAGAGAGGGTGTGAGCACTCTCCTGGGTAGGTCTTTGCATTCTCTTGAACTTGAACTCTGCTGAGTTTTTGCTGGTGGTGGCTGTGTGTGTGCATGACGGGAACAGTCAAGATTCAAAGCATAGCCTTTCGATTCAGACAAATCCTGCCTCTCTCACTTACAAAAGATTCAACAGGACCGTCAGTTTTCATTATTTTTTAATCTGAAAATGGGGCTAAAATATTAATACCCATCCCATCGGACGTTTTTGGATAATTAAATGAGAAAATACTCGCTTAGACTCGATTTGGCAGAGGGTAAGCCCTGGATGATTCTTGCCACCATCTCTGACACTCGTCTCAGTGGCATGGAGTTTCCAGGTTATTCTTCATTTAAAAACAGCTCTCAGTTACTCCCCTGGTGATTCAGTGGCTGTTTTCACTTTCGTCTCAGATTTGTTAACAAAATAAGACACTTATTATATACAAATAAATAACACAGATATTTATTAGAGAATTATCTAGCTCACGTTCAGTATGCTAGCATTAAAAGAAGAGTCAAAAGAGCAGAGAATACATCACCAAATTGGGTTTATGACCCACATCCAATCGGCGCTGGGAATCCCGTGTCACAGCTCATCTGGAGTCCCAATTGGAAAAGGGCCCCAGGCAGCACATCCACTCCGCTGGTGAGACTTCACAGATTGCAGTTCAGGGGTTCCCACTTATAATCCCAGGATGGACGCAAACTGATAACATCATCAATCTGTGACCAAACTGCAAGCCTGTTTTCCTATTAATGCTGTCTGTCTTGTTGTGTAAAACTTGGAATGTAGTGAAGCCTGGGGCTTGGTTGGCCAGGCCCCCCTCCAGGGGCTCAACAATCTCAAGATTTCTCCCCCATCTTATCTATGGTGCTGCAAGCCTTGCACTCACAGTAGGCAGTCACTCCCAGTGAGGACAGTGTCCAGGCAGGTTAGAAGCAAGGTCAGAGGCCTGCTGTGCTTTGTATCTGAAGCCTAAACAAGACTATTCATTTAATTTCCCTAACAGTGGCTAAGACTCCATGTTCCCAATGCAGGAGGGGTCTGGTTTCAATCCCTGGTCCAGGAACTAGATCTCACATGCTGTAACTAAAATTTAGTTCATATACCACAACTAAAGATTCTGCATGTGGCAACTGAGACCCAGCACAACCAAATAAATAAATATTTAAAAAAAAATCTTACAGGGAAATCCCCTGGCAGTCCAGTGATTAAGATGCAAGCTTCCAATGCAGGGGCCTGGGTTCAATCCTTGGTCAGGGAACTAAGATCCCATACATTGTGGAACACAGTTAAAAAATAATAATAAGCTACTGTATGTGGTGATTATGAAGATTTACCCCCCACCCCGACACACACACATCTTTCAACACATGTTAAAGTGAAGTCACTCAGTCATGTCCACCTCTTTGCGACCCCATGGACTGTAGCCTACCAGGTTCCACCATCCATGGGATTTTCCAGGTAAGAATACTGGAGTGGGTTGCTATTTCCTTCTCCAGCAGATCTTCCCAACCCAGGGAATGAACCTGGGTCTCCCACATGGTAGGCATTGTAGGCAGACGCTTTATCATCTGAGCCACCACATGTTAGTCACTTTGAAATCAGTGTTTCAACTCAGTGCCTAGTCAAAAATCTCAGACAGTTGTGACACCTTCGGGAAAAAGGACAAAATATTTCACTTCTGCTTTCACACGATGCTCATGGTTAAATCAAGATAAAAGATGCGACCCACTGTGTCATTCCTAAAACCAGGAGAGGGGACTGTCACCATAATCACTGACTAGATTCTAAGCCCAGTGGGAATAAAATGGGAATGGAGGTGATGGAGTCACCAGCACGAACAGCAAATCCCAATTTCTCCAGTAAATCACAGCCAGAAACCCAAAGGAGCTGAATAGTCTATTGACTTCATCAGGCCTCAGGTTCCTCATCTGTGACATGGTCACAATAACACCTGGCTCACAGAGGGTAATTTAAATTTAACAGGTGGTGTCTGCAAACAGGTGGTGTTTGCGATGTGCTTGAGACGGCACCATGAGCTAACAGCAGGCAGCACATGCTCGCTCCTCCTCCAGCTAGGCGCAGGGACTCAGGTCCTTCCATAGCCCTTAGGCCTGTCCAGTCCCCTGGGGACACCTAGGTTCAGCAGTCATCCAAACCCTAGCACCGAGGACATGCTTAGTTGCTATCAGTTACGCGTTATATCTTCCCAAAAAAATAGATTGAAGTTCTACCCCCAATATTTCAGAATGTATTCTGAACTGGTGACAGGGTCTTTACAGAGGTAATCAAGTTAAAATGAGCTCATTAGGGTGGAGCCTAATCCAGTCGGAGTGGTGTCATTATGCACACGGAAGTTTAGACACAGGGAGGATATGAAAACATATGTGAAGATGGAGGACCGGAGTGATGCATCTATAAACCAAGGATGACAGAGAGTGCTGGCAAACCATCAGAAGCTAGGGTGAGAGGAGGGAGGATTCCCCACAAGTTTCAGAAGGAGCGTAGCCCCGGCAAGTCTCGATTTCAGACTTCTGGCTTCCAGAACTGTGACAGAATAAATTTCAGTTGTTTTAAGCCATCTGGTGGGACTTCCCTGGTGGCTCAGACGGTAAAGCGTCTGCCTACAATGCAGGAGACCCAGGTTCGATCCCTGTGCTGGGAAGATCCTCTGGAGGAGGAAATGGCAACCCACTCTAGTACTCTTGTCTGGAGAATCCCGTGCACAGAGAAGCCTGGTGGGCTACAGTCCGTGGGGTCGCAAAGAGTTGGACACAAGCGACTTTCACTCACTCACTCAACACAGTAGTGAGTTGCATGATAACTGGCACTTTCAGATGGTAAACATACCGTGTTGTGCTCAGTTGTGTCCGACTCTTTGCGACCCTATGGACTGTAGCCCATCAGGAACCTCTGACCATGGGATTTTTGGGGCAAGAATACTGGGTAGCCTTGTGGGTAGCCTTGCCTTCTTCCAGGGGATCGAACTTGCAGCTTTTCCGGCTCCTGCATTACAAGCAGATTCTTTACCACTGAGCCACAGGAGAAGCCCAAGACATACTGTATTTATATTCATTTTAATATTTATTTAATATTAATATTAAATATATTAAAATCTATTCATTTTAACATTCATTATCGTTTTGGATGCTACTTGATTGGCTTTTATACTGACAATAAGAAATACTGGCAGTTGGAAGAGAATGCTAGTGATTCCATTTTTAAGACAAACATTTTCTATTTTCTTTCAAGCTTTTAGATCAGTTTAATTGAAGGTTATCCCGGGGTTGCAAAGCAAGCAGTTAGAAGCTGTTAGTGCTTGCCATCACACGTGTATGGGATTCAGGATTTTATTGAGTTCATGTAACAGAAATATAACTCAGAACAAACTTGATGCTGAGGCCAGTCTAAAGCTAATTTTAAAAACTGGTTTTGTATTTATTTTTATTGTTGGCTGTCCTAGGTCTTCATTGCTGTGCCTGGGCTTTCTCCAGTTGCAGCGACCGTGAGCTGTTCTCTAGTTGTGATGTGTGGGCTTCTAGCTGTGGTGGCTTCTGTTGCAGGGGATGGCTTCCAGGACACAGGGGCTTAGGAGCTGTGGTGCACAGGCGTGGTCTCCCTGAGACATGTGGAATCTGCCCAGACTAGGGATGGAACCTGTGTGTCCCCTGCATTGGCGGGTGGATTCTTAACCACTGGACCACCGGGGAAGTTCCCTAAATCTAACTTTAATTTGTATGTGAACAGCCTCATTTCCCTTGTGTGATTACCATTAAGTGGTAAATATTGCCACTTGAAATTATAAAATAAATTTATACAGATAAAAATGGATTTATACCTATTGGAATTCAGTGTAAAGTTGCTTCTTAAAACAGAGAAAAGATTTGGACACCACCACACGTGACTAATACCACCACCACACATTGTTGCTGGATGAGTTGGACAGAGCTCATTTCCCACCCCTTCAGCTGCCCTGATCTTTTCTAACCTGTGAGCACAGATCAATTTGGGGATGGTTACTTCCAATCAAACGTGCAATCTCAAGAGGTGGGACGTCAGATGCTGTGTTGGAAGGAGACTCCACAGGCCACCCATTCTGCCTGCTCCCCATAAACCTGTACAGGGCTTCTGAAAAGTCTGATTCAGCCTGTGGCAGATGAAAATGACCTCCTGAAAATTCTCTGCTTTGATGTGGTTCTGAGGAAAACACAAGGACTTTTCTTATAGAAATCCTCAGTTTGATTGCAACTTTCCTCTCCTGATGAGAAAGACAATGAATTGCATAGAAGTGAGTCTGCTTTATGGAATGGAGAACTTTTATTAGTGATACATGTATCAACTTGATTGGAGGATTAATTTTTCTTTATGGAACTGGTTTTAAAAATAGCTGATTTTCTTTATTACATAATTAATACATGTTCATTGCTGATAAATGAGAAAATGCAAGTAGCAAGAATAAGAAGTAAATGAAAATATTCATAATCTAAATACTTGGAGAAAACCACAGTTGACATTTTGGTATACATACTCTAAATCCAAGGTCAGCAAACTTTCTCTGTTAAGGATGAGATAGTAAATATTATAGGCTTTGTGGGCCAAGAGGTGGGCTTCCCAGATGGCTCAGCAGTAAAGAATTCGCCTGCCATCCAGGGGACTCAGATGTGGGTTCAATCCCTGGGTCGAGAAAATCCCCTGGAGCAGGAAGTGGCAAATCACTCTGGTATTCTTGACAGAAAAATCCTGTGGACAGAGGAGCCTGGTAAGGCTACAATCCAAAGGGTCTCCAAGAGTCAGACACAGATGAGCACAGCACAGGCCAAGAGGTTAAACTGAGAATATTATGTAGGCACTTATATTAGTACCACAGAGAATACCAATTGCCATAAAATTCTTACTGATAAAATTCAAAATATAATAATATAATAATGATAAATGA